>JAFKAC010000063.1:0-345902 GCA_025766275.1 Lactarius indigo
GAGTTCCTCATGTTCTGTCAATTGTTGTTGACACCAAACCTACTTTCTCAGAGGCTCGACACCAGCAAACTACACCCTCAAGTATAACCTCATGCCTTTCGTAGGCATGCTGACCCACGGAGAGGCTGCCCGCGTGACGGAACCCATCGATTTCCCGTTGGCGCGGGAGCGTGTAGAATAGACATTACCATTTGCTAGTGATTTCTAGCAGTAGTAACACCAGAGGGAACCGTTGTGCTATTTTTCGTGAAAGACACAGATGAATCTGAATTGCCGCTGGACGTGATACAGTGCCTCCACCCGAAACCCGAAACTTCCGTCAAGCCCGGGTGTAGTCGCTCTTCCTTGTCACCTGCAACCAACAACTCAGTTTTTCATTTGAATTCCTAATTCCGGTGTGCAATGTGTCATCAAATGTCTTGTCATTATTAACCGGCCTCTTCGTTCTCCACCTGACTGCATTCCAAATTCAACGCTGCACAAGGATATGAAATCCGGGTCCAATTTTTGCCACTCTTCCTCCATGAGGGGGCGTCCTCTGTCCTTGAATCGTGTCCGGAGATTGCCAGGAGCGCGGCTTGGTATGCAGATTGGAACTACGAAACGTCGCGAATCCGGTCCTATGGCCTAAAGGTTTAATGAAAAAACATGGACTGCACGAGGCCCTGTGCTTGTGGTGCGTTCCTCGCAACTTACTCGGAGCATCAGAGGAGTGTGACACCCTGATTATCATCATGCATACTACATACCTCACTACAACCGGATCAATTGTGTTCGTTGTATGCGATGGCAAATCCAAGCACCACCTGACAAAGGTGTACGGCAGGGAAAGGGGCTAACTCACATAGATCGCCAGGGTCGCGGGGAGAGGTGTGAGGCCAAAGGGGCACCCCAAACTGAGCCTATGGCTTACACGAGGTAGCCAGGCTTTGTCAGGTTGTCCGAGGATCTGATGCCTCTTTGACACGCAGAGTCCGAGGCAGGGTCCGACTGGCATTGGCACCGGCACCGGCACCAGTAATTGTGGTTTGTGGGAAGACCTGGGGAAAGGTCGTCCCGAAAAACGCTGTCTTTCCAAGGGTCTCAGTCCAGTTGTTTTTTCCCGTGAAATGGAAATAAGCTGGCGTGGGAGTTTGTGGGCTCTTGTTGGAGCTTGTACTGTATCATCCATCCGCATAGGGTCAGCTGACACGTGTAATCAGATGCCGGATTTCAAACTCAAACTTACATGCTGCGACTCGGGACTTGTCAATAACCACCTTCTTTACGCGTCGCGCCCCCACGTTAGTACGACTAAGCTCGATCCTGCATGAGTGGCTCGTTATGTGATTTGGAGAATCCAGACATATGCATGTTCACTGGCACCCACGAGAGTATCCAGGCAGGTTCACGGCAGTCGCTGATGACTTCCCCATGGGGATTTTGTACCTTGGCCCACCTGGAAAGCAAGTCAACCAACGTTGCCTTCAGTCGGATGAGCAATGCGCGGAACAGGTTCTGGCAACTCACCCCCAGGCACTGGCGGCAAACGCGAGGTTCTTTTTGAGATTTCATACGTCGTGAACGCCCAGGAAGCGCGGGAGCATTATAGTGAAAGCGAAGCGACCGAATAGAAGCCCGGTTGCGTGATAGACGTGCTTCGTTCAGTTGGGGAGGGGGAGGGGGGGGGAATGCGAGGGCAGGGCATCCCACACACACGTTTGGGAGAGGATGCCGATATCGCTGCCCATGGAGAGAACTCGAGTTTGATTTACTTCATCAATTGCAACATGCCATAGGTTCACGTTTGCTTGCTTGTTCTACAGCCCAACAATTCGTGTCTGAATTGCTATTTCACTGACCAGGAACGGACAGGGCGCAATTTGGTTGTGCATGGTTCGCAACTGAAAGCATAATCGTGGGCGGGCGCTCAGTCGCAATCTACCCGCCGCCAGGTGGCCCTAGGCTTTTAGATCAGGGACTACACGCCGAATGGTATTTAATCGGAACACTGTCCTTAGGAATCCCTTCTGTCTAACCCACCTTCGCTGGCTTCTCAGCGATCCGTCCAGAGCCATCGCCGTATTTGGCGTCATGGACATTGATCATGTGCCTCCGCAACAGCTATCCTCTGATAGCACCCTCACAGGTTGGACACTCTACCCTTCACCAGTTTTCGATTACGCTGGAACTGGAGACTCGTGTGTGACACCTCATCACGTGAATGTTCAACAACACGACTATCAGGTATGTCCTTGACCTCAAAGTATCTGATATTTCTCATCCCACCGCGTAGCAACAATACAGACATTGCCAAGACGTTTACTATGTAACTGCACAAACCGAAGCCCCCCATGACTCGGACCTTCCCCCTGCCGACGCGCCCGTGTCGTACTGGCCGTCGGCACAGGTACCAGCCACAGGTCCTCTGTCGACGACGCTTCCGATGGATCCCCTGTGTTACTTTCCCTCCCAGTCGTATTACGGCAACCATGAACTTCATTATCACACGGCCCCTGTCGACCAATTTCAGTCTATTCACAGTACTGCTTATGCGACAAGCTATCCCGATGTATCGCCTTCGACCCCCGTGACTGCACCGAACGCAGAAACAGCTATCCCGACCTTTGGCCCGCTTCCGACCATTGCCCCTCACCAGAGTGAAAGTGGGCATGACCTCATGCCCCAGGATGCGACAACGCACTCTGCGTTGTACGAGGTGAGTCCCCACCAGTACCCTGTGAGCGATGACGCAGCGCTAAGACACATGTCAGGGAGCTACCACTTTCCAGACAACAGACACCGGCTATGCCCAGATGGGGCTCTACGAGGATACATACGCCACGACCACAGGGGAATCACACCCCCAGGAGCGGCCACAGCCACAGCCACATGTGGTTACGTTCGCTCTTACTGCCCAAGGTCAGTATGTAGCACCAGTATCACCACCAGTTCCGGAGGCATCACTGGCGCCGGCGCCAGCGCCTTCGCCAGCTCCCCCTGCTCGACTGAAGCGGAAGGCGAGCTCCCAGTCCTTGGGTATTCGCTCCCGCGGCCGGTCGCCGATGGGCCACCTGCCGTACCAGGAGGACATAGCCAAGGCGGGGATCAAGTCAAGCCGCTCTTCCGAGTTCAGCGGGCGTTCCTCGTCGCCATCGTCGACGCCGCGTCCCTCAAGCCCCGTTTTTCAGCCGTTGACCTTCATCACGTATCCAGACCTGGAGCCAAAAGGCCACGGCCGTGGAGGTGACTGCGACGGGAATGGGGACGACGACGACGACGACGACAGCTCGTCTCGTCGTGGGAGGCGTGGGAAGAAGCAGCCAAAAAAGGAGCCCTTCCTTGCGTGCTTCTTCTGTAGGGGCCGTAAGATTGCGTGCCACCCTAAGAACGATGGTGGAGAGGATAGGACGTGCACGTGAGTACTCTTTGCATCTTTGCGGTTTGCGCCCACGTAGCACCTGGGAAAGAGGGGTTCGGTAAGCGGAGATGGGTGGGGAGGGGGGTTAAGCGAAGCCTTTTAGCCCACGGCCACGAAAAAACCACCGAGGGGAAGCTCTGCTTTTATGCTCTCGCCGGTCCATGGGACTGGGATCAGCGTCGGGCGTGCCCCCCAGCGGACAGCCGCATATCGTCATATGATCGTATTTCTCCGCTTTCCGTCTTCCTTTTTCTTTTTCTTCCCCCCTCACTGACGTTGCTTTTTTTTTTTTTTCCCCACATCATTTTTCCGATTCGACCCTCCGTTCGCTCTGCAAACAACCGAACAACCGCGTGCTTCCTTTCTTTTTCCGCTCAAACTCCCTTACCTCCGATTCTTTCCTTCTTTCCCAATCCACGCGACCCTTGAAACGCTCGAATGAATAGCCAATGCGCGAAGCGCCGCCTCGATTGCAAGTATCCACACATCTCGCGTCGCGGTCAGCGCAAGCCCCCGGACTCTGCCGCCGCCGCCACCACTACTACTACCGCTTGCAAACTGAGGGCAGCGCGGGCGTCATCAAAGAGGTCTGCTTCGTCATTCGACAGGAATCTGAGTTGGCTTGGGACTGTCCAGAGGTTCGAATTATGGGGCGGCCCCAGGGGGGTATACGCTTCCATTCCGCTTGGTTCGTTTCTACCTTTTTTCCCCGTTTTTTTATGTATTGTGTTTTGGCGCTCTCTTTTTGAGCTGGACTTTCTCCATTTCCCTTTGCGTCCGGGATACCCCCGCATACATACACGTGAAAACAGTGTGCGCCCCGAGTCACTTTGTCTTGTCAATCTTTTCTTCCCCGTTGTGTCAGTTAAGTTGGATACCCTGTTACGCTCTCATGTCGACACAAGTTGGGTCACGTAGATATTTGCAAATCTCACTTGTAGCTCCGAATGATTTGATCGATGGACTCGTGATGGAAACAAAATGCTTCAAGCAATATCCCCGTTATACCGTTCGGGCATGCGAAACGTTTTATATCGGGCAAGTGTCTTCAATGAAAGAATTTATCGATGACACTTCGTCACGATGGTGCCTGTTCGTACTAAGAAGAGGTCGAACGCAGTGCGGAGGTAAATCAGTAGCGTTGCAAGGGGTTCTATCTCTACATCTTACAGGGACAAAAGGCAACAACACGATTCGGAAGGTCCAGGTGGAGGAAGTGGAAATAACAAATTAAAAACGTTACTAGATCGTTAACCCGTAAAGAGAAAGTCCACGGTCCAGAGTGGGGAAAGATGGGAGTATAGTGTGTGGGGGGACGATAACCAATCCGACGTAGCTCAAAAGGCGTCTGGACCAGCAGATGTTGGGGGTACTGGACTGATCGTTCAGAAACGTCCTGGCCGCGACGAATTTACGAGACGGATGGTTCCGATTGGGGACTCGGGTGACACGACAGGCGTCCGCCTCCTCGTTGTTAGTGTCTCTCCGTGGGTCCCAGAGAGACACGCTTTCTTCCTCATCGTCCGGGTTGTTTCCCCTTGGGATAGTCTCTCGAACTCCCCTGTCGAGAGAACCGTCGGTGGTGCCGTCGTGGGGGCTCATCGTCTGGCGACGGCTCAGAGGGGAATGATTGGGACCGTGACCGTAGCAGGTGAGCCCTCAAAGGGGTCATAGTAGGTTTCAACGGGTATACCCACACGAGGCGGTGCTGTGCGCAGCCCCTCGACTGCGGGATCATAGCGCAATGGGTGCCCAGGCTTGGGATTCGTCGGAGATGAAAACTGGCCGTAACGGGTCCCCCTTGGGACTCTCGGGTGAAGAAAGAATCGGCTGTTCGGATGAGCGCGGCGACGCAAGGGGCTAGAACTGTGAGGGGCGAGACGACGCTCGTGTGTGGCCAAGTCGTCCTTGCCAGTGGTACCACGACGGTAAGAGTGGACGACGTCTTCCTCGCCAAATTTGATCGCTGGCGTGCGCATAGAGGGGTGACTAGTCATGGATACTGAAGTCAGGGTCTCCTAAGTGGGGGACCGGAGGGTCGAAGAGCTGGTGTCTTTGCATCGCGCCATAAGTGGTCGGTGCTAGCGGCCGCAGTGCCAGAAAACTTTTTCGAACCACCCCGCTTCGACATCAAGGCGTGAACCGGAGGCCGCAAACCGACTTGAGTGTGCGGAGTTGCGGCTAGCTTGGCTAATACGGCGGGCACTGCGTGCGCGGATGATACTACCAACAGTACCGAAAGAACCCCGCAGTGCATCGATCCCGGGGTCCTCAACACTAGTGACCGATTTTTCTTCGGCGGCTTCCGTTTGTTTCCGAGCTGCCTGGAGAAGGATAGTGGAACGACGATCGAGTTTCTTAAACTCTGTCGGGTCAACCTTAGACATCTGGAGGATGGTGATTCCCACACAGATAACGAGAAACGCCATGACGATGGTGATAATCTGACTAGGCTGAAGCCTTGAGGCCTTTGAAAAGGACCTAATGGGCATCTTTAGGCTCCCCGTTCCCGGGGATAGCATCAGACGTACCACGGTGGTGACCATGGAGCAGAAGGAGACTACCAGGCATGAGAAAAAAGATCAAAGAAGGTGGTGCAGGAAACGTACAAATCACATAGTAAGTAGGCGTGACTGGTATTGCGGATGAGCGCCTCGAGTGGATGCGGTGTGAACAGGAAACTCACCCATAGCTAGAGAAGGAAGGTGAGCGGTTCCCATATAAGGAGTGTGAGTAGGAGCTAACCAGTATTGAAAAGTGCGAGGGCTTTATTAAGGTAGAAGACCTCGGTTACTGTACAGAGTTCAGTTCGGCCCTCGGGAGGCGGAGAGCCAGTTAGAGGTAGGACTCACCTAATGTCACCGCAATGAACACCAAAAGAAAATAAATGAACCAGTGTTTAAACTACCAATAGTAGATACGTTAAGCCCGGAGGGCTCCTCCAAAAGATGGGAAACGGACCTGATTATCACCCATTACAGTCGTGACGATCGCAGATCCGAGTCCCGTAGTTACGCTGACGCTGAGTCCACCGATCAAGCTGCAGACGAGAATGTACCATATCATATTCTTGTCTCCATACCTTGGTAAGCGAATCAGTACGATCGGGAGTCGAAAGAAGCGAGGAGAGAATGACTTGGGCCCAAAGTAGAAAATGATGGACAACGCGCCCGCAATGAGGAGTGAGGCGTATACGATGAAGAGAGGAGACAAGAATAAGTGCTGAAACTCGACTATTTGTCCAACAGAGGCTTCCTGGGGCCCTGCAAATTATCAATGAGCTAGGGACCGCGAGCAAGGTAGCCAACTTGCCATTCAAAGCAATGATGGTCGAACCGATCTATGTGGCCGTTAGCGCATGGGTTCACAGAACACGAGACGGAACGAACAATGCATAGGGCGCAGCCAAGCCAACCGAAGAACGTGAGCTTTTCGTTGAGAAATATTGAAGATAAGGCGGCGGATATTACGACCGAAAGCGCTCCGAGAGGGGTCTATCGGAGTCGCTAAAGCAGACAAATGTGACAAATAGGGGATGACGCACGACAACGAGCGCTTCGACGAAAGCGTAGGCTTTTGGAAAATGTAATCAGCTGGCGACGTTCGATGTGTGTGTGGTAGGTCGCGCACCAGCAAAGTTACACAATTCCCCCAATATCATCACTAAGGGAGTCAGCTAAGAACTACGAAGAGAAATATGAAACATACTGATCATGCCACTCCACCATAATACCTGTTAAAGAAGCCGCGGTTGTAAGATTCGGGAGCGCACCGGAGAACAGGGGAGGTGGCATACAGATTTCAAGTAGGCGACTCCCTCGCCTGCTGTATGCCCGGCCTGCGAGCGCAGCAGACCCTTCTTCTTGAGGACGAAGCTAGAGCCGATGAGGACGCCGCTAAGTACGGCGAGGATGATGCCAACAACCTGAGTGATGCGAAGGCAGTTGGTCAACTGAGGAAGTCGCGGAGAATACAGGAAGATAACCTTAAGACTACTAGGAGCCTGAAAAGATTTGGCTGAAGGAGAAGGAGAAGGAGTTGAGGAGGACATGCTGATTGGAATCGAAGAAACGGTGTAGATCCCTGGTCCGTTGTCGTCTTGGCCGGCTTGGGTCGGATTGTGGCCTGTGCGCGGCTACGACCTAATTGGTACTCCGGCCCATAGCATTACTATTTATGGAAATATCTCGGTGTTGAGAACTGCCTCAAAAGAAAAGCGAAAAAAAAAAACTTGAAAAGAAGACACAGCCAGGAGAGAGCACGTATTAGTATTTAGCGTATTCTAAGAGGAATAGAAGTGAGCGTGTGCCCTTTGATCTATCTGGTCGAGTCCAGCTCGTGTCACGCTCGTGTCGTTCGAGCGGGAGCGGGCGAGTCAAACTGACAGACACAAGTCATTCCACGTCCAACACGTCTCCCTTTCCCCTCCTCCCTCCTCTCTTTCCCGCATCAAAGCTCTACGCCTCCGTGTAGTTGTCCTTATAATTATAATGGCGCTAGGAACACACGGTTACCTCCGAAATCCCCAGCTACTCGCACCCCCCTTCGGTCAATCTCCACCCCAATCCTCAAGTGATCTCGTTTGGCCAGACATCGAACCTGTGCGTGACTGTTCCTTTCTACCGCCTTGTCTTAGCTGTCACGCCTTACTTCCTTCTGTCTCTCCCTTTCTTTTTGTCTTTACCCATAGCCATCACTACCTTCGAAAGGTTCCAAACCTTTCGGCTTTATGCCATCCTTTTCGCCACCACGGAACCAAGGTGGTCGTTCAACCCGATCCACCGAGTCCCATAGCGCTGAGGACCACGCAAGCAACGCGGGTAGCTCAAATAGCCATGGCCATAGGGAACTCAGGAAACCCAAAGTCCTTCATGAATCCGCTTAACGTCATCAGGCGGGCGCGTAGCAGGGTGAGGCTCGATTCCGAGGACAGAGATATGCAAGCCACCAACAAGTCACCTCCATCCCTCCCTACTTTCGTCTCATCGAGCGGCGATAGTTCCTTCTTGAACATGGACCCGTCCTCGAGCAGATTGCGCGCAGTCCGCGGTCGCGACAAAAAGAAATCAAAAGGTGGCGCCGTGCCAACCGACTCATCTATCGCGCCAC
This sequence comes from Lactarius indigo, assembly GCA_025766275.1. NCBI lineage: Eukaryota > Fungi > Basidiomycota > Agaricomycetes > Russulales > Russulaceae > Lactarius > Lactarius indigo. Next base: position 8,510 of record JAFKAC010000063.1, read on the forward strand.
CCGAATTTGATCTCGACTTGAGGCGCATGGAAGGAATCATCGACCCGTCACTGCTCCCCAAATTATCCCACAGCCCGCCCGTATCCGGCATCGCTTTCGGCGAGCCAAGCGGGAGTGGCTTCAGCGCGGAGGGCCGGGCACTCACACCATCCTCATCTTCATCATCGCCTCCAACCTTGGTGGTCCCGTGTTTAGCGACCCATTTATATCCCGCCCACCAAGCGTGCGTAGCCGTGACAGCGCTCAGGATCATCGTAGAATGTCACCACGCACTATCGCGCCGGCTGCCGTACCACCTCATCTCGTCTCCCCGTCCGGCGCGCAAGAGGGCATAGCCGCCTGGAAGGCCCCACCCAGCTGGGTCTCGGGTGACCAGCCCGAACCGGACGTGTCCAGCTCGGAGGATGAGAAAGCCCCTTCGAGCAAGCGCAAGACCCGCAGACGGGCGACGTTGTCACGTACTCTGCAGAGCCCCGGCGTAGAGCCTCGCAATTACAAGATCCGAGTACACAGTGGGATTAACGAGCATCGCATTTTGACCTGCAGCTTGGCTACCACGGCTGCACAGCTCTCTGCCGTGTTAAATACAACTTTGTTTGGTCGAGAGGGGCGCGAAGATCACAGATTATACCTCAAGGAGCGAGGGAGAGGTTCGTCGCGTCCTCTTGTTCCGTTTTGAAGCTCACAATTTTTCATCCACAGAGCGTATGCTTGCCCAGACCTGAGCGGCCAGCAGATATCGTACGAAGACGTTTAGAACAGGCGGGTTACGATGTCGCTGATGGGCTAGATACCCTTGGCGAGGAGGATCTCAGCTTCTTGATGAAGTTCGTGTATAAGAGCACTGTTTTGGGACCTGCGGTCAGTCGCTTAACGACTGTTTCTCGAACGTCCGAGGTTGACAGTCGATTAGGAAGAAGATATGATCTTCACAGACTACAAGAATGTCGATCTCACAAATAAGAGCCTACGGACTGTCCCCGTCGTTCTCTACGCCCATGCGGAGGATATCAAGTCGCTCACCCTGTCGCGTAATCCGATGCTGGATATTCCAGGCGACTTTGTTCAACTCTGCACGTCGCTGCAGGAACTTCGCTTGTCCAACATGTCCATCAAGAAGGTGCCTCAAAGCGTCCAGAACTTTAGGACTCTAATGGGACTCGACCTTTCCAGCAACCGGATCGGCGACATCACTGACATATTCCTTTACCGTCTCCCAGACCTCCAGGAGCTCAGAGTGCAAAATAACAGGATGGAGAGGCTACCCTGGTATTTCCCCCGGCTGCATATGTTACGCCTATTGAACATTTCCAATAACAAATTCCAAGACGTACCGGAGGAAGTTTGCAAAATGTCAAGCCTGGAGGAACTGGATATTTCCTTCAATATGATCTCTCAGCTTCCCGAAAACGTGCGATCTTGGCACCGGTTAAAAGTGCTAACCATCGTCGGGAACCGTGTGACGCGCATTCCGGATAGTTTCCAACACCTCTCAAGTTTGGCGGTGCTTGACTGTCGGAGGAACAACATCACGGAATTGGGCGCTATCAGCCTCCTTCCTAACCTCGAGGAACTCTTGGTCGGTGATAATTGTGTCCAGGCGCTAGACCTATCGTCGGGACCATTGCTCAAGAAAATTCACATATCACGTAACGACATTACGCAAATCTCACTGGCCCCCGGACCCGTGGGCCGGATGCCGGTCGCACTAACATACCTCAACGTCGCTAGCGCCAAGCTATCGTCGCTCGACGATCTTGCTCTCGGGCAATTGACAAGCCTGGAAGAGTTGATCTTAGATCGCAACAAGTTCCGTGCGATCCCCGAGTCGCTTGGTGAGCTCAGCCTGCTTCATTCCTTCTCATGCTTCGGACAACCTGCTTGGCGCCCTCCCTTCAAGCATTGGCCGGTTGCAAAAGCTCGAGCGACTGGACGTGCATAACAACAACCTCACTGAGTTCCCTGCGGCACTTTGGAACTGCGGGTCACTCGAGCGGATTAACATGGCGTCGAACCTCATCGCGCACATACGGTTGCCATCACCTATCCCTGCCTCCGCCTCCGCCTCCTCGTCTGCCGCGTCTGTCATGCTCGAGAGTGCCTTGAGCTCGACTGTGACTTTAGTTCCGACCCTGGCAGATCGCAAAGTCTCCACGGCCGGCTCGGTTGCGGTGTCGCGTTTGTTGCCGCCTCTCGTGAAGTCCCTTCAACGATTATATCTTGGCGAGAACCGACTCACTGATGACGCATTACCATTATTAATGATCTTACGGGAGCTGAGGGTGCTCAATCTATCCTTCAACGACATCCAGGAATTACCTAGGCAGTTCTTCAAGGAGATCGTCTTATTAGAGGAGCTTTACCTCAGCGGGAACAAGCTCGCGGGCTTACCGACCGAGGACCTGCCACGGTTGAACAAGCTCGAGGTGTTGTATTTGAATGGGAACCGCCTGTTGACGCTGCCACAAGAGCTTGGAAAGGTCATCAATCTCGCAGTGTTAGACGTCGGCAGCAACGGTCTGAGGTACAATATCAGCAACTGGGAGTTCGACTGGAACTGGTAAGTTTTAAAGGTCCTGTGAGCCAGGGATAACTGACGAGCGTGCTCTTTTACTTTCATAAAAGGAATTTCAATAAAAATCTCAAGTACCTCAATTTGTCCGGGAACAAGCATCTAAGAATTCAGACCTGGCAACGGCAAGGGGATCGAGAGGGGCCCAGTAATGGTCTCCTGGATCGACTCGCAGGGTTTCAAGAGCTGACCCAGCTTCGAGTTCTCGGGCTCATGGATGTCACAACGACTCTTGCGGTGAACATCCCGGACGATACAGAAGACCGGCGAGTCCGCACTTCAGTTACGCTCGTCAACCAACTTCAGTATGGCATTGCGGATAACCTCGGGAATCGGGAGTACTTGTCGATGTTCGATCTAGTGCAGCCCGCCTTTCGAGGGGGCCGTGACGAGGCCATCTTCGCCATGTTTGGGCGGTCACACGCATCGCCTCACAATACACACATCTCGAAGTTTCTGCACGACAACTTTGTATCCATCTTTACGGAGCAGCTCAAGGCCCTCGACTCGAGCAAGGGCGAGTCATACCCGGATGCACTTCGGCGGACATTCCTCAAGCTTAACCGTCTCACTCACGACCACCTGTTCTCCACGTATTCAACCGGTGCGAACGGCCGCAAGATGTCCCAGGCTAGTCATCGTTCCGCCGGCACACTTTTCGGCATGAGCGCCGCCGATACGGCCGGCGGCGTGTCGAGCATTGGCGCTTCGGGGGTCGTGGCGTATTTTCGTGGTCACCACCTCTTCGTCGCGAATGCGGGGAATGCACTTGCGGTCATGTCTCGACGCGGTCAGGCGCAAGTCGTCTCAGTCAAGCACGAACCGTTTGATCGGAATGAGATCATGCGCATTCGTGCAGCGGAGGGTTGGGTATCACCGAAAGGACTGGTCAATGACGAGGCGGACGTATCCCGATCGTTTGGGTATTACCACCTCTTGCCGATCGTCAATGCGCGGCCGGACGTCAGCTCGTTGAAGCTATCGGAGTTGGACGAGTTCTTAATCATCGCTAACAACGGCTTGTGGGACTTTGTCTCGTATCAGACGGCAGTAGACATTGCACGGTCCGAGCGAGCGGACCCAATGATCGCGGCGCAGAAGTTGCGTGACTTTGCCGTCAGCTACGGGTCGGAGGGCACCACTATGATCATGGTGATCTCCCTGGCCGGCATGTTCACTCCGCGTGGACAGGAGAAGGACCCGCTTCAGGACGCAGAGCTTTTCCCACCTCCGCGCCGGAACCGCAAAGACGAAGTCGGGGACAATGAGACCGGCCGGCTGGACCCTGAGATTTCGCCTCCCGTCGGTCAAGTCGTCCTCGCGTTCACCGACATCGTCAACTCGACGCACCTATGGGACGTCAATGAGACAGCCATGAGAACGGCGGTGACGATGCACCACCAATTGCTGCGGCGCCACGTACGTATCTGCGGTGGCTACGAGGTGAAGACGGAAGGTGATTCGTTCATGGTCGCGTTCACGACGGTATCGTCGGCGTTGTTATGGTGCAGCAGCGTACAGATGCTCCTGCTAGAGGAGTCGTGGCCAAAGGAGATCCTCGACTTGCCTGAGGGCCGTGAGGTCTACGATGTTGAAGGGACCCTCATCGTTCGTGGGTTAAGCCTCCGAATGGGTATCCACTGCGGCGCGCCGGTGTGCGAGATGGACTTGGTCTCGCGACGCATGGACTATTATGGCCCAATGGTAAACCGTGCATCTCGCGTGGCCAATTCGGCGGCGGGTGGTCAGATCTTGCTGAGTGCAGACGCGCTACGCGAGCTGAGGGTCGAGTCAGCCTCTGTGGAGTTCCAATTGATCACCACCGTCGATGCCCTGCAGTCATTGGATCCTCAGTACATCCCCGTCGGCGAAAGGAAACTCAAAGGGCTCGAAATCCCCGAGATGATGACAGCCGTGTACCCACGAAAGCTCCTTGGCCGCCTCCACGTGCCACCTGCCGCCGTCGCCGCTCAACCCGCGCCCGCTGCGCCTACAGAGGCTGTTGCAGAGCATCCGAGCGCGGATGAGCTGTCGCTTGACTCTGCAGGCGCCGCGTTGCCGTGGGTGGAGTGCAGCTGGACGCCAAAGCAGGTGCGCGAGCTCGCGCAGTTGGCGGTGCGCCTGCAGACGCTCGCCAGCGGACGCGTGTTCCGCCCGTTACCTGTGCGCAAGGGATCACACGCGCAGGTGGTCGCGCCTGCGGACGTGGACAGCGGGCGGTTCCTGTACAGCGACTTTGGCGCGCTCGTTCCCACTGTGTCGGAGCGCGCGTCCGAGGCGGAGGTGCTGGGCGTGCTCGACTTTCTGTTGGTGCAACTCGAGCTCGCGGTCGAGTCGCTCTCAGCGCGCTTGGACGCGCCGTCCGGACTGGCTGCAGGTGTCGAGGCCATCAGGGCCGCGTTGGCGTCCCGCATGCAGAGTGGGCACCCGCTCGATCCGGGGACGCTGCAACAAGTTCTGGAGCTGCTCGGTCGATGACCGATGACGATCAGTGGTGATTCAACTCGAAACGTTTTACTTTCGTCTGTTTCATTGTTCTTTGCGTTATTTATTTATTCCTTTTTTTCTTTCGCCGGTCGCGCTCACTCCTTTCCTTTGGGATCTTGTAGTGCAATGTTTTTTTATCTATACCTTGGACCATTGGGCTGTATTTGATACCATATACATATTCGACGACATTCTCACGTGACGTTAACTGTAATCTCTATCCTGTATGCTATATGTGTACTATGTCTTCCAGCGTGTCAGCTCGTTCACGTTGACCGGAATTCGGCTCTGAGTATCAACAAGGATGTTGGGATTTTCTGTCTCGCCGGCCTAGCGCGGTCGCGCCGCACGACGAACCTGTCTCGGCTCATTTCGTCTCTGCGATCGGGGCGCTCTTATGACAAGTGACCTTGATCAAATCAAGTCGGGCACTGCCCTTCCCACCAAGACCAAGTATGAGATCGCGATAACCGTACATCTCCGTACGTGCTCGCGTCTTTCATTCACCGGTGTCGCCCTGGAGAAGCGTGCCCCTGCTCCTCCTTCCTACCTGTTCCTTTCTCCCAATGAGAACTAATGCAGCCGTAAGCGGTGGGTGTGGCCAGGACTGCGCAAAAAAATGTTCCCTGATGCTTATCGTCAATTTATACTTATGTAGATTAAATCAATAGATAAATTCGCCGGTGCGCGGTGGTGAGGGGGGTTGCAACAAGACCACGGTAAAGGCTGTTCATAGATAGATAGATCGAACATACTTCTTTTGTCCAGTCCTTTGACGAAGAAGATCTCCATAGCTCAAGAGGTAAAGCCAACTCTGAGGCGCGATGCCGACACGCTTTGAAATTTGATAGGCTTCAGCAGGAGTTAAGCGGAAAGATGATCGCAAGGCTCGAGCTCTTCCTTACCTCTGTTGCTCCCTTCAACTGCCTCCGTCCATAACTGCCATTCACATGCTAGTGTGCTTTTGATGCTATGGGGCACCACCGGTTGTTAAAACAGAACGACAACTGAGAGGGGGACAGAAGAATAATGAAAGGCCGCAAACGGAGGGGGGCCTCAAGTTGAATGATGACCAAATCTTGGTACACACACCCCAGTTCTTTCTTTTCCCAAGCGCGATGCTTCGGTCGCGGTCAAGCCGTGAGGGATAGTGTAAGAGATGCCAGCGGACCAATTAGCCAGCGCGCCGATAGGGAATTCGCTGATGAGTCTATCTTCGGAAGAAGTTGGCAAGTCTACTGCGCCGCTCGCAGTACCTCATCCATGGAGCGAATGCCCGAGCATGGCGGCGTTCCCCCTCGTGTTGTGGCCGTCGCACAGGCTAGAAGCCCCCGATCGAGACCGGGACCTCTGTAGTAGGTAAAGGGCGAGGCCTAGAAATCGGACATTGTCGTCGTAGTACTATATCAGTGCAGATGTCAGCTACGAGACGCCGCTAGACTTGTGGGTGGTCTTTCCAAGGCACGGCATAACTCGGGGAAGATGAGAGGCAGTGAACGCACCTGCGTCCCTCCGAGTCAGAAATAGTCTTGAGCTTGTCCAAGGCGCGGCTCGGATGTCCATATTTGGCCCTTCGCTTCGCTCGTGCCCTGCATCGCGTGACATCGGTCGCCTTTTCGGCCACGGCTGAGTTGGCCAATCATCTAACAGTCTTGTCACGTGCCGTTGCCTGTTTGGTCCTGTTTCGAGCGACCCCTTTTTCTTCTTTATCTGTCTCCTCCTGTGCTGTACGTAATGAAGAAAGTCCCAGAATGCAAGAGACGACGTAGTCGGTCCAGCAAGTAAGGGGTCCATTCATACCCCGCATGAGGACGCATTTCCAACCAGGGCAAGACGCTCTGTTTGTCACGGTATAGCTCTTCGCTCGACAGCCCTCGTGAAAAGTTCAGGATTAGGATTCCCCGCTCTTGATAGGCTGTCGTGCTAGAATGGGTCTGTGGGCGTCACTAGCCCGGCCTCTCTACCTTTGATGGCAGATCAAATAGCCATTATACTGGGTGCGAACTGCCTCAAGGATTCCTCGTGATTCTATGAATCAAAGATTGTCTCAATACAAGCCTTCTCACTAGCCGTTTGTTCGCATCATTTTCACGCATGACTCCTTCAATTCATCTCTGCTAGAAACGTCGTTCCGCAGCAGTTCCGTAACCTAGATCTCTGGCCTCTACCATGCAGCGTGATTCTTCACACCGGATTTTTCGTTTGAAATTCCTGGACATGCAGCAGCGGTAAAGGCTGGTCGCCTACCGAACAGAGACATTAGATCGTAATCAGAAGGACGTCATCCATACTCTGTATATGCGCTATGGAGCTCTATAACTAGCTTGACCTACCGCACAAGTCTTTCACCAACCCTCTCATCTTTCAATCTTCGACCATCATATTTCAAGTTTTAAATCACAAAGACATCATGGGCATTACAGTCAGTGTCTATCGTTACTTGTCATCCCTCGATACTTCCCATTTGGCCAGGATATTATTAAGGCTGCGGTAGACAGCGTCGTTGGCACTACGGACACTGTTGATAAGTCGGAAGATACCAGTGCTTCGTTGCTGGATGTCTGTATTCGACCCCCTTTCACGCGTTCATATTGTGACATGGATTTCGAAAATAGCGGGCGGCTGACGCGGTCCTTGGAAAAACCGCCGAATCGCAGACCAAGCACGCATCAGTTATCGCGCCTGAGGCGAGTACCACGCCTGTCACTCAAGGTCGTCGTAGCCAGGCCCCTGATGGCAAAGTGAGTAATCCACGCTATTGATGTTATTATGTGCGCGCTGTTAATGGTCCTGCACCCGATAATAGGACTCATACCACAAGAAACCCGCCCAAGAACCCACCCCTACTCCGAAGTCCTAGGTTAGTTCATCGTGTCCCGTCTCTCTGCACATCGGTCGCGGTTTTGCAAGAGGGCGGGGGTGGGGGACGTATGGGCGTAATTGTTCGCGTGGTTTGATATAGACATCGATGTTTTGTGAATAATCATGGAAACCGTTATGATCGCTGTCCTTTGATTGGTGTGCCAATCCCATGACCTGTCGTCGGTAATCTTGCAAAGTTCGTTTCGCGGCACTTGCCGTTTTAGATTCTGCCAATGCACTGCCACTGAACTTACTGTACAGTGCACTTATGTCGTCATGGGACGCTATTTGACTTCTCGCCTTCTCTCGTTCCAGGTCATCGTCTATTCGGGTACACGCCAAGGAGTCCATTGACACATATCGGGCCTATCGTCACCCACACGAGAGGGAATCTAGGCTAATTAATGCTCCGCTGTATCGTGATTCGTGACCCCGGGCCAGTGAGAACCCGAAAAGGCCTGAAATCCCGAAATCATTTCTCAAAACCATTCCCTTGATCAATCCTCATGACTGGCAGCTATCATCGCCACAATAACACACCTTTTGGGGATAAATAAAGCAATTTGGAGCTTATTTGATTCTTGGAGCCGGTGCTCCCAGGAGATGATGCACGCTGCACACGCGGATTTGAAGGTTTCACTTGTGCTGCGCCCTGGATTGCTATCATAGGGCTACCCTCTGAACCTTGTAAGAAAATAAGGAGCGTGCTGAGACTTGTCAACGGTACCACCTGATCTACCGTCTCCAATAGTGTCCGACGCCCCCTTTCTGTCGTCTTGGATTGGTACCTTTCAGCGTTCTAAAGGCCGAACACGCATCTCACCAAATATTTGTTTTATTTTAGTCAACTCATACCGTGATTGATGTTTTCAGGCCTGAGAAAATATACTTCGTGGCTGCCGCTTAGTCTGTTTCGACCTGCGCAGAGGACAAAAGCGCCGTCTGCCACCTCCCTTTAGGGATTCACACCAATAGTCTGCTCACTCGATTCGATACACGACTCGAAATCTCTGCAGATCGTTACAAGTATTTAACCTTTTTTTTCCAGAAAAGGTCTCTTAACCTTGTTCAAGTCTTACGTCTTACACTAACTGTTCAACCTCTAGGCGAGGTATTGAGGCAATCTAGTCGGTTGACGTCCGAAAATCGAACATACCAATTATCTTGACTGATTTCTTTCACTTGAATCATAAATTCTTTACAGAAACACCACCGCAGGGCAAAAACTGCCGGTGCCTCATTTGGCCCACGGACTGAACCAACTAAGACGAGAGCAGAATGTGGTAATGTAATCTAGAAGGGGGTATGCGTTTACACATTCTTAACTGTGGCCTGGGATCCACGGCCGTTGCAGAGGCCAGCACTCAGCATACTTCCGTGGATATTCCGGATAACGGCATTATCAAACCCCCTAAACTCGAACATGGAAGAAAAGCCAGGGACATCTTGTTTTGGCGGGCGTCTCTGTCTTAAATAGGGACGCGGCGATTCAGGAGCTGTCGAACGACTTGGAAAAAATGGAAGATCTCAAAGGATCTGCCGCGAAGTAAGTTGATCATGCAGAGAACACAATCTCGAAGTTCCAGCCGTACTTGAAGAAATATTGCTCCCGGAAATATACTTACGTTTCGGTTTGATGCACCAAGATGCATCAGAGCACTTCCAAACTTGCTTTCAAGACCCCACTTTCAGGGCGTTCTGAACAGAAGGTTTGAAGGCAAGGGTCGCAAGGTCTATTTTGTGGTCGATCGTCAATGGGAAGATTTACGGGAACCTAAGCCTACCAAGTCTGAAGAACTATCGCCGATATCACACATGGGTTCCGGCTTAATTTACTGAAATTAACCCTCTGACTTAGTCTTCGACAGTGACTGCAGGGAGGGCCGAAATTATCAACAGCTTCAATTAATAAGGACCGAGAATTTGGGCGATGGATACAGTAGTACGATGTGAGTGATGTTTTATATCACGTTATTGACAAGTACAAGTAGTACACCCAACGTTACCAACTGAAGAACTCGTTTTCACGCCAGCTGTCAAGGACGCCCCTGTCACATATGTATGGTGTCTGTGCTATTGAGCGTTCATGGAACGCTATACCTTGTTCGACGTGCGCCGTTCTTTGTCCCCACCTGTCCCTTCATCCCACACGGTAGAGATAATTGCTGCCTTCACTTACGCTCGGTGTTTTCGAGTCCCGGTTCCTCGCAGCCTACCAAGGTTCAAGCCATGTGCTCTACTACTCGACGTCGTCCGGGCTTGTTGGTGGCGTCCCCACATCTACCCAATCCCCATTACTTCGGATGCTATTATGGAGGATCGCCTCACGTCATCACTGACTTTCTTGCTAAGCCCCGTAGTGTGATTTCTGTCGCCAAAGATCCTTACGGAAGGAGTGGAGACGACTGCCCCCATCCCGCAAAGCTCACCCGAGAACGTGCTATCCTGTCCTTCATATCTGGTACTAGCTCACAAAGTGCGATGAAAGTTCACCTCCCCATAATATATGCGTTTCTTCCGTGTCTTGTGTTTCTAGGCGCCGCCGTTTCATAGGCACATTCGTGATCTTGGAAATACCTGTAACTTTACTCCAGCTGGATCATCAGGCGCCCCAGATGTAGTCTGTAACTCGTTATTTTTTAAAACCCTCGACCCGATAAGTACACATGGGCGAGTGAGTCGATCATACAAGATAAAACATAGAAGGAAACAAGAAAATGCGCAAGACAAGTGATGTAATTCATGGATTTATGGAATGAATACGTGAACGTGGATGAGATTGGGAACGTTGCATTAAAATGTGACAAAAAACTTGATCTGTTGTATCATAGCGGGTGAATGAGCTTTTGTTTGTGAAGGACTGGACGATGATAACCCAAGCAAGCGAGCAAAAAAAAAATTTAAAAATTAAATGAGCCTCACACCAGACGCAGCAGCCAATTAGCGAGGCGCGGCACCACCAGCAGCGCCAGCAGGTGCAGCTGCATTTCGCGAGCGCAGCGCCCGTCCCGTTCCATTACCTGGTGGCGGATCCTCCGCACTCCGCCTCCCGCGCTTCGCGGCCCTCGGCACCTGCGCCACGCCCGCGCCATCGGAATCGGGGCCACTCGCAGGGCCGCCATCTCCCATCGCGACGTCTCCGTCCGACCCCACGGCATCGCGTGTGCGCTTGCCGCTTCCATTCGCTGGCGTGGTTGTGGCGGCCGTAGGCGAAACGCCGGCGTCGGCTTCCGCGGCGAGTTCGCGCGCTAGGACTTGGGAGCGGCGCTCGAGGGGCGCGCGGACGCGACCGCGTGCGGGCGAGCCGATGTTGAGCGCGTGCACGCCTGGCATGTCGTCTGCGGAGGGTGCGGCAGAGAGCATCGAGACGTCGCGCTGTACGTCGTCCTCTGCTGCTTCGACTTCGGCATCTTCGGGGAGCTCGGACAGCTCGGAGAGGTCGCTCAGGTTGCGGTCGATACCGGCATGCACGGGGGCTGGGTTGGAGGTAGGGGGAGGAAGAGGCTGGGAGGTCGTAGGTGGTGGTGCTGGGTTGGAGGGGGGATGGGGAGAAAGACTCAACCAGGGGTGGTTCAGTGCATCGGTGAGCGTCATACGTGTCGACGGATTAGCGTCGAGCAAGCGGTGAATGAAATCCTGCGCTGTAACCCGACATTAATAACATGCGAAGCGGTGGGGCAGGGCGATCACGTACCTGGCGCGCTGACCCCCTTATGCCGGAGGGTCCCCCAATCAATAAAGCGCTCTGCAATGCGGCGCCGCATGTCGGGCTCGTTCTCGTCTTCAATGAACGGTCCGGTATTCGTTAGCCTGCACGCGCGCAATTCCATAGATTAGCGCGCGGAACAAGTCGATAACGAAAAATGGAGGCGCACATGGAAAAGACGATGACGCCGACGGACCAACTGTCGACGAGCTGGTCGTATCCCTTATTTTCCTCCGTTTGATTGACGACTTCTGGCGCGAGGTAACTTGGCGTCCCACACATCGTCTGCGTCCCACATTCGCTTCAGCATCCCGGAGTACGAAAGGGAAAACTGCACACCTTGAGCATGGTGAGGCTATCGACGACTTTGGCGAGTCCAAAGTCGGCGACCTTGACGTTTGGTGGGTCGTCTTTCGTCAGAAGAACGTTCTGCACAAGAATATATTAGCATTTTGGGCGGAGATTCTCGAACCTGCGTTACCTCAGGCTTGAGATCGCGATGTGTGATGCCCTTGGCGTGGATGTACTGCCCGAATGTGGATGAGATAAGACCATCGAGTAGAACAAAAGGGGCCAGAGCGGACGCGTACCGCGAGCGCATTGCACATCTGACGTGTGATATGCTGAGACACAGGTTCAGACAAGCCGTCGTGTTTGAGTATAAAGTCTAGCAAATCGCCACCCTCAACGAGTTCCAATACGAGATCTGAACCCCCACGTGGTGGCTCCGTCAGTTACGAGCTTTTCTGCTGCTGCACAGTATAGCAAACGTACAAAAATCGTGTCCCTCTTCAGGTGGGAACGTCTCGCGCAGGCGACAGATATTCGGGTGGTCGAGCGTCTCGAGGATGCCGATTTCCCTCCCGAAAGACTGAAGATGCTGGTTGCCGCCGCCATTCTGGTTATTGTTGTTGTTCCCGCGGACCTTATTGCCGTGTATTATCTTGACGGCCCACCACTCGCCCGTCGCGCGTGCCATGGCCTTCATGACGGTGGCGAAGGAGCCCTTGCCGAGCTCGTGCGCCATGTCGTAGTGCGCGTGGATGCCCGTCAGCTCGAGCGGCGCGAGGTGCCGGTAGATGTATCGATAGTCATCAAGCGGGTTCTGCTGCGGCATTGGCGACCCAAACGCGATCTCGTTCCCGTCGCGCAGGATGCGCGTATGGCCCTTTGGCACGCGCGTGCCGTTGATCTGCGCCGGCACCCCGAGTGTCAGCCGTGCGCGTTGACGAAAATGTGGAAGGAGTTGGTTGGGGCAGATGAGACGTACGTACCCAGGTACCGTTCGTCGAGCTGTCTTGTACGACGACTTGGGAATGGCTATTCTCGTGCCCGTCCCATACGATCTGACAATGATTAAAACCTGTTTGCACGCCGAAAAAAAAAAGGTAGATGCGCGTAGTCAGTAAAACAAAAAGAAAGCCCGCTATCGGCAGTATCGAGCGCCAAGGACAGGTCACACACGCACTGATTCGCATGCCAGGCAGGACAAAGTCATTGGTCGGGCCCCGGCCGATTGAGTTGTTCGGCCGCGTCTTTTGAAAGTCGATGCGGCGGAGCGCGGTGTTACATGGCTGGAGACAGCCAAAGAACGGGCTCTCCATTGGATGCACCGAGCTGGCGTAGAGCGAGGCATACTGTGACGCCTGCTGCGTCGCGCCCTGCGTCTCCTCGGCATACTCGTGATCTGACATTGGCGCTGCGGGAGGCTCCATCGGTCGACCTTGTTTTTTTTTTTTTGTGGTTTAGCTCGGTTGCTTTGGTGTTCGGGTCTTGGATTCTTGAGGAAGGTGGGAAGGTTGTTGAGCCGCGGACGGAAGGGCTATTAGTTTGTGGCGAGGGTGCGCGGAGGAAGCCGTTGATGTGGGAGAGAAAAGGCGAGATGCGCCAATGGAAGGGCTTTATAGAAAAAGCAGGCGAAGGACGTGTTATTCCAAACTGTGGACGAACGTGAGGCCTGGGGGACACAGTTGCCCACTGTCTAGCCTGGCTCACGTGGACCCGCACGGCGATCAAAGTCTATCCACAATTTCGTGTTTTTGTTCACTGACATTTATTAACAAAAAAACTCCTATTGTATCTGTCAAGCGACTGTATACTTTCCCTGCCTCTAGCACTCTTCTAGCGTGCAAGCAAAAGCGTGATCGCTTACTACAAAGCCCAAGACAAGACAAAGCCCGGCTTGCGACGATCCTACCATTTGTGAAAAGCGGCAAGTGGCCAGCGCCTCGGTTCAATTCAATTGACGGGCGTGATGTCGCCAACGGGAGTTTGCAACAGCTCTCAAGTCTCTGACTCCTAGAACAAACCACCCGTCTCTAACAGCTCTGGCGGCGCACCCCGCGCAATGTCGGTGTATACCAGGTTCAGATTAGACCGTGACGGCTGCAGGCCCGCCGCCTCCAGTGTCGCCCGCTAGTGGGGAAAGTAGGTACAGAATGCCGTACAGATCTCGCGACCGCGGAACGCGTGGACCCCGAGCTGGAGCTGACGGACTGGGAGCACGCCCTAGTTGGCGCGTGCGCCGAAGAATGTCGTGAGCGCGTAAATTCTCCGCCTTCAACGAGGGGGTCGATGAACGTATGTCCTGAGGTCACGATAGAGAGGAAAAACGCGCGCCAGTTGAAATTCATGAATCGAGCTCCGTTTCTAGTGCTGCCGGAGGTGACGATGACATCATTGGTACAGTACCTGTTTTGAGACCAACTTGTGACGCGCTGACTGTGCTGCTGCGGAGGGCCACCGTCGGCGAGGGATTTCAGCTTATTGCACCGCTCCGCGAGGATTAGGAAACAGGATGGTGGCTGTGGTGAAGGTCTAGAAGGACGTGACATGGGGACATGAAGAGAATTGGAATATATGCTTTGGTGACAGTGTCTTTTCTAGTGGGCTGAGAGGGGCTTTTATCGAGAGATGAAAGACATCTTCAACTCGACTATCCTCCGATATTTAAATGTGTGCCGTGCGTGGAGAAGAGTCGTAGGCCCGAGATCATATGATTTGATCTCCATACAAGCGCGAGCTTAGCCGGGCCGGAGCCACCGCAGCGGGGACCTGCCGTCTGCCAGCACTCGTCACCGAAGGCCGCTGAGTGTACCGGTGACTACAGGTATGCAAGATGAGATGGGAATGGGACACACGCTCAGCCGTGTGATCGCATACACCACAATTGATCTCTACTTCCTGTCTTCAATCCTGTGCCGAGATACTTGTGCTCATGGACGATTCCTACGCATTAATAGGGCACACATTTCTTTCGTTCAGAGCCGAAGAAGACACGAACATGGTCCTTCCTACGATCTTCTGGACTCCGGAGTCGGTCTTCCCAGAGGATTGCTCTTCTCCGCTGTAACGAGGGTGCTCACAAGCATCCGTGCTTCGGGTAACTTTCTTCCTAAACACTTGGCACATGTCTTTAGTCGGGTCTTTCCGCGGTTGGAGGAGCCTTCGATCGTTTTCTCCATTCCCATAGCAGAGGGAGCCGTCTGGTTCACTAGAAGCTTCCCACTCTCAAATGCCCACGTTTCAAGGCGCCAACTTGTGGCACGGTTCACGGGGCCCTATTCTGGAGATTTCGGCATTCTACTACTCAATCGGGCTGCCTTTATGTTACTTCGCCTATCTAACTTTGATGAGTGCAACAGAGCGACCGAAGATCCCCATTGCGAGGGCCATCGCCGGCTTTGATCGCAATACATCTCCATAGTCACGGACGACTGCGGGCAGCCACGGGGCGACAGACCTTCAAGCTTTAGCCTCCGTGTGATCCGCAGAGTGATTCGACCAGCAAACGGATCCCGCGGCGCAGATCCGCAGCGCGCTCACCGGCGCCTGTGCTGCCTGTTGTACTGTAGAGCGAGTCATGCCCGACTTTTGATAAACAGGACATGCATGCCGAATAGCAAGACGATACGACCGACCGCACGACCTGGCAACGAGCTTTCTCCAGGCCGTTTTAATGCCAGCGGTGATGTTGGCAGCACTCGAACGATACAACGGAACGTGAACTTTGTATATTCTCTGCGGAGAGTTTTCGGTTTACGATAGTAGGAGTACTATACCGGGAAGAGGGAGACGATCGGAAAAGAGGAAAAAGGAGACCGAGCAACTGAATTGTATACGATTGTCCCTATACAAAATCAAGATGTTGCGCATTGCGTACAACTTTTCAGAAATGAGACAGTAAACTATCCTACGAACCTCACAGGCAATCGGGACCCTTCCAAGATGCAGAGGGCCAACTGTACTTAAGAAAAAGCGCTGTGAGGTAACGAGGTTACGAGAAGAAATCGAAACTGTCGCTAGGACATACGAGGGAAGACGGTCCCATGAAGAAGCATCAGTCAATATAAAGTCCACGCTTTCAAAAGGAATGTGGGGGGGTGATAGTCCATGGCATCAGTGACTGAGCCAAGCCAAACGAGTTTGGGTGTGGTGGGTAAAGGATATAAGCGGCGTCAGAAGTCGTTGTCGCTGCAGGAGGTGGTCGGGGGTGGCATTTCGCCATGAGTGGTATGGGGGTGATGGTCGGTCGGAGTGGGAGTGGGGAAGTGTTTGCTCGGCTTATGCTTAACGATATGTTCTCCATGGCCGTTGTCATGGCCGTTGAGACCAAAACGCTTGATCTTTGCCTGCCTCAGCGGAGTAGCGGCGACGCTCAGAACGAGCATGAGAAGGGTCATGGAGATAATGACGCGCATTTTGTACAGGTGGGTTGTAAGGAGCGACAATTGTGATGCAGGTCTAAGCTGGGGGAATGCGTACTTTTATAAGTTGGAAGGGGTCGAAGAAGAACGCGGACATAAGCAAGATCAGCGTGCGGTAACGAGGATAATGGTGGCCATCACGTTGATGGGATCACTCATTCCTGGAAGCTAGGCGAGCATCTCGGATGTCGGTCAGGGACGGAGCAGGAGCCAAAGCCTATTTGTGAGGGATGAGAACCCGTGACGAGAGCACTCCGGAGGTCGGTCAGGTACCAGGAACGAATTTGGATGAGATCTCGACTATGCACTGTGTAAGGACGACCCTAGGTGAGTTCCAAGGCGAAGATGTATTTCAACCGTTCAACCGGAGGGGAGAAAAGGTAGAGTATAAAGGGTCTAGGGGATGCGAGAAAGCGAGAGCGGAGGCCGATAAAGACTGCAAGATCAACGAAGGTGACAACGAGCGAGCCGGGTAGCTGCGCCCTCGACTGAGCTTCTCTCGAACCGGGATCACACGAAATTGAAATACAGGAGAGACACGGAACTCTCTATATTCAGTAAAGAGAGGTGGTTTAAATACAGGGGAACGAGTGCCTAAACCAAAGGTAAAGTAGAGGGTAAGTAAGGTAGAAGATGAGTGGCATAGCAAGGGCAGGAGAGGAGGGCACAGAGTCTGCCGACATGGGAATGAGGGGTCAAGGTGCGGGGCAATACAGTACGAAGAAGGACAACGAACACACGGAGATGAGGGACCCGAGGCTGAGACAGAAGGATGAGCGAATGAGTGCAGGTTATAGGAACAGATCTCGAACTAGAGGGAGAGTGCCGAGAGCAACAGCGCATACACCGAAAGGAAGACCGGTGAGGCCTCAAAAAGATAGACTGATGGAGCGAGTTGACAAGACAAAAGGAGGTTGTTGTGGTGAGCATCGAGTGGATGCACAAAGGTTATACGACGCCCGAGGATACGCGGCCTCCGTACCGGTGGCCTAGGTTCCACCACAGGGCAACTTGCAACTGCAGTGTCCACGACGGAGGAGAAAGAACGAATGAGATAGTGAGTGTGATTTTTTTTTTTTAAAAAAAAGTAGGTAAGTGGGTGGAGAGAGGGAGAGAGAGGGAGAGATGGGGGTGGAAAGTGGGTGCGAAATCGTCGTGGGAACGCTGGTCCGAAATAGACCTTCTGAAAAATTGAAATGCTCGAGAGGAGTTTGGAATAAACTTTTGTCAAATGATTTGATTGGTCTCTGTCCGTTCGGTGTGCGACTGCCAAATTATACTCCTATCGTTAGCGTGCACTCAGGCTGGGATGCAACGCCACATGTATTCTGACTGCAGAGACACCGCGGAGGGCGACATTACCCCATTCCTTGTGCATTTCTTTCCACATTTCCGTACACAACCGAGATCTCATCCTTTGTTCCTGCTCTGTCCTTCAGGTTGCCTCCGGAGTGTTCTCGACGTTTCCGCTGGCATCGAGTTTCAATCTCAAAAAAAAAAAAAACACTTACGCATTGTGCAAAAAAATTATACAGTAAACTTTCTACCCACGAACCTTACTGGAAATAGCGACCCCTCCGAAATGTAGAGTGCCAGCAGTACTTAGAAAAGGCGCCATGGGGCAACGAGGGTTATACTGGGAAATCAAAACCATCGCGAGGGTATGATAGACACGACAGGAGAGCACAGTTTCGCGAAGAACAATCAGTCAAAAGCTTTCGAAAGGAGTGCGGGTACGGCGGTTCATGGCACCAGTAACTGCGCCTGGTACAGGTACGGTATCGTGAGTGAGGGATAAGGGGCGTCAGACCTCACTGTAGTAGTTAGTGGTTTGAGCAGGGTATTTGCTAGAAGTGGGCATAGGGGTGTGTGTGCTAGGAGTGGGGCGGTGCTTTTTGGGACTAGGATGGTGTTTGCTGGGAGTAGGATAATGTTTGCTAGGAGTATGATGGTGTTTAGGGTGATGTTTGCTGGGAGTGGGGTGGTGTTTGCTATGAGCGGGGTGGTGCTTGCTGGAACTGGGGTGGTGTTTGCTAGGCGTGGGACGGGGGTAGTGTTTGCTAGGTGTCATTGACGGCGAAAGAGACGAAAAGGTCATGGGACTGGTTGGCTTGGGGTCGTGGTCGTTGTCACGGCCGTCGAAGCCAGGGCGCTTTATCTTCGCCTGCTTCAGCGGTATAGCAGTGACGCTCAAAACGAGTAAGAGAAGGATCAAGATGCGCATTTTGCACACGTAGGAGTAGGAGCGACGACTGGGTTGCGGTGGTGCAGGTCTGAAGCACTGAAGAAATGCGCGCTTTATATGAGTCGAAGGGGAACGCGGACATGAGCAAGGTCGGTATGTCGTGAGGGAATAATGTGATAGTAGCCATGAGGTTGACGGGTTCGTTCGTTCAGGAAAGAGGGTAATTAGAAGGCAAACACCTCGGAGGTTGGTCAAGGATAGAGCAGAAACCCAGTCTATTCATGGAAGGATGGGGTCCGGCGGAGGCGTCGAGAAAACTCTGGAGGTCGGTCAAGGACAAAGCGGGAACCAAGCCTATTAGTAGATGACATGTCAGCTGTGTATGGTGTTAGGACAACAAGGGTAGGTGAATTCAGAGATGGATAGTTATTCTCCCAGAGGAGAGAAGAAAGATACAACGACCAATGGAACACGAGAACGAAGGCTGACAAATGCGGCGAGTATAAGAGGGAAGGTGGGGACATGGCGCTCTCTATATTCGACAGTGTGTTGCGGTTTAAATAGAAGGGGTACCTAAACCAACGAAGAAGTAGATTAAGGTAGAATATGGGTGGAATAACAGGGGAACGCACAGAGAGTTCCGAGAGCGAGAGTAAAATACGAGGCGACATGATACGAAGTAAGACGACAAACACAAGAGACAGGCGACCAGAGACAGAGACAGAGGATATGCGAATGAGTGCACGTCATAGGGACAAATCTCGTACTAGAGAGCGAGCACCGAGAGCACCAGCGCATGCACTGAAAGAAAGACTGGCGATGCCCAAAAACATCAACTGGTGGAGCGGGACAACGAATGGAGCTTGTTGTGAGGACACCGAGGAATGTCCGGTGGTGATAACAACTGCACGATATCCAAGAACGTGCGTCCTGTGAACGGGTGGACTGCTGGGGCAACTTTCCACCGCGGCATCCACCGCGGCAGCAACCATTGACAATATGGAGGAGTGTAAGGAGTGAGACGGGAGGCATAATCTAGGAAAAAACGTAGGTTACGTTTGGCGATGACGTCATCAGGTAACAAATGCAACAGAAGGGCAAGCAGAAGGGTCCCCATTGAGAAGCTTTGCGTGCATCACGGACCACCGCGGCTGGCAACAACGCGACAACCCTCAAGCAGCCCCCGTGTGACGCACAAAACCGCTGAACCGACAAATTGGCCCCGTGGCGCGGATCTGGGGCGTGCTCGCCCGTACCCGTGCCGCCCCTTGCCAGAGCACTCTGAAGAGCGACTCTCGTCTGACTTTGACACTTTGACAGGGAGGGAATGGCATGTCGAGCAGACGGTATGATGGTACAGTCGACGGTGTGACGTGGAAACGAACTTTCACAGGGTATTCGCCGAGGCTTGGGAGTTTCAAATCTGCCATGCATTCGCGTGAGAGCGTTCTTACGCGCTACAGTTGGACGAGATGGGGCTGGAACGCGGGGCTGCTACCCGCTCTGCAGGCTCTGCTTCGCGTGGATGGTGAGGTATGGAATAAGCCCACCTCAGAGGGGACGGGACGGAAGCAAAATCCACGAAGGGCAAGTGGGAGTGAAATGGCACATCTTGTTAAGGGGCCCTTTCGCTGGCTAAGGTCGCCATCCCTTTAATGTCATATTCCGTCGTACTAATATGTTGGCACTTCAGTTTGCGCGAGAGGGAGAGAAGCTCAAGGAAGCCGAACGTAGCCTCCAGGTGTCTATAATATTACATACTCGTCACTTGTTTGACCCATAATGAGTATGAGACGGGTGCAGGCAAAGTACCACTTACTTCGATGGTGGCACCTGTACCTTACATGGAAAGACAGCCTGGCTTGTTATCTTGTACTGTGAGAGGTGGTGTTTCTCCAGAATTGCCTGTAGAAACGCAAATTAATTGGTTCTTGAAGGTTCGAAGCTGTAGCTGAACTCCTTTGCCCTTGTCTCTTTTGTGGTTGTCGACTTGGCCTTCTTCCCTTTGGCTGTGGAACTTCGGGGGATTGAATGAAACGTGACATGTGCTATTACATCAAATGTTGTACTATCAGGTTCACCAAGGAAATCTGAGTGCGGAGAGGGAGGGGGTACATCAGAAGCCATATTGCACAAGACAAAGGGCAGACGCATGTTACCCGTTAGGGCATCAGGCAAAACAAACACAACAAAACAATGAATTTTCTTGACGCGTTTCCGCATACATATAAAAAGCGCTGTAACAAAGAAAACAAAAATAACTCCAAAAGTGCGTCTGCCATTGAATTTTATGATATGTGAGTATGATTGTATGTTATCGATAGGCCCCCTTTTCTGCTTTTAGCGCGCGAGAAAAAAGCGTGATCACGTAAAAAAAAAAAAAAGCCCAGCCCGACTTGTGACGATCCTACCAGACATTAAATACGGTAGTGGCGGCGAATGCCTCGAATCAGTTGAACGCCTCGTTAACGAGTGCGTGGTCTCCACGGATGTTAATAAACGAGTACTGCAAAGTTGGGAAAAGGGGGATATCAACGGCAAGTCCTAAGCCTCAATGTTAAGAAAGAACCAAGAGACGCACCTCTACCAGCTCTGGCCGCGCGCCGGGCAAAATATTAATGTACACCAGGTTCGGCTCCGACCAGAACGGCCTCAGGCCCGCCGCCTCCAGCGTCGCCCACCAGTTTACAAAGTAATCAAACTTTTCGTGACCTTCATACGCGTGGATCTCGACTTGAAGCTGGCCGACGGGAAATACCTTCTCCTCGCCGGCGCGTGCGTCGAGGAATGACGTGAGTGCTTCGAATTCTGCACCTTCGATGTCGATCTTGAGGATGTCGATGAACGTGTGTCCTGAGATTGCCTGTCATTAGCGCTCTTCGTAGGAGCAGAGAACGTGTGCGCACGTACCATTGAGATCCATGAGCGAGTCGAGCGTCCAGAATTTCGGGTTGTCGTTGTCTTCGTGTTTGTTTGTTCCGCCGAGCGCGAAGGGCTTGAAGTGAGCCCGGTCCCTCAGTTCCGGATCGCCAGTGATCTCGGGTCCCCACTGATTACTCATGTGTCCAATTAATTCAGATGATAGAGGCATGGAGGAGAAAACACGCACGCTGTTAACGCTATAGTCATATCCCCAGACCTCACATCCCGGCGCGCGCTTCAACAATGTCGATTCGAACGAAGACTCGTCGTTGATACCTATGACATAAAGAGAAGGCCGAGGTCAGTCCGCTCCGCGGAATTGGAGGAAAAGAAGAACAAAATGAAGGAACAGACCGAAAGAGTAAATCACGCATTTGTCTTGTTTGGCCACGCGGTCCAGACCACAGACCCATTTCCCCCCGTCGCCCAATGTGCCAACGCGTTGCACACGATGGGGACACTGGAATGCCGGGATGAAAAAGTCCCCTATCACGATGGTGCTCCGGTCTCAGCAGATTAGATACGGGGGACGAACGGACGACACACATAGGGTATATAATTCTCCATGTGTTGGATACCTGATGGGGATCAAAGATAAATCACGAAAGGGAGAGCCCGCGCGCACACGTGGGTTTGCCTTTGTGTGCGCGTGCGAGCTGTGGGAGAGTACAGTAGTAGGCGACTTACGGTTCGACAGCATCATCTCTGGGTCCCCACTTTTTGATCAGCTCCAGCCGTTCTTGTACAGCAACAACATAGCGGGCCTCCTCATCCGCGAGCCAAGTACGAAGGGAGCGACTGGGTCCAAAGGCGTCGCGGTAGTACGACGAGAAGCCATTTAAGGTTTCCGAAAATGACCGGAGGAGAAGAATGACAGCGACGGTGATCAATAGCACGATGGTAATGATGGTCGGACGGAGTGGCATAGTAAAAGTCACAGCCAAAGGGTGGGAGATGATGGAAAGGAAGAAGAGTAACGTTTGAGTGACGTGTCAATCAAAAGAATTGATGCGACCAGAAGACCGCGGGGGACTTCATGCCACATTTCGGATATCTCGATCCAATATTCCTACAACCAATGAAGCAAGCGTCACTCTGGCTATCCCATCCATAATCTCATGATATATATAAGCTCAGCCGGTCATCAGTATGGGCGTCCATCTCCAACCTCGACTAGTACGCACCTGCTCCGTCTGCTGCCTTATAAACGGGCGAATAATTTCCCACAGATATTCATAAACGGGTACTGCGTTCAGTGGATCAGTCACGTTTCCCAAACCGGAGCAAGGGTATGCACCTCGGCCGGTTTTGGATTCCCACCTAGGTTGTAGTTCACGTACACTAAGTTCGCTTTGGTCCGGAACCGCCTCGAGCGCGGCCCACCAGCCGTGGAACAAGTCAAACGCGGCATCACGTGTGCAGCCCGATCTACAGCTGCCCGATCGGGAACGTCATACTCGAAAACGGGCTCAGGAGCTTGTGCGCCGCCAGGAATGCGACCAGCATGTCAAACTCGGCACTCACAACCTTGACCTTGAGCACGTCGATGAATGCGTGACTTGCATTCCCACAAAAGATTAGACCGTGAGATGTAAAAAGGAAATGGGAAAGACGGGCCTACCGTTCAGCTGCATGAGCGCATCAAGGGTATAGTATTTTGACAAATCGTCGGGTTACGACTGCCCGGCGCCCACTGGAAGAAATGCGCACGCTCCTTCAGGTTAGGCGAATCTTCAATCTCGGGGCCAAACTGTGCGCATCAACCAGCTCATAACATATTGGTCGAACTTTGGGAACACACGCTGTTCACGGTAAGTCGCACCCTCAAACTTCACAACCTGGCGGGCGCTCCAGCAGCGTAGCCTCGAACAACGACTCGCCGTTGATGTCTGTGTGCGCAACCTACGATCAGCCTCTCACCGCCAAAAATGGGGTGATGTTAGACACACCGGATGAGTAGATCGCACGCCTTGCTTGCTCCGCGATGCACTCCATACCGCATACCCACTTACTGTCGGGGCCGAGCACGCCGATTCGCTCGACATGGTACGATGAAATCCCCTGCACAGAAATGTCACGTCGACACTAGAACAGCGGGAGATTAGGCGGCGAACTTACATTTGTTGTAGCTCCTGGTGGTAGGGTACATAGACCCCAAATCAAATCCCGTTAGCCAAACATGAATTTATGTTTTTGGCAGGAATAGGAATGAGGGCGCGTCGCAAGCAAGCTCCCAGCACCACCACATCACACTCATAGCTCCCAAAACGCGCCTCAAATAATGGACTGTGAGTGGCCCAAAATAAAAATAAAAAAGAGGGTTGTTCTGTACTCACGACTCGATCTCCACCTTGGGCCATGCTCCTCGATGAATCCCTCGCATAGATTCAGCATCGCTATGTATCGTACCTCTTCTCACAGACACGCGACGAGCGAGGCTGTATGAAAGTCGTATGGTTCTCAGTGGTACAGTTCCTCGATTCCAAACGAAAGCGCCCAGAAAAAGAGGCTGAGGGTGACGAGAGAAATGGCCGTGAGGAGAAGTGGGTGCTGATACGGAGTGTCACGGATGCCAGTTAACAGCGGTCGGGTGACGGCGTGCATTTTTGTGGGTTGTCATGATGGACAAATGAGGCTGGGTGCGGCAAGCGTTCACGATAAGGTAAGTCAATAAGGAGTGGAGGGACGTTGCACCCTCGTCCGATTTTTTGTTATTGTAGAAGACAGGAGTGCTGGGTACTACCGATACTCCCGTCTTTTACAACTCAGCGTTGTCAGTCACGACCTGGGTCTGACTGGCTCAGACCCGCGAGCTGGGTGGTATGACTCCGACCTGTTATGTAGGGTCAGACTCTGTCACTGGAACCGGGAATTGGTCTTTCAGCAAAAAATCTTGGAATAAAACTTGAATCAGACTCAAAGTATTTATTTGTAAATTTATGTGACAATATATTTAAAGTTTATCGATCACATGACAGCTGCAACGGGCGCGTTTCAGGGCATATGATTTACAAACTTTAAATATATTGTCACACAAATTTACAAATAAAATACTTTAAGTCTTAATTAAGTTTTATTTCAAGATTTTTTGCTGAAAGATCAAATCCCGGTTCCAGTGATATGTGATAGTTTTCTATGCTCGTTACTCACGTGTTCTTTCTCACGTGACACTTTCCTTTTTTATCGATTGGCACAAGCCGTAATGACTAAGCGGACCCACCGATTCGAAAAACGGTCTGACTCTCATTGTGACCTGTCAATTGACCCGGACTGACTTGGCTGACTACGACCTATTTGACCCTGAGGCAGGCCGACCCGTACAACATTCATCAGTTATGTCGATGGGATTGGGATGGGAATGTTGTTTTCAGAGTGAGGACGACCGCCAATAGGCACGAATGAGGCGGTTCTGGGCAGTTCGTGTCGTGAGAATGACTCCCTTCCCCCAGATCATAGAGATATGTCAAGGCCCTGGGTGGAAGGAATCGAATGGGATCAGAAGGATCGGAAAGATTCCAACACATCCAATGTAACTTTAACTTCTTCATCCATGTCACTTGATGCTTTGATGCTTGGCACCATACGACGTTGGCCATAATGGATAATCGACATGTATGCGAAGGACGTACAATGGAGCGTGCTACGCAGACGCAGAGTGGGTACGAGTGTGCCAGTTGGTAGATGTAATGTATGCCGATGACAGAACGTGGCTGGAGGGATCATGAAGCGCGCTTGCCTGTAACTTTCCTGATAATCACCCTTGATTCCAGCTGGGGTTCCACAGCTCCTCGACCCTCTGAAATCAGGGGGGTCAATTCCTTCTGTTGTGGAGACATGGCTGGTCGAAAACCGTCTATGAACAGCATTCGAATCGTCGAATCCCAGGGAAGCCGATCCCAGCTAGTAAGTGTTGTAGAGATGACCGGTGCGTACTCAAATCCCGAAGTCGTTTAATCCTCGATAAGTATCTAATTTCTTCGTTAGTCATCCGAGCACGCAACTTTCCCCGTATCGAGGCTACCTTCGGTGGAAAGAGGGAGTCCTTCATCACTATAACCTATGGAGCGACAACGAAGGAGACTAAGACTAAGAGGCGATCTAAGAAGACGAAAATTATTCATATTGACAGACGGACAGCGGTGTGGGACCAGAGGCGTGACGCTTTGTAGGACTTTCTTCTTTTCAATCTCTTTTTTTTCGGCTGAGAGTTCCTATCAGTTTCCTACAACCGTCTTCATAACGTATTCTACATCTTCATGCGAAGCGGTTCAAAAAAAGTGATACCCTTATCGGAACGCTCAAGACGGTGATACCTGCAGAATCTGCGAGTGGTTCGTCTAATCTTCGTAGAATTCTTGTTCATATGGCTAACCGAGCATCTTACGCGTAGACATTTGTTTTGTTCTCGGCCATGGCAACGGACAGGCTGGACACTCAAGTTGGGTCACGTCTGTGGCATTCCGGCCAGATAGCAAGCGGATCGTCTCAGGCTGTTTTGATCAATTCGTCTCATGAACCCCACAACGGGAGACACGGAGACAGGCCCATTCTCTTTTCACACGGATTGCATCCAGTCCAGGCATTCTCGCCAGATGACCAGCAGATCGTCTCAGGCTCGGAAGATCGAATAGTTTTTGTGTGGAACGACATGACGGGAGATACGGGGGCAGGCCCATTTGCTGGACGCTGATTCAATAAACTTACATCTGACGGGTCACGACCACCAGTACTAACATGAGGCTGTCTAGCAATATTACTGCCTTGATGAGCTCCGACCTAATCCGTACAATTACACATCAAACCCAGTACTAGTAAGAAAAAACAGATTGCTGTAGCAGTTCTATCTCTCAGGAATATAGCTCATCCAACTACGTCCATGGACGAACTTAAAAGGATCTAAATGGGTTTTGTGCGGCCAGATATTACGCGGCCAATGGAGACTTGCCCTATGCGTTGCAGTGGTGGAATCTGCATTAAGAGTTCGCGCTCGTCACCACAAATCCACCCGTCATCGTAGCAGGAGTCATAACTGGCCAAGACTAGGGCTGACCTTGAAGCACACGACGCGTCTTGAGTCGAAGGTGTACAAACAGATTTGATGCTATATGTAACACGGCTGCAGGGGCACGGCGCATCATACGTAGACTTAGAGAGAATAAGATGTGCCCATTTGGCTAGAAATGAGGGAAATTTCAGTACCGATGTTCCGGGCAGTGCAGTGCGTGTTACACCTAATAAACGCAGATCCTCGACCCAGAGTGGCAATTTACTTCAGATGTCACTCACTGCAGTGAAGGGAAGATCTCCCCACGAGTCGCGGAGATATGTCAAGGGCCTGGGCGTGAATAGTAGGCGGCGAAATGTGGAACGGAAAGGAATCGGAAGGATACACAAAGATCGAGAAGACCAGACAAATCACAGAACCCTAACCCCGGTAAGACTCACCTTACGCTGGTCTAATGGAGGGTGAGAACGAAGGGTGAGCAATGCGACGAGAATAACGAAAGCAGCGGGCGGGCGCCCTCAATTGGGTTGAAATCGAACCGAGATCACACGAAATATAAGGGGGGAGGTGGTGACATGGCACTCTATATTCAGCAGAGAGCGGCGGTTTAATATAAAGGGAACAAGTACCTAAACCAAAGGTCAAGTAGAGGGTAAGTAAGATAAAGGGCGAGCGAGATAGCAGGGGAAAGAGAAGAAGACACAGAGGGTGTCGGGACTCGGGAACGAGAGAGTGAGGTAGAAGGCGGCACAATGGGAAATAAGGCGACAAATACAAATGATGGGCGACCCGAGGCCGAGACGGAAGGACAAGTGGATGGGTATATGTCATAGAGCACAGGAACGGATCTCGTACTTGAGGGCTAGTGCTGAGAATAACAGCGCACGTACCGAGACAAAGACCAGCGAGGCCCCAAAATCTCGACTGGTGGAGCGAGTTTACAAAACAGCAAAAGAAAGTTGCTGTGATGAGCATCGAGTGACGACAAAAGCCGAGAACGCGCATCCTGTGGTCCCACTATCGGGGTGACTCGCCACCGCAGCGTCCATCAACAATATGGAGGAGTGTGAAGGGACAGGAAGAAGTGACGCGTACGATGTCGATGACGTCACCACGTCTGCTGAGTACTGATACGGTCCCAGCCTTCTCCATCTCTCGACCTGCACATCGGGCTTCTTGACCTTGTTTTGTACCCGGACCAGCTGTATATCACTCGGCCTCAGTTTAGACGTACCTTCTAGCCAGCCATCTTCGACGGATTTCTCGATGTCAGCCTGGTATTTCCTTTAGATTCTGCCACCCTGGCGGCTACAGCAGCTGTGACCGCCGCATCAATGGCCTGCGCTCAAATCTTGTTCGTGCTATCCTGGGCCCCAATTCGGTAAGTCTGAATACTGTGCGCGTACTACAGTACTGTAGCAGGGCATCCTCAGCCGAGACAAGACTTCGTCTTTCCAGTCGGGCGTAACGCGTAGCGCCCCAAACCAATTGCAGAAGGTAGGAAAAAACAAATTTATTTGGTAACCGTATGGTCTACACCGCAATCACTGCAAGGAACGGTCGTACTGCCAAATTAAGCCGTGCTGTTCTTCACTCGCTAAATTGCGAATACAAAGTTCCCAAGTTCGTCACATTTCTAGTTGGTGGATGGGTCGTATGATTGCATGCAGGGTTCAGAGCGTAGTCCTTGAAAGAGATAGGTATATCAGGAGGTAGGCACGCAGATGATGCACCATGGCTTCAAGAACGAGGCGGTGAGAGAAACGGATATCCTCGACGGCCCCGAGCGCGCGCTTCTTTCTTGCCAGGGCTGAGTCGTGAAATGAGGCTGGGAAATGCACACGTCATGACATTTAGTGGGAGGATCCTCGGTAAATGGCTCCTTCCACAATTCAGCGTACAGCGCTTAGATAGTCAAAAAAAAATCAGAGACGGGTGACGACTTCGTATTTTGAACGATTGGTGGACAAGGCTCGACGTCGGTTGGTCGTTTCCCATGAACACCAACTCCATTTTCTCAGCCTTTCCTGGCTCGGGGTAGGTGGTCGCAAGATTGCAGTACCATCGTGAGTCAGGTTCGTAAAACGCAAGAAATCCAACAAGTCCGCTTACAGTCTCCCATTAAGCGTTCCACATTCGTTTTCTCGGCTCGCCTACCAATGAATGCTCAGGAGTATAATCACTTTGGCAATTAGAACAAATCAGCCATGAGTAGACATTCCCCAAATATACCATGATACCTTGTGAGGGAAGGGCAGTCTTCAAACATCCTCAACTCCGTGACTGCGGTCATCACTTCCAGCGATACCATTCCTAAAGGGCAACATTCAGTACGCCGATAACCACCAGCGCGAGTCAGCAGACATACAAATCGCGACGTATCAGTCTGTCCACTATTTAAAGACAAATGCTCGTCCGATAAGGTTCAGACTGAGTGGCAGATACGCGACGGACTGAGGCGATTACAGCTGCCCGGGAACGGAATGACCCTCGGACCTGCAACGCCTGTTATAGTTCTACGGATGATTCCGGGACCGGAAAGGTTTTAGCGTCCTGTATAACCAGTCAGATGCACAGGAGGTGACAGCCCCACATCAGGACCTTGTTGAATGACCCGTCCGACCATCAGACATCGGGTTATGAGCTCTACTAGTCTCAGGAAGAAGTGGAGTTAGCTGAGCCCAGTCATTCCCCTGGAGATCAGGCTTACCGCGTTGCGTCAACGAAAGGGGTCCGAAACCCAAATTTGTCCCACCTTGCACGAGAAGACCTACTTCCAACAACACGGACCCTGTAAGCCCGAAGGTGTTGGGTATGTTGCACAACGACCGTTGTGTGGGAGCGTGTCGCTTACTGACTCACTAACGCCGCTCATCTGCGTGGAAATGCCGAGCAAGACGGGAAGATAAGTGTTCAGGTACTCCAACACGAGGATGACGACTCGTACGCTGCCGCGCCACCAGTGTCGCTGTCATCGGTAAAGGCATCGTGGCATTGCCGGTCACTGCACATAAATTTGGCATCCCTGCGGAACTTGCACGTATGTGTGTGCACGCCAGGATCTATGATAAGCATCGAGGTAAAGGAAATTGAGAAACGGGGGCGCACCGGCGCGTAATTTTCGCTGGGAGCACCTGAATCCCGACAAGGGTTGATCGATTTGCTGAGCGAATATCATGATGAGCAGTGTGAGAAATGCGCCGGTTTACGTCGGGAGATCAGCAATAGAAGGCGGTGCGGGTGTCGGGGGGTGTTTGCAAATAGGTAGTCACTCCGAGAGCATGATGGTGAGGGAGAAGGGTTGCCGGAAGAGGTACAGGAGCTCGAGGTGCAAATGTGAGGGCAGCAGGTGAGAAGGAAAGACGACACGTACTGGTTAAATGACAACGTGGACGTGTTCTGGATGAGCTCTTGTGCGAACATGGTGTAGGTCCTCGAGTTGCGGGGTTATCCGGTTCTAACTGCCTTGCTACTCGCCGAAGCCATGTACTTTGACATCGAAACATAGTCGTTCAGAAAGAGACAAAGTGCTGGCAGTTCGGCTGAGGAAGGGTGGAGGTGATGGGCTCGGACGCGAGACGATGAGAGTCGGTCCCAATCTGGACAGCACGTTGACAGTCGTGGGAGGTGGGACCATTCGAGACGCATACAAACCCAACGTGGTCGCCTAGGTATTTGAACCAAACACACACCCTCAACGGCCTTACCGCAATCATCCGTTAATTTTCCAAGATATGGACCACAGGCAAACCATCTCGAATTCGTGAGTAGATCGCCCTTGACCCATCACTTTCCCGATAATGACCCCCGATCCCATCCCAGCTCGGCAGGTTCCTCAGCGCCTCGACCCTCTCAAATACGGTAAGTCAATTATTTCTGTTGTGGAGCGATGTTCGATCAAAAACTATTTATGGACAGCACTCAAATCGCCGGATCTCAAGGAAGCCGATCTCAGCCACTAAGTGTTGAAGTGACCGGTGCGTACTGGAAGCCAAACTCGTTCAGGCGTTCATAAGTCTTTAATCTCTTTCTTAGTTCTCCGAGCGCGCAATGTTCCCCAATTGAAGACTACCTTCGGCGGGAAGAGGGAGTACTTCGTCACCATGACCTATGGGGCGACAACGAAGAAGACTAAGAAGCAAACTGAGAAGAGGACGAAAAGTGTTCAAATTGACCGGCAGATGGCGGTGTGGGACCAGAGACTTGATGCTTTGTAAGACTTTCCTCTTTTCGGTCGCATTTTTCGGCTGAAAGTTCCTATCAGTTTCGTACAGCCGTCTTCTCATCAAGCTTCTCATCTTATTATATGTCTCTATGTGAAGTGGTTGAAAATAAATAATATCCTTATCGGAAGGCATGAGATGGTGATACCCGTCGAATCCGAGAGTAATTCGTCAAATCGTTATAGAATTCTCGTTCATACGACTAAGTTAACATCTCACATGTAGATATTTCCCTTGCCCTCGGCGACAGCAATGGACAAGCTGTACGATTGGCACCACCAGTCATGCTCGACTTAATGATTACCGTGTCAGCATCTCCGAGCGACCCTCAAATAATACCGACCGAAGAAGACGACACTCCCGCCAAAGGTGTTCCCACATTCACTGCCCCAGATTCCAGAGCACCTGATCCATCCTCTGCTCCCGATCATTCTTTACATCCGCCAGATCAACTTCCCGTTCAGAGTGGCACTCCCACGCCACAGGACCAAGGAGAAGTCGAGAAGCTTCTCGTTAGCCTGAGCGTCGAGGAGTTGGTCGACCGATCGAATACATGGGAAGGGGCTGTTGGGAGGATCAAGTGGGTGATGGATATGCTGAGGCCAGTGGCAGATGTGGGTGTGGTATTCGTTCTGCCTATCCTCGACTGAGCCAACTTGCGCTCTCAGCTCCATCCAATTGCGCAGATGGCGTATAAAGTACTTTCGGTGATCCCTGAGGTACCCCTGCTTATGTTATTATTCGAAGACACACTTATCTGGATACCAGGAACTCTCAAAACAGTATCAACGCGACGGCAACGTCCGAAAGCTAGTCAAGAGCATGCACGATGCTTTTGATTTCGCAACCCACGAAGACACTTTGAAGTCCATTAAGCCCAAGTCAAAGGAGGCCGAAATCCTTACTCGAATGTTGCAGGACGTCTCTAGTTGCAGTGACTTCATCCAATCATATATAAAGGACTCGCAATTCTGTATGTTTTCATTCACTTACTTCATTGGCCAATTCGAGCGTAAAATTTCAGTGGCGCGGATGGCGAGGAGTATCGGCGGCGGAGTGGAAGAAAAAATTGAGGAGTTGTCCATTGCGTTTGAGGAGAATAAGAAGGCCTTTTTGGATCAAGCCATCGTGACTACAAAGATAACTGCGTTCCAAATTCTAAACGAAATGGGAAACATCTCGACTAAGGTTGACGGTGTATTTACCCGGCTTGAGTGGGTATCGAGCCAAGTTTCAGATACTGGTACGTAGTCGTGAACGTGCAGGAATCGTCGAACTGACGACAGTCCCAGCGCTAGATGCAAAAATCGAACAAATCCCATATAGGATCGGCTCGCGCTTCACCCCAGACAAGGGTTGTCTTCTTGGAACCCGCACGACTCTCCTCGACTTCATTGTTGATTGGGTCAATAATCCCGCTTCCGAGCGTGGTCTCGTTATTTTCGGCCAGGCAGGCACGGGAAAGTCGTCCATAGCACATGAGATCGCGCGTCGCTTCGATGAAATGGACCGTCTTACCTTGTCCTATATGTTTGTACGAAAGGAGCAATCCAAGACCGACGCTCACCATCTCTTTACGAATCTCGCTCACAATCTCGCTGCCCGCTACCCGTTATTCAAAACCGCTCTTGGAAGGGTCATAAAGGACAACATCTCGCTTCGACTCGACACACGTGACTACGGCACGCTCTTTCGACGCCTCATCCAGGAACCTCTTAAGGATCTGCACATCGTCGGTCCGATTGTTGTTGTAATCGACGCCTTGGATGAGAGTGGAGATACAACTGGCAAAGGCGGGTTACACAGATTTCTCGCCAATCACATCTCGGAACTGCCATTGAACTTCCGTGTACTCATCACCTCGCGGCTTGAGGGTGACATCGGGCCTGCGTTTATTGGAGCAGAATCAGTCGTCATCAAATACATGAACGACGATGCGCTGAGGGCTACAACGCATTCGGATATTTCCACCTTCCTTCGGGAGAAGCTCGATCCAGCCGATTTCAGACAGTATGGCGAAGCGCTAGCAAGGAGGGCAGAGGGGCTTTTTCAGTGGGCGGCAGTTGCCTGCGAATACATCCAAGAACCCAAGTCGGTTGGTGGGAAGAGAGAGCGAATCAAGCATCTCTTACAATTGGCTACTGATCACCATGGACAAGATCCGCTAGACAAATTATACCATCGGGTCCTTGAAGCATACTTCAAGAACGAAAAGGCAGTACTTCGGTTTCTGGTTGGACAGCTCCTTGCCGCTTTTGAACCCCTCTCCATCCGCTCCCTGACCACACTGCTACGACACGCCCCCGACGACGACGATGCTCCGAATTCAGTTGGTGAAACGCTCAGTCAGCTCGGCTCATTGCTGAGTAATGTTATTTCGTCGGATGATACGCTTCCGATCGTTCCCCTTCATACCTCATTCCGCGATTTTGTGACGAATAAAGAGAAGAGCGGCGATTTTTATGTTGATCTCCGCGTCGCGCACCGGCAATTGGCCCATTCTTGTCTCGGTCTAGCGCTCAGTTGCCTCAAATTCAACATCTGCAATCTGGAATCGTCATACGTTGCCAATAAAGATGTCAAAGACCTTGAGTCGCGGATTGTCGAGCACCTGCCACCTGCGCTGTCGTATGCCTGTCGTTTTTGGGACGATCATTTGAAATGTGTTGGTTTCGAAACCGATCTGTTTGGCAAACTTCAAAGATTCTTCGAGGAGAAATTTTTGTATTGGCTGGAGGCGCTTAGCTTGATGAGTGGTGTGTGTCTTGCTTCGGCAGCACTTTCGGCTCTGAGCGTATGGTTGGCCTCAAGTGATGGTGTGAGTAGAAATGTGATATGGTTGGCGCAGGCGAATTACTGATAACTCCGATAGCAGGTCCCTCAAACAGAGCTAGAGCGATTGAGGTCATTCACCAACGACGCGTCTGTGTTTGTGCGGCATTTCGCGATGGCGATGGCAAAGAGTGCACCACACGTGTATCTTTCTGCTCTACCATTTGTGCCGAGGAATTCGCTCGTTTCTATACGCTATTCGAGTTCATTTCCTCGTATGCTGCGGGTGGAACGTGGGCGATTGTCTGATTGGCCACCAACGGAGATGGTGATTTCAAATGCTGGAGGCGCGGTCAATTGTATTGCACTCTCGCCGGATGGCCACCGGATCGTCTCAGGATCGAGAGATCGAACAGTTCGTGTGTGGAACGCCACAACGGGAGACATGGAGATAGGCCCATTGTTTGGACACATGGATGAGGTCCGGTCTGTGGCATTCTCACAAGATGGCCACCGGATCGTCTCAGGCTCGCAAGAAGGAACAATTCGTGTGTGGAACGCCACAACTGGAGACATGGAGATAGGCCCATTGTCTGGACACACGGATTCGGTCCAGTCTGTGGCATTCTCGCGAGATGGCCAGAGGATCGTCTCAGGCTCGCATGATCGAACAATTCGTGTATGGAACGCCGCAACGGGAGACACGGAGATAGGCCCATTGCCTGGACACACGGGTTGGGTCCTATCTGTGGGATTCTCGCAAGATGGCCAGAGGATCATCTCGGGCTCAGATGATCGAACAATTCGCGTGTGGAACGCCACAACGGGAGACATAGAGATAGGCCCATTGTCTGGACACAATAGTTGGGTCCAGTCTGTGGAATTCTCGCCAGATGGCCAACGAATCGTCTCAGGCTCTTCTGATGGAACAATTCGTGTGTGGAACGCCACAACGGGAGACCTGGAGACAGGCCCATTGTCTGGACACGAGGATTCGGTCCGGTCTGTGGCATTCTCGCCAGACGGCCACCGGATCGTCTCAGGCTCAGAAGATCGAACAATTCGTGTGTGGAACGCCACAACGGGAGATACAGAGATAGGCCCACTGTCTGGACACACGGGTTGGGTCCTGTCTGCGGGATTCTCGCGAGATGGCCAGAGGATCGTCTCAGGCTCGCATGATCGAACAATTCGTGTGTGGAACGCCACAAAGGGAGACACGAAGATAGGCCCATTGTCTGGACACAATGGTTGGGTCCAGTCTGTAGCATTCTCGCCAAATGGTCAACGGATCGTCTCAGGCTCGCATGATGGAACAATTCGTGTGTGGAACGCCATAACGGGATGCATGGAGATAGGCCCACTGCCTGGACACACAGGTTGGGTCCAGTCCGTGGGATTTTCGCCAGATGGCCAGAGAATTGTCTCAAGCTCGCAAGATGGAACAATTTGTGTGTGGAACGCCACAACGGGAGACTCGGAGATAGGCCCACTGTCTGGACACAAGGGTTGGGTCCAGTCTGTGGCATTCTCGCCGGATGGCCAGCGGATCGTCTCAGGCTCGGATGATGGAACAATTCGTGTGTGGAACACCATAAAGGGAGACTCGGAGATAGGCCCATTTCCTGGACACACGAGTTGGGTCCGGTCTGTGGCGTTCTCACAAGATGGCCACCGGATCGTCTCAGACTCGCAATATCGAACAATTCATGTGTGGAACGCCACAACGAGAGACATGGAGATAAGCCCATCGTCTGGACACACGGATTGGGTCCAGTCTGTGGCATTCTCACGAGATGGCCAGCGGATCGTCTCAGGTTCGCAATATGGAACTATTCGTGTATGGAACGCCACAACGGGAGACACGGAGACAGGCCCATTGTCTGGACACACGGATTCGGTCCAGTCTGTGGCATTCTCGCAAGATGGCCAGAGGATCGTCTCAGGCTCTTTTGATGAAACAATTCGTGTATGGAATGCCAGAACGGGAGACACAGAGATCGGCCCATTGTCTGGACACACGGGTTCGGTCCAGTCGGTGGGATTCTCGTCAGATGGCAGGCGGATCGTCTCAGGCTCTTTTGATGAAACAATTCGTGTGTGGAACGCCGCAACAGGAGACATGGAGATAGGCCCATTGTCTGGACACACGGATTCGGTCCAGTCTGTGGCATTCTCGCCAGATGGCCACCGGATCGTCTCAGGCTCGCAAGATGGAACAATTCGCGTGTGGAACGCCACAACGGGAGACCCACAGATACACCCATTTACTCGACAGGAAAACCCTGTCGGCTCCGCGACATCCTCACCAAATGATAAGC
This sequence comes from Lactarius indigo, assembly GCA_025766275.1. Taxonomy (NCBI): domain Eukaryota; kingdom Fungi; phylum Basidiomycota; class Agaricomycetes; order Russulales; family Russulaceae; genus Lactarius; species Lactarius indigo. The sequence goes on from JAFKAC010000063.1 coordinate 44,271, forward strand.
GGATCTTCCCATCTGGAGATAAGTCAACTCATGCGTTGGATGCTACCACAGGAAGTCTGATAACTATCACACAGGTCAACTTTACGGACTGCTCTGTGATAAATGAGGACGGATGGATATGTGGTGATAATGGCGAACTTTTGATGTGGATTCCACCGACGCATAGGGCAAATCTTCATAGGCCGCGTACTATCTGGGTCGCTGGCGAACACGAGACCCGCTTGGACCTTTCTAATTTCGTCCACGGATGTAGTTGGACGAGTTGTATTGACACCTAGGTGATAGAACCGCTATGAAAATATGTTTTCTCTTACAGAGTTTGAAGTGTAATTGTATGGATTATGTCCGAGCCCATTAACACGTCAGTAGTGGCGATTGTGACCTGTTCAATGTGAGCATATCCGTCTTGTTTCAGCAGCAGAGCCAATAGGCAATTGGTCCAGACTGGGCACAACGTAGGCACAACCTTGAATCACGCGGGGACTCCGTGTCGATGGCAAACAGACGGGGCTAGTGCTGGATGTGGTACGGGTGCAGAGATGCGGCGCCTCATATTTACACTTACTAAATAAACACGATGTTGGCCCAGAGTTCGAGACGGTGCAGTCGCATCCTTGCATGTGCGCAGATCTTCTACCCGTGGAGAGGTTCGCCTACCGCAGTGAATGTGAGATCCTCTCCCAAGGTATGAAGATATATCCGAACCATGGGTGGAGACAGGAGACGAATAACAGAATAGAAAGAAATCGACGTGCGCGAAGTTCCTAGGCGACCCGAAATTATATCCTTACCCGGTAAGACCCACCTTCTTACACCTAGGGACGCGAATCCAAGCGCGGACTATAGCAAATTAACTACCTACTAGGTGTCGACTTCGTCGACGGGGACCTTGCTTGGGGTTCGGTATTTGGTTTTGTAGAACAGACAAATACGTTTTGTATATTACGCTAAGACTTCTTACGATGAGTGCCCAAAAGTGCGTGAATGACTCTTGATTTGCTATCGTACGAATTCGAATTTTTTACCCACAGCCCCTTCTCCGGATGAAAGACTGCACACAGAATGTATTTGTTCAAATTTAGGATTGTTTGGAGTTGTTGTCGATCCGGTCAGAATTTCGACCTGCCATGGGACCTTGTCAAGCAAGGTGAATCCGCATCACATTCGACGCGCGTAGTCAGCCAACCGAGTTGGCGAGGAAAGTGAATACTTTTTTGGTCGGAATCAGCGAAGGAGAATTGACTTACTCCAATTACCAAAAAAAGAAATTCACCAAAGGGTCTGAGGGATATCTAATTCGTGTCCGTCCCAGTGACAATGAATATTAATAAAGAAAACAAATTAAGTCCAAAAGTGCGTATGCAATGAAATTTTATGATATGTGAGTGTGATCGTATGTTATCGATGGGCCCTTTTTCCTGCTCTCAGCGCGCGAGCAAAATGCATGATCACGTACCCAGCCCAACTTGTGACGATCCTACCAAACGTAAAAAGTGATGGTGGCGGCGAATGCCTCGAATCAGTTGAATGCCTCGTTAACAAGCGCGTGGTTTCCACGAATGTTAATGAGCGAGTACTGCAAAGAGGAAACGAATGTGTTAGTCAAATTCTCAAGTCTCGGACATCAAAAGGACACACACCTCTGCTAGCTCTGGCCGCGCACCGCGCACAATATTGATGTACACCGAGTTCGGCTCCGTCAAAAATGGCCTGAGGCCTGCCGCCGCCCACCTATGCGCAAAGTACTCAAAGTTCTCGCGACCTTCGCGCGCGTGGATCTCCAGCTGGAGCTGGCCGACGGGGAGCACCTTCCCATCGCCGGCGCGTGCGCTGAAGAACGTCGTGAGCGCATCGAATTCTCCTTCCTTGATGTCGATCTTGAGGATGTCGATGAACGTGTGTCCTGAGGATTGCCTGTCATCAGCAGCGCTCTTCGTGGCGGAGCGGAGATCACCCGGCAGACGCACCGTTGAGCTCCATGAGCGAGTCGAGCAATCCAGAATTTGGGGTTGTCGTGGTCTCCGTGGTTGTTGGTTCCGCTTTGAGCGCGAAGGGCTTGAAATGAGCCCAGTCCCTCAGTACCGGATCGCTGGTGACCTCGGGTCCCCACTGGTTACTCATAGATCTAGTTCAGTGGGCAGAGGTAAGGAGGAGGGAACACGCACGCTGTTGACGCTATAGTCGTATCCCCAGACCTCACATCCCGGCGCGCGCTTTAACAATGTCGATTCGAGCAAAGACTCATCGCTGATGCCTATGATGTAATGAGAAATCACGCTCCGCGGAACCGAGAAAACGAAATGAAGAAACAGACCGAAAGAGTAGATCACGCATTTGTCTTGTTTGGCCACGCGGTCCAGACCGCAGACCCATGTCCTGATGCGCTGCACACGATGGGGGCACTGGAACGCCGGGATGAAAAAGTCTCCTATTGCGATGGCGTTCCAGACTCAGCAGGTCGGATACGGGGGATGAACAGACGACGCACACAATGTATAGAATTCTCCATGTGTCGGATACCTACAGTGATGGGGAATTAAACAGATCAGATGGTGTGAGAACTATCACGAAAGGGCGAAGCCTAGTGCACATGCGTGGGTGTGCATGTGCAAGCTGCGGGAACGTAGAACACAACTCACGGCTCTACAGCATCATCTCTGGGTCTCCACCTTTTGATTATTTCCAGCCGTTCTTGTATGGCCACCGCATAGAGCGCCTCCTCATCCGCGAGCCAAGTACGGAGGGAGCGACTAGGTCCAAAGGCGTCGCGGTAGTACGACGAGAAGCCATTTAAGGTTTCCGAAAATGACTGGAGGAGAAGAATGACAACGACGGTGATCAATAACACGATGGTAAGGATGGTCGGACGGGGTGGCATAGTAAAAGTCGCAGCCAAAGGGTAGGAGATGATAGAAAGGAAAAAGAGTGACGTTTGAGTGACGCGTCAATCAAAAGAATTGATGCGACCAGAAGACTGCGGAGGACTCCATGCCACATTTCGGATGTCTCGATCCAATATTCCGACAACCAATGAAGCAAGCGTCATTCTGACTATCCCATCCATAATCTCATGATATATATAAGGCCAGCTGGTCATCAGTACGGGCGTCCATCTCCAACCTCGACTAGTACACACCTGCTCCGTCTGCTGCCTTATAAACAGGCGAATAATTTCCCACAGATATTCATAAACGGGTACTGTGTTCAGTGGATCAGTTACGTTTCCCAAACCGAAGTGAGGGTACGCACCTCGGCCGGTTTTAGATTCCCACCTAGGTTCATGTACACCAAGTTCACTTTGGTCTGGAACCTCGAGCGCAGCCCACCAGCCGTGGGACAAGTCAAATGTGGCATCACGTGTGCAGCCCGATCGGGAACGTCATACTCGAAAACGGGCTCAGCAGCTTGCACGCCGCCAGGAATGCGATCAGCATGTCAAACTCGGCACTCACAACCTTGACCTTGAGCACGTCGATGAATGCGTGACTTGCATTCCCACAAAATATTAGACCGTGAGATGTAAAAAGGAAATGGGAAAGACGGGCCTACCGTTCAGCTGTATGAGCGCATCAAGGGTATAGTATTTTGACAAGTCGTCGGGTTACGACTGCCTAGCGCCCACTGGAAGAAATGCACATGCTCCTTCAGGTTAGACGAATCCTCAATCTCGGGGCCAAACTGTGCGCATCAATCAGCTCATAACATATTGGTCGAACTTTAGAGGCAACACATGCTGTTCACGGTAAAGTCGTACCCTCACGCTTCACAACCTGGCGCGCGCTCCAGCAGCGTAGCCTCGAACAACGACTCGCTGTTGATGTCTGCATACGCATCCTACGATTACCCTCCTTGCCGCCAAAAATGAGGGGATGTTAGACACACCGAACGAGTAGATCGCACGCACTCCATACTGCATACCAACTTACCGCCGGGGTCGAGCATGCCGATTCGCTCGACATGGTGCGATGAAGTCCCCTGCACGGAAATGTCACATCGACACTAGAACAGCGGGAGATTAGGCGACGAACTTACATTTGTTGTAGCTCCTGGTGGTAGGGTACCTAGACCCCGTTAGTCAAACATGCTTTTATGTTTTTGGCAGGAATAGGAACGAGGGCGCATCATAAGCAAGCTCCCAGCACCACTACATCACACTTATAGCTCCTCAACTGTGCCTCAAATGGAGGAGTGTGTGTCCGAACAAGAGTGGTCCAAAATAATAATAAAAGAGGGCTGTTCTGTACTCACGACTCAATCTCCACCTTGGGCCATGCTCCTCGACGAACCCCTCGCGTAGATTGGCATTGCCATGTATCGCACCTCTTCTCACAGACACACGATGAGCGAGGTTGCATGAAAGTCATACGGTTCTTGGTAGTACAGCTCCTCGATTCCAAACGAAGGCACCCAGAAAAAGAGGCTGAGGGTGACAAGAGAAATGGCCGTGAGGAGAAGCGGACACTGGTATGGAGTGCCACGAATGCTAGTTAACGACAGTCGGGCGACGGCGTGCATTTTTGTGGGTCGTCATGATGGGCAAATGAGGCTGGGTGCGGCAAGTATTCACGATAAGGTAGGTCGATAAGGAGTGGAGGAACGTTGCACCCTCGTCCGATTTTTTGTTGTTGTAGAAGACGGGAGTACTGGGTACTACCGATACCCCCCGTCTTTTAGAACACAGCGTTGTCATGACCTGGGTCTGACTGGGTCGGGTAGTCTGACTCTGACCTGTTATGATCAGATAAATTGTTAATATTCGAAAAATCTTCCATCATCACTCATGGTTCTTTCCCACGTGTCACTTTCCTTTTTTATCGCAGCTTCGGGCTGGGCGGGCCATTGGTCTATTGGCACAAGCTGTAATGATTAAGCGGACCCAGCGATTCCAAAAATGGTCTGACCCTCATTTTGACCTTTGACCTGAGTCAATTGACCCGTACTGGCCTGGCTGACCACGACCCATTTGACCCTGAGTCAGGCCGACCTGTACAACACTGGGCAGAGGTGGCAGAGTGCCAACCAGGCACGAATGTTGTTCCCAATCCAGACAACACCGTGGGGCCATTCGAGACACGTGGACGCAGCGTGGGTCGCCTAGGCGCTCAATCCAAACACGCACCCTCAACCCCACCGTTATGGTGACACCTCCATCTACTCTGCATGCAAAAGACTCTTCTGAGAAAGGGAGCACAGGCAAATCATCTCGAACTCGTGAGTCAATTGCTCTTGATCCATAACCTTCCCGATGATGACCCTCGATCCCAGCTCGGGTTCCATAGCGCCTCGACCCTCTGAAATGAGGGGGGTCAATCCCTTCTATTGTGGGACAATGGCCTGTCAAAAACCGTTCTTGGACAGCACTCAAATCGCCGAATCTCGGGGAAATCGATTGCGGCCAGTAAATGTAAAGGTGACTGGTGCGTATCTAAATCCTAAACTCGTTCAAGCCTTGATACATATTTAATCTCTTTGTTAGTCTTCTAAGCACTCAACGTTCCCCGATTCAAGACTACCTTCGGCACGGAGAGGGGGTTCTTTGTCACTATAGCCTATTTGGCGACTACGAAGGCTAAGAAGCGAATTAAGAAGACCACGAAGAGCGTTCGCATTAATGGACGGACGGCTGCCAGGTGGGGCCAGAAGCTTAACGCTTTGTAGGACTTTCTTCTTTTCAATCTCTTTTTTTCCGGCTCAAAGTTTTTTCCAGTTCCGTACGGCTGTCGTTACAATGCATTCTGCGTTCTTATGCGAAGCGGTTGAGAAAAATTGGTATCGTTAGCGGAATGCACGAGACGGTGGTACCAGCCAAATCCGAGAGTGGTTCGTCTAATCGTCGTAGAATTCTTGTTCATATGGCTAACTGAGCATCTTACACGTAGACGTTTGTTTGTTTGTTCTCGGCTATACCAACGGACAGGCTAGACACTCGAGTCGCGGTCACATCCGCAGCATTCTCGCCAGATAGCAAGCGGATCGTCTCAGGCTGTTTTTATCGAACAATTTGTCTCATGAATGCCACGATGGGAGACACGAAGGCAAGCGATTCCGTCCAATTCATGGCATTCTCGCCAGATGGCCAGCGCATCGTCTCAGGCTCGGAAGATGGAACAATTCATGTGTGGAACACCACAACGGGAGACACGGGGGTAGGCCCATTTATTGGACGCTGATGCAATATAGATACGCTCATATCTAACGAATCACGACCTCCAGTACTAACCTGCGATGGTAGTACGGCTTGTGCCTTGATGAGCTCGGACTTAATACGTACAATTACACCTCAAACCCCGTACCAGTAAGAAAAACATATTACTGTAGCGATTCTATCCCTGAGGAGTCAATATAACTCATCCGACTACATCCGTAGACGAACTTAGAAAGATCTGAGTAGATTTCGTGTTTGCTAGCGACCCAGATATTACTCGGGCGACGAAGCTCGATGAAGATTTGTCCTGTGCGCTAGTGGAGCCCCCTATTAAAAGTTTGCACTCATCACTACAAATCCATTCGTCGTCATATCAGGAGTCAATAGGCAATTGGCCGAGACTAGGGCAGACCTCGAAGCACGCGACACCTCTGAGCTGAAGGCGTACAAACAGATTTGATAGCATAGGTGCAGGTGCGCGGCGCCTCATACGTAGACTTGAAAGGATGAGATGTGCCTATTTGGCTAGAAATAAGGGGGATATCACTACCAATGTTCCGGGCAGTGCATCGCGTGTTACGCCTAGCAGATGCAGATCCTCGACCCAGAGGGGTGATAATTTACTTCAGATGTCGCTCACTGCAGTGAAGGGAAGATCTTCCCACGAGGCATGGAGCCATGTCAAGGGCCTGGTTTGGAATAGGCGGCGAAATGTGGAATGGAAAGGAATCGGAGGAGTTCACGAAAGACCGAGAAGACCAGACAAATTACAAAACCTTAACCCCGGTAAGACTCACCTCGAGAGAGAGCCAGGGTGAAAACGAGGGCTGACCAATGCGACGAGACTAACAAAAACAGTGGGTGGGCGCCCTCAATTAGGTCGAACTCGAACCGAGATCACAGTAAATATATGGGGGGAGGTGGTGACATAGCACTCTATATTCAGCAGAGAGCGGCGGTTTAATGTAAAGGGAATGAGTACCTAAACCAAAGGCAAAGTGGAGGGTAAGTAAGATAAAGGGCGAGTGAGACATCAGGGGAAAGAGAGGAGGGCACAGAGAGTGTGGGGAACGAGCGAGTGAGGTAGAAGGCGGCACAATGGGAAGAAAGACGACATATACAAGTGATGGGCGACCAGAGGTCGAGACAGAAGGACAGGTGGATATGGGCGTATCATAAAGAATAGGGACGGATCGTGTACTTAAGGGCTAGTGCCGAGAATAACAGCGCACGTACCGAGACAAAGACCAGCGAGGCCCCAAAATCTCGACTGGTGGAGCGAGTTTACAGGGCAGCAAAAGAAAGTTGCTGTGATGAGCATCGAGTGGCAACAAAAGCCGAGAACGCGCATCCTGTGGTCCCACTATCGGGGTGACTCGCCACCGCAGCGTCCATCAACAATATGGAGTGTGAAGGGACAGGAAGAAGTGACGCGTACGATGTCGATGACGTCACCACGTCTGCTGAGTACTGATACGGTCCCAGCCTTCTCCATCTCTCGATCTGCACATCAGGCTTCTTGACCTTGTTTTGCACCCGGACCAGCAGCGTATCCCTCAGCCTCAGTTTCAACGTACCTTCTAGCCAGCCATCTTCGACGGATTTCTCGATGTCAGCCTGGTATTTCCTTTTGGACTCTGCCTCCCTGGTTGCCACAGCAGCTGTGACCGCCGCGTCAATGGCCTGCTTTTGGTCTTCTGCCATGGGAATGTGTACATGTGCAGATTCTTGCGCCTTGGCCATCGTGGCTTCGACTGTCTTATCCCGTTCCTCGTGGTGCTTCGCGACGAGGCTTCTTCCAGAGTCCATAGTTCTTCGGCGTGTGGCTTGGTAAATTCCTTGAGTCACGTTGCGGGTGGAGCGTTGTCCACTTCACTTGTAGCTTTTCCACCGCGGCCTTGATGTCAGCGTCCTGCTCCTCTGCTCCCCTCGGCCGCGCCTTCTGTTCGTCGCGTACCTGAGAGCTGAGTCTTCCTGCCGGCAGTCAGAGGAAGCCAGACGCAGAACGACGCGGCGAGTACTATTATGTTGGTCATACAGAGGCCATGTTCGGCTCCTCTGCCTCCTTTTGCGCGATCTGAGGTGCCACCATATTAGTACGATGAAGCGTGACTTTATAGGGACGCTACCTTGGCCAGCTAAAGAGTCTTATATGACCCTTGACAAGATCTGCCTTGCTACCCTCTCGCTCCTTGGCTTCTGTCCCCTCGGAGGTGGGGTTATCCCATGCCTCCTTGTCTGCGTAAATGAGCACCCGCAAAATGGTCTGCCATCCCATTGTCGTCCGCCGCGGTGGTGTGACTGGTCATTAGCGACCTCAGCGTCCATCACCACCCCATCTTCTCTACATCGCCTAATCGAGCTCGCAGAGGTCCGGTTGCTCCAATGCGCAAACCTTCCGCTGCGAACGCTGCTGCGGGTACTGCAGGCTCTGCTGGAAGGGAAAGTCAACTTGTGCGTAGTCATGGGGGAGATTCGGCGCATGAAGGGGGCATCGGTATCCGTGGCGTCGTACTAGCCTGGCACGGCAGGTCTGGCGGGGTCGCTATCATGGGTGCTGCGGAGAAACGAACGCGGGAGGAGGGAAAGGTGGATACAGAGGACTCGGCTGCGAAGCGCCTCCTGCTGACCGTAACGCGAACACCAGTGACTCAACTGGTGGAGCGCATCACCTTGTTGTACAATCATGTCTATCCCTCGTGCTTCGTGATATTGGTCTTGTTTGGACTTATTCGCCTATCTCATTCGTTCGCTTTGTCCATTTTTGTCGTCTCGCATCTTATACATAGAAGGACTTGTGCGTCATGTCATCGCTTAAAACTTGTTCGTGCTGTCCTGGCCCCAATTCGGTAAGTCTGAATACTGAGCGCGTACTACAGTACTGTAGTAGGCATCCTCAGCCGAGACAAGACTTCGTCTTTCCAGTCGGGCGTAACGCGTAACGCCCCAAACCAATTGCAGAAGGTAGGAAAAAAATAATTTATTTGGTAACCGTATGGTCTATACCGCAACTACTGCAACAAACGGTCGTACTGCCAAATTAAGCCATGCTGTTCTTCACTCGCTAAATTGCGAATACAAGGTTCCCAAGTTCGTCACATTTCTAGTTAGTAGATAAGCCGTATGATTGCGTGCAGGGTCAGAGCGTAGTCCTTGAAAGAAACAGGTATATCAGAAGGTAGGCACGCAGATGACGCACCATGGCTTCAAGAACGAGGTGGTGAGAGAAACGGACATCTAATATCGTCGACGGCCCCGAGCGCCCGCTCCTTTCTTGCCAGGGCTGAACCGTGAAATGAGACCGGGAAATGCACACGTCATGACATTTAGCGGGAGGATCCTCGGTAAATGGCTCCTTCCACAATTCAGCGTACAGCGCTTAGATAGTCAGAAAAAAATCAGAGACGGGTGACGACTTCGTATTTTGAACGATTGGTGGACAAGGCTCGACGTCGGCCGGTCGTTCACCATGAACACCAACTCCATTTTCTCAGCCTTTCCTGACTCGGGGTAGGTCGTCGCAAGATTGCAGTACCATCGTGAGTCAGGTTCGTAAAACGCAAGAAATCCAACAAGTCCGCTTACAGTCTCCCATTAAGCGTTCCACATCCGTTTTCTCGGCTCGCCTACCAATGAATGCTCAGGAGTATAATCACTTTGGCAATTAGAACAAATCAGCCATGAGTAAACATTCCCCAAATATACCATGAGACCTTGTGAGGGAAGGGCAGTCTTCAAACATCCTCAACTCCGTGACTGCGATCATCACTTCCAGCGATGCCATTCCTAAAGGGCAACATTCAGTACGCCTATAACCACCAGCGCGAGTCAGCAGACATACAAATCGCGACGTATCAGTCTGCCCACTATTTAAAGACAAATGCTCGTCCGATAAGGTTCAGACTGAGTGGCAGATACGCGACGGACTGAGGCGATTACAGCTGCCCGGGAACGGAATGACCCTCGGACCTGCAACGCCTGTTATAGTTCTACGGATGATTCCGGGACCGGAAAGGCTTTAGCGTCCTGTAGACATCAGTCAAACTCTGCTAATCCACATGGAGGGTAACGGCCCCACATCAGGGAATCATCGTACTTGATGAGGACCTTGTCGAATGACCCGTGCGGCCATCAGAAATCGAGTTATGAGCTTTACTAGTCTCAGAGTTAGCTGAGGCCCGTCATTTCCTTGTAGATCGGGCTTACCGGGTTGCGTCAACGAAAGGGGTCCGAAACCCAAATTTGTCCCACCTTGCACGAGAAGGCCTACTTCCAACAACACGGACCCTGTACGCCCGAAGGCGTTGGGTATGTTGCACAACGACTGTCGTGTGGGAGCAGGTCGCTCGCGGGCTCACTTACGCCGCACATCTGCGTAGAAATGCCGAGCAAGGCAGGAAGATAAGCGTTCAGGTACTTCAACGCGAAGACGAGGACTCGTACGCTGCCGCGCCACCAGTGTCGCTATCATCGGTAAAGGCATCATGGCATTGCCGGTCACTGCACATAAATCTGGCATCCCTGCAGAACCTGCGCGTATGTATGTGCGCGCCAGGATCTATGACCAGCGTCCAGGTAAAGGAAGTCGAGAAATGGGGACGCACCGGCACGTAATTTCCGCTGGGAGCACCCGAATCCTGACAAGGGTTGACCGATTTGCTGAGCGGATATCATGATGAGCAGTGTGAGGAATGCGTCGGCTCACGTCGGGAGATCAGCAATAGAAGGCGGTATGGGTGTCGGGGGGTGTTACAAAAGGTAGTCGCTCTGAGAGCATGATGGTGAGGGAGAAGGGTTGTCGGAAGAGGTACAGGAGCTCGAAGTGCAAATGTGAGGCTAGCAGGTACGAAGGGAAAGACAACACGTACTGGTTAAATGACAACGTGGATGTGTTCTTGATGAGCTCTTGTGCGAACATGGCGCAAGTCCTCGAGTTGCGGGGTTATCCGGTTCTAACTGCCTTGCTACTCACTGAGGCCATGTACTTTGACATCGAAACATAGTAGTTCAGGAAGAGACAAAGTGTTGACAGTTTGACTGAGGAAGGGTGGAGGTGATGGGCACGGACGCGAGATGATGAGAGCCGTCCATGCTTGTTCCCAATCTGGACAGCACGTTGGCAGTCGTGGGACCATTCGAGACGCTTACAGACGCAGCGTGGTCGCCTAGGTACTCGAACCAAACACGCACCCTTAACGGCCTTACCCCAATCATCTGTCTATTTTCCAAGATATGGACCACAGGCCAACTATCTCGAGTTCGTGAGTAGATCGTCCTTGACCCATAGCTTTCCCGATAACTTTCCCGATCCGATCCCAGCTCGGCGGGTTCCACGACATCTCGACCCTCTGAAATACGGTAAGTCAATTATTTCTGTTGTGAAGCGATAATCGATCAAAAACCATCTATGGACAGCACTCAAATCGCCGAATCTCAGGGAAGCCGATCTCAGCCACTAAGTGTTGAAGTGACCGGTGCGTACTTGAAGCCAAACTCGTTCAGGCGTTGACAGGCCTTTGATTTCTTTATTAGTTCTCCGAGCGCGCAACGTTCCCCAATTGAAGACTACCTTCGGTGGGAAGAGGGAGTACTTCGTCACTATGACCTATGGGGCGACAACGAGGAAAATTAAGAAGCAAACTAAGAAAAGGACGAAAAGTGTACATATTGACGGGCAGACGCTGACATGGGACCAGAGGCTTGATGCTTTGTAGGAATTTCTTATTTTCAACCATATTTTTCGGCTGAAACTTCCTATCAGTCTTGCACAACCGTCTTCACGTATTATTTTGCGTCTTTATGCGAAGAAATTGATAAAAGATGATATTCTGATCGGAACGCATGAGATGACGTTACCGATCGAATCTCAGATTAGTGCGTCTATTCATTATAAGATCCTCGTTTATGCGACTAAGTAAGCATATTACATGCAGATATTTCCGTTGCCCTCGGCGACAGCAAAGGCCAAGCTGTACGATCGACGCCGCCAGTCACGCTCGACTTAACGATCGCCGTGTCAGTGTCTCCGAGCGACCCTCAAACAATGCCGACCGGAGGAGACGACACTCCCGCCGAAGATGTTCCTAAATCCACTGCCCCAGATTCCAGAGCACATGGTCCATCCTCTGCTCCCGATCATCGTTTACATCCGTCAGATCGGCTTCCCGTTCAGAGTAGCACTCCCACGCCACAGGACCAAGGAGAAACGTCCCATGTCGAGAAGTCTCAGATTGTTCTCGTTAGCGCTGATGAAGTCGAGGAGTCGATCGACCAATCGAATACATGGGAAGGGGCAGTTGGGAGGATCAAGTGGGTGATGGATATGCTGAGGCCAGTGGCAGATGTGCGTGTGGTATTCGTTCTGCCTATCCTCGACTGAGCCAACTTGCGCTGTCAGCTCGATCCAATTGCGCAGATGGCGTATAAAGTACTTTCGGTGATCCCTAAGGTATTCCTACTTATGTTATTATTCGAACACACACTTATCGTATGTCTATCTGGGTACCAGGAACTCTCAAAACAGTATGAACGCGACAACAATGTCCGAAAGCTAGTCAAGAGCATGCACGATGCTTTTGATTTCACTAGCCGCGAGGACATTCTGAAAACCATTAAGCCCGAGTCAAGGGAGGCCGAAATCCTTACTCGAATGTTGCAGGACGTCTCCAGTTGCAGTGACTTCATCCAATCATATATAAAGGACTCGCAATTCTGTATGTTTTCATTCACCTACTCTATTGGCCAATTTGAACGTATAATTTCAGTGACGCGGATGGCGAAGAGTATGGTGGGCGGAGTGGAAGAAAAAATTCAGCAGCTATCCATCGCGTTTGACGAGAATAAGAAGGCTTTTTTGGATCAAACCGTCGTGGCTACAAAGATAACTGCGTTCCAAATTCTAAACGATGTGGGAAACATCTCGGCCAAGCTTGAGTGGGTGTCGAGCCAAGTTTTAGATACTGGTACGTAGTCATGAACATGCGGGAGTTATCGAACTGACGATCGTCCCAGCGCTAGATGCAAAAATCGAACAAATCCCATATAGGACAGGCTCGCGCTTCGCCCCAGACAAGGGTTGTCTTCCGGGAACCCGCACAACTTTCCTCGACTTCATTGTTGATTGGGTCAACAATCCCGCTTCCGAGCGTGCTCTCATTCTTTTCGGCCAAGCAGGCACGGGAAAGTCGTCCATCGCACATGAGATCGCCCGTCGCTTCGATGAAATGGACCGTCTTACATCATCCTATGTGTTTGTACGGAAGGAGCAATCCAAGACCGACGCTCACCATCTCTTTACGAATCTCGCTCACCATCTCGCTGCCCGCTACCCGTTATTCAAAACGGCTCTTGGAAGGGCCGTAAAGGACAACATCTCGCTTCGACTCGACACACGTGACTACGGCACGCTCTTTCGACGCCTCATCCAGGAACCTCTTAAGGATCTGCACATCGTCGGTACGATTGTTGTTGTAATCGACGCCTTGGACGAGAGTGGGGATACAACTGGCAAAGGCGGATTGCACAGATTTCTCGCCAATCACATCTCGGAACTGCCATCGAACTTCCGTGTACTCATCACCTCGCGGCTGGAGGGTGACATCGGGCCTGCGTTTATTGGAGCAGAATCAGTCGTCGTCAAATACATGAACGACGATGCGCTGGCCACAACTCGTTCGGATATTTCCATCTTCTTTCAGGAGCGGCTCGATCCAGCCGATTTCGGACAATATGGCGAAGCGCTGGCAGGGAGGGCGGAGGGACTTTTTCAGTGGGCGGCGGTTGCCTGTGACTACATCAAAAAACCCAAGTCCGTTCGTGAGAAAAGAGAGCGAATCAAGCATCTCTTACAATTGGCCGCTGGTCACGGTGGACAAGATCCGCTGAACGAGTTATACAAAGGGGTCCTTGAAGAATACTTCAAGGGCGAAGAGGCAGTATTTCGCTTTCTGGTGGGACAACTCCTTGCCGCTTTTGAACCCCTCTCCATCCGCTCCCTGACCACACTGCTACAACACGCCCTTGACGACGACGACGCTCCGAATTCAGTTGGTGAAACGCTCAGTCAGCTCGGCTCATTGCTGAGTAACGTCACTTCATCGGATGATACGCTTCCGATAGTTCCTCTTCATACCTCATTCCGCGATTTCGTGACGAATAAAGAGAAAAGCGGCGATTATTATGTTGATCTCCACGACGCGCACCGCCAATTGGCCCATTCTTGTCTCGGTCTAGCGCTCAGTTGCCTCAAATTCAACATCTGCAATCTGGAATCGTCATACGTTGCCAATAAAGATGTCAAAGACCTCGAGTCGCGGATTGTCGAGCACCTGCCACCTGCACTGTCGTATGCCTGTCGTTTTTGGGACGATCATTTGGATGGTCTCGATTTCGAAACCGATCTGTTTAGCAAACTTCAAAGATTCTTCGAGGAGAAATTTTTGTATTGGCTAGAGGCGCTTAGCTTGATGAGTGGTGTGGGTCTTGCTTCAGCAGCACTTTCGGCTCTGAGCGTATGGCTGGCCTCGAGTGATGGTGTGAGTGGAAATGTGAATTGGATGGCGCGGGCGAGTTACTGATAGTTCTGATGGCAGCAGGTTCCTCAAGAGGTTCCTCGAGCAGAGCTAGAGAGATTGAGGTCATTCATCAACGACGCGTCTGTTTTTGTGCGGCATTTCGGAATGGCGATGGCAAAGAGTGCACCACATGTGTATCTTTCTGCTCTACCATTTATGCCGAGGAATTCGCTCGTTTCTAGGCACTATTCAAGATCATTTCCTCGTATGCTGCGGGTGGAACGTGGGCAATTGTCTGATTGGCCATCAACGGAGATGGTGATTTCAAACGCTGGAGGCGCAGTCGATTGCGTTGCACTCTCGCCGGATGGCCAGCGGATCGTCTCAGGCTCTTTAGATGGAACAATTCGTGTGTGGAACGCCACAACGGGAGACGCGGAGATAAGCCCATTGTCTGGACACACGCGTTCGGTCCAGTCTGTGGCATTCTCGCCAGATGGCCACCGGATCGTCTCAGGCTCTTTAGATGGAACAATTCGTGTGTGGAACGCCACAACGGGAGACACGGAGATAGGCCCATTGTCTGGACACGCGGGTTGGGTCCGGTCTGTGGGATTCTCGCCAGATGGCCACCGGATCATCTCAGGCTCTTTAGATGGAACAATTCGTGTGTGGAACGCCACAACGGGAGACACGGAGACAGGCCCATTGTCTGGACACACGGATCCGGTCCTGTCTGTGGGATTCTCGCCAGATGGCCACCGGATCATCTCAGGCTCTTTAGACGGAACAATTCGTGTGTGGAACGCCACAACGGGAGACACGGAGATAAGCCCATTGTCTGGACACACGGATCCGGTCCAGTCTGTGGGATTCTCGCCAGATGGCCACCGGATCATCTCAGGCTCTTTAGATGGAACAATTCGTGTGTGGAACACCACAACGGGAGACATGGAGATAGGCCCATTGTCTGGACACACGGGTTGGGTCCAGTCTGTGGGATTCTCGCCAGATGGCCACCGGATCGTCTCAGGCTCTTATGATGGAACAATTCGTGTGTGGAACGCCACAACGGGAGACACGGAGATAGGCCCATTGTCTGGACACACGCGTTCGGTCGAGTCTGTGGCATTCTCGCCAGATGGCCACCGGATCGTCTCAGGCTCTTATGATGGAACAATTCGTGTGTGGAACGCCACAACGGGAGACATGGAGATAAGCCCATCGTCTGGACACATGGATTGGGTCGAGTCTGTGGCATTCTCACGAGATGGCCAGCGGATCGTCTCAGGCTCTTATGATCGAACAATTCGTGTGTGGAACGCCACAACGGGAGACGCGGAGATAGGCCCATTGTCTGGACACACGGGTTGGGTCCAGTCTGTGGGATTCTCGCCAGATGGCCACCGGATCGTCTCAGGCTCTTCTGATGGAACAATTCGTGTGTGGAACGCCACAACGGGAGACGCGGAGATAAGCCCATTGTCTGGACACACGCGTTCGGTCGAGTCTGTGGCATTCTCGCCAGATGGCCACCGGATCGTCTCAGGCTCTTCTGATGGAACAATTCGTGTGTGGAACGCCACAACGGGAGACACGGAGATAGGCCCATTGTCTGGACACACGGATCCGGTCCTGTCTGCGGGATTCTCGCCAGATGGCCACCGGATCGTCTCAGGCTCTTATGATGGAACAATTCGTGTGTGGAACGCCACAACGGGAGACATGGAGATAGGCCCATTGTCTGGACACACGGATCCGGTCCTGTCTGCGGGATTCTCGCCAGATGGCCACCGGATCGTCTCAGGCTCTTATGATGGAACAATTCGTGTGTGGAACGCCACAACGGGAGACACGGAGATAGGCCCATTGTCTGGACACACGCGTTCGGTCGAGTCTGTGGCATTCTCGCCAGATGGCCACCGGATCGTCTCAGGCTCTTCTGATGGAACAATTCGTGTGTGGAACGCCACAACGGGAGACACGGAGATAGGCCCATTGTCTGGACACACGGATCCGGTCCAGTCTGTGGCATTCTCGCCAGATGGCCACCGGATCGTCTCAGGCTCTTCTGATAGAACAATTCGTGTGTGGAACGCCACAACGGGAGGCACGGAGACACACCCATTTACTCGACAGACAAAATCAGTCGGCTCTGTGAGATCCCCACCAAATGACAAGCGGATCGTCTCATCGGGAGATAAGTCAACCCATGCATTGGATGCTACGACAGAAAACCTGATAACTACCACACAGGTCGACTTTACGGACCGCTCTGCGATGAATGAGGACGGATGGATATGTGGCGATAATGGCGAACTTTTAATGTGGATTCCACCAGTGCATAGGACAGGTCTTTATCGGCCGCGTACTATCTGGGTCACTGGCAAACACGAGACCCGCTTGGACCTTTCTAACTTCGTCCATGGACGTAGTTGGACGAGTTGTATTGACGCTAGGAGATAGAACCGCTACGGAAATATGTTTTCTCTTACAGGGTTTGAAGTGTAATTGTCTGGATTATGTCCGAGCTCATTAACACGCCAGTACTATTTACCAGCTTGTTTCCCGGACAGCCTTGTGTTGATACTGGGGATTGTGACCCGTTCGATGTGAGCATATCCGTCTTGTTTCAGCAGCGGAGCCGATAGGAAACTGGTCGAGACTGGGGCACAACGTACGCACAACCTTGAAGCACGCGAGGACTCCGTGTCGATGGCGAACAGACGGGGCTAGTCCTGGATGTGGTACTGGCACCTCATATGTACACTTAAATAAATACACGAATCGCCTGCCCCCTCTACTACCGATACATTCTCACATGGGATCAGACGAGGGGCCCTTTTTTTGAGGACGAATTTGAGCTAATGTTGGCCGAATGTTTGAAACGGTGGAGTTGCATCCTTGGATATGCGCAGATCTTCGACCCATAGAGAGGTCTGCCCACCGCAGTGAAGGGAAGATCCTCCCCCAAGGTACGAAGACATATCGGAACCATGGGTGGAGACAAAAGGCGAATAATAGAATAGAAAGAAATCGACGTGCGCGAAGTTCAAAGGCGGCCCAAGATTATGTCCTAACCCGGTAAGTACACCTAGAGACGCGAACCCAAACGCGGAAGATTGCAAATTAACTACCACTCCGCATCACGTTCGACGCACGTAGTCAGCCAACAGAGTTGGCGAGGGTATTGCATACTTTTTTGGTCGGAATCAACGAAGGAGATTTGACTTACTCCAATTCCCAAAAAAAGAAATTCACCAAAGGGTCTGAGGGATATCTAATTCGTGTCCGTCCCAGTGACAATAATTATTAACAAAGAAAAACAAAAATAAGTCCAAAAGTGCGTATGCAATGGAATTTTATGATATGTGAGTGTGATCGTATGTTATCGATGGGCTCTCTTCCCTGCTCTTAGCGCGCGAGCAAAAAGCGTGATTACGTACCCAGCCCCGACTTGCGGCGATCCGACCAAACGTGAAAAGCGATGGTGGCGGCGAATGCCCCAAATCAGTTGAACGCCTCGTTAACGAGCGCGTGGTTTCCACGGATGTTGATAAACGAGTACTGCAAATGAAAAGGGGGGAACGAATCAACTCTCAAGCCTCGGACCATCAGAAGAACACACAGACCTCTGCTAGCTCTGGCCGCACACCGCGCACGATATTGATGTACACCAAGTTCGGCTCCGTCCAGAACGGCCTCAGGCCTGCCGCCTCCAGCTCTGCCCACCAATGCGCAAAGTACTCAAAGTTCTCGCGACCTTCGCGCGCGTGGATCTCCAGCTGGAGCTGGCCGACGGGGAGCACCTTCCCCTCGCCCGTGCGTGCGCTAAGGAACGTCGTGAGCGCATCGAATTCTCCGCCCTCGATGTCGATCTTGAGGATGTCGATGAACGTGTGTCCTGAGGATTGCCTGTCATCAGCAAGCCCTTTCTTTCGTAGAGGAACGGAGATAGCGCGTGCGCTCACGCACCATTAAGCTCCATGAGCGAGTCGAGCGTCCAGAATTTGGGGTTGTCGTGGTCTCCGTGGTTGTTGGTTCCGCCGAGCGCGAAGGGCTTGAAATGAGCCCGGTCCCTCAGTGCCGCATCGCCGGTGATCTCGGGTCCCCACTGGTTACTCATATGTCTTGTTCAGTAGGCAGAGATAAGGAGGAGGGCACACGCACGCTGTTGACGCTATAGTCATATCCCCAGACCTCACATCCCGGTGCGCGCTTCAACAATGTCGATTCGAACGAAGACTCGTCGTTGATGCCTATGACATAATGAGAAACATCAGTACGCTCTGCGGGACCGAGAAAACGAAATGAAGAAGCAGACCGAAGGAGTAGATCACGCATTTGTCTTGTTTGGCCACGCGGTCCAGACCGCAGACCCATTTCCCCCCGTCGCCCAATGTCCCGACGCGCTGCACTCGATGGGGGCACTGGAATGCGGGAATGAAAAAGTCCCCTATTGCGATGGCGTTCCGGGTCTCAGCAGGTCGGGATACGGGGGACGAACGAACGACGCACACAACGTATAGAATTCTCCATGAGTCGGATATCTAATGGGGATCGAACAGACGGCGTGAGATCAATCACGAAAGGGCGAGGCCCAGGGCACATGCGTGGGTGTGCATGTGCAAGCTGTGGGAACGTAGAACGCAACTCACGGCTCTACAGCATCATCTCTGGGTCCCCACTTTTTGATTAGCTCCTGCCGTTCTTGTATGGCCACCGCATAGAGCGCCTCCTCATTCGCCAGCCAAGTACGGAGGGAGCGACTGGGTCCAAAGGCGTCGCGGTAGTACGACGAGAAGCCGGTTAAGGTTTCCGAAAATGACCGGAGGAGAAGAATGAGAGCGACGGTGATCAATAACAAGATAGTAAGGACGGTCGGACGGGGCGGCATAATGAAAGTGGCAGTCGTGAGGGTAGGAAAGGAAAAGAGAGTGGGGTTTTTATTATTGACAAGGAGTGATGTGTCAAACGAAAGAATTGATGCGTCTAGAAGACTGCGGAGACTCCACCTCGACTCCGCGCCACACTTCAGACGCCTCGATGTAATATTCCTACAACCAATCACTCTGGGTATCCCAGCCATAAATGTATATATAAGGCCACCCGGCAACCTCAGCTAGTATGCATCGACTCCCTCTGCTGCCTCGTGAACGAGCGAATGATTTCCGCGGATATTCATAAACGAGTACTGCCATCAGTGGATCAGTTACGTTTCCCGAAGAAGCGAAGCAAGGGTATGCACCTCGGCCAATCTTGGTTTCCCTCCTGCATTGTAGTTCACGTACACCAAGTTTGCTTCCGTCCAGAACGGCCGCAGACCGGCCGCCTCGAGCGCGGCCCACCAGTCATGGAAGAAGTCAAATTTGCCATAGTCGTCCCACGCATGCAGCTCGATCTGGAGTTGCCCGATCGGGAGCGTCGTGCTCGAAAATGGGCTCAGCGGCTTGTGCGTCGCCAGGAATGCGGTCAATGTGTCAAACTCGGCACCCTCGACGTCAATCTTGAGCACGTCGATGAATGTGTGTCCTGGATTCCCAGACCGTGAGACGAGACGAGAGAATGTGAGATGTAGACCCACCGTTCAGCTTCATGAGCGCATCGAGGGTATAATATTTCGGCGAATCGTCGGGGCCATGGGCATTACGACCGCCTAGTGCCCACGGGAAGAAGTGCGAACGCTCCTTCAATTTAGGCGTGTTTTCGATCTCGGGACCGAACTGTGCACAGCCGTCAGCTCAGGACATATTGGTCAAACTTAAAAAGTTAACATACGCTGTCCACGCTAAAGTCATATCCCCATACTTCACAACCTGGCGCACGCTCCAACAGTGCAGCCTCGAATGACGACTCGCCGTTAATACCTGCGCACACAACCTACAATCAGTCCCCGCGCTACCATAAGGTGAGGTTAGACGCACCGAACGAATAGATGACGCATTTTTCTTGCTTCGCGATGCGTTCCATACCGCATACCCACTTACCACCATCGCCAAGCACGCCAATGCGCTCGACGTGGTGCGGGCACTGGAAGGATGGGATGAAGAAGTCCCCTGTACGGAAACGTCACGTCAACGCTAGAACGACGGGAGACTAGGCGGCGATCTTACATATAGTGTAGCTCCCTTCCGAAGGGTACCTAGACCCCAGATCGAGTGCTGTCAGCCAAACAAGTTTGTAGCAGGAACAGGAACGAGGGCGCGTCGTGTGAGCAAGCGCCCAGCACCACTACATCGCCCATGGAGCTCTCCCCCAACCGTGCCTCGAAAGGAAGGGGAGGGTCCAAATAAGAGCGATCGAAGACGAAAACAAGTGCTCTTCTGTACTCACGACTCGATCTTCTCTTTACTCGGGCCATGCTTCTTTATGAGGCCCTTGCGTGCTTCCAGTGTCGCCGCATATCGCGTCTCCTCTTCGCGCAGACGTGCAGTGAGCGAGGTCTCACGTTTGCTGTATGGGTCTCGGTAGTACAGCGTCCCAAATCCTAACGACGAGGGTGCCCAGAAGAAGAGACTGAGGGTGACAAGACCAATCACCGTGAAGAGTAAGGGGCGGGCGGTGCGCGGTGCCATGGATGCTAGAAGAACGACAGTCGGGTGGCGATACGCGTTTCTGTAGGTTGTAATGGTGGGCAGGTGAGGCCGACAAGCGTTTGCAATAAGATTAAGTCAGTTAGGAGCGGAGGGATGTTGAACCCTCGTCCAAAATTTTTTTTTTTTGGGGGGGAGGCGGATGGAAACCGAGGGTGGGAAGAGTACCATCTGGCAGCAGGCGGTCTGGAACAATTTTATGTCGATAAGGATGGGAAATTGTCGTCAGAGTGACCACCACTAAGCCCGAATTTGACGTTGCCAGTTGAGCTCCAAGATTGTGGCATGTGACATGTAACGTGTGACAGTTGATCTAGGGGGTAATTCAGGGACGGAGGTGAAATTGAATCTTAAGCGGACACACGCAGTGTAATTGCCAATATGGGGACTACAGACACAGGTTGGCATCTATAATCATCACTGGAGCAGAGACGAGTCAGAGTCATGCGGACAATGCCAAGTCTGAGAACGTCTCGCACCCTGCCCGAAATAAACACCATGTGCTGGATTGATGCCCAGTGATGCTATGAAGAAAAGATGTCAATGGAGAAGCTTGTGACAGCATGTACGAATAGGGTTACGTACGTATGGAGTGGCTGCATTCCGGATCTTCCTGACCTTCGCACCGACGAACCGTCGAAACGCTTGCTGTTCCCTTCACATGAGACAGAGCACGTGTTCGAAAGTACCCACAAAAACGTACCCGGTTCCTGGAATTGCCAATACTCGATGGCACTGGGACATCACGGCAAACGTAAAAGTCAACCGTCGAACTGTAAACTCGAATCGTGAAAGTGTGGCACGTACTGATGGCGATAGCCAAGGTATTCGGGGACCACGGTGGGCACGCCATCTAAGAATGTAGGCAGTGATTGAGTTTCGGGGCCACAGGGAAGCGAAAAAAAAATGTACACACCCCAAGTATGGACAGCTTTTTAGGTTTAGAACAAGTGTCAGAAGAAGCACACGGCGCAGAAATGCAGGGTAGCAGAAGGATCCCTTACCTCGGAATATATTGTCACGTCCTACAATTGATTCGAGGAGATCCGCAAACGCTCCATCGCCAGTGCGGGGCTGGCCTACACGTGCAACACGCATGGGCTGGCATCCCCATCGACATGAAGAACTCACGCACCGAACGTAAACAGTCGGACAGCCACCCACGGGAAATTCGACTTGACAGAGAGGGCCGCAAGGGATGCGAGTGCACCACCCAGTGAATGCCCTATTCAATCCTTTCAGGGTGGACTGGGGAGAGTACGGCAAATAACGTACCAGTGAGTACGACTACGTAGCCGGGGAACGCCCTGAGCTGTTTGCGGACGGCGTCGAGCACCACGCTCCGCACCGAGTTGTACGAGAAGAGGAAGCCCGCGTGCACGCAAGCAGTGTTGTCTTCGACTCCGCGGGACACGAGTGGCGCAAGGACGAGGTTACCGTCTGTGTGTTGCGGATGAGTGAATAAATCGAAAACGGGTTGGTTGCCCCCACGTTGTAACGCACCGGTGAGCACGTCCGCGGGCTCGTGGCTCCCACGAAAAGCGACGACGATCTCCCTGCGGGCCTCGTCACGCGCGACGAGCCCGTGCGCATGCGTGAGGAGGTTCGAGAACTATGCACGTGCCGTCAGCAGAGCCACGGAGGATGCCCCGCAAGGGGGCGGTGGGACGTACGGATTCAACGAGGGTGTTCCCGAGCGGCCGCGGACATATGAACTGGTACACGGCGGAAGAGTACTTTGCAAAGTGCAAGAGCTCGCTATAGACATGCTCCGAGATCCCGCCGCGGATGGGCGGAGACAGCAGTGGGGATTGCAGCGGTTTGGCGAGGGCGAGGGACCCCAAGTTCCAAGCCAGCAGCACGAAGACAAAGCAACGCATGGTTGGTCGGAAGAGAGGAAATGAAGTGGCAAGTGACGATTCGCTACATCAGGTGGGGCGGGCACTCAAAGGTTCCATACAATTGCCACATATAAACGCATAAAATTAGCCAAAAAAAAATAACAACGAAAACGAAAAAAAAAAAAAGTGCGTTTTAATGTACATTGCTGGATAACTGAGGCGGTAAACAAGAGCTATGGTACGCAATCCCGGTCCGCATGATCGTGATCCCCTTCCCGAATCCTTCCTCCTCGACCGCCCCACGCTGCTGTTTTGCCGCCACAGGGGCCAGTGGCCGTCGGCACCCCGCACACGTCCCTGCCCTCGGCGCCCACCCACGCGCCCGAGCCCGCGCGGCCATCTCGACCGTCTCGAACACATCGCGGTCGAGCAAATGCTTAGTGATAGCGAGCATGTCGCCCTCCGCGCGGTACGCCTCCATCATGCCCGTGAGGATCGTGCGGAATTCCGTGTAGGGCGTCCCGCGCGTCGTCGTGGTCGTCCCTACGAGTCGCGTGAACAAGCGCGGGAAGGACACGCCGCGCCCAGCACTGGCCGAGACGAGCGCGGAGAACGTGGTCTGCACGAGCGAGCGTAGCGCCGTCAGTGCTTGCTGTGCCTCGTGTGCTGCGTCGGCGGGGCAGCACGCCGATACGGCCTGTACGCTTGCGATCTGCGTGCGCAGTAGCTGGAACCACAGATCCTCGACGGACGCGTCCTCAGGTCCCGCCTTTCCTCCCTGCCGCTGGCTCGAGCGCTCCACGCAGATGGCTACGGCAGTCCGTCCGATCGCCTCGAGGCTCTCCACGTGTTGCTGTAGCTCCTGCATCGACGACGCCACGCCCTGTGCGATGAGCCAC
Organism: Lactarius indigo; assembly: GCA_025766275.1. Taxonomy (NCBI): domain Eukaryota; kingdom Fungi; phylum Basidiomycota; class Agaricomycetes; order Russulales; family Russulaceae; genus Lactarius; species Lactarius indigo. Next base: position 68,262 of record JAFKAC010000063.1, read on the forward strand.
CCTACGTTCGCCGACAGGCGCGTGCCGAACGTCTCGGCCTTCTGTAGCGCGGCTTTGGGATCGCCCCTCCAATTGAGCGCCCAGACGACCGCGTCGAACACTTCTTGCTCCTCGCAGGTCCGCAGTGCGTCGTCCCACTCCAGAAACTCGACCGGGAGATATTGCAAGGAAGGAATGGCGCTCGTAGGCTCAATTTTGCACAGCAGCTCGACGTACATCCTGCGGAGTCGCGGTGGGACGCCGGTGGAGGGCCCCGGCCGGTGCTGCTGCTCGTCGTCCAAAGAAGGCGGACCCAAGAGACAACGCAGGTAAGCGAAGCGTTCGTGATCCGTATTGGATCCGATCTGGTCTATCGCGTCTTCGTGGAGTTGCGGCACATGGCGATCCAAAAAGCGCGCAGTATCGATTACGCCAAAGTGCAAGAGGTCGGGGAGTGCTCCCGCGACCGTGGTTTTGAGGTCCTCCGGCACGGTTCCCGCATGAGATCGTGCTGCAGTCGCGAAAATGTTGTGGGCGCTGGCGAACAGGTCAGGTGGACGGACATCTGGGTCGTGGATGTGTGCGAGTAGCAGAGGCGCCCAACGGCCCTCCTGCCTGTGCCACGTGCGCAGGATCCGATAAAACCCAGCGTCCTCGAACAGCCGCAGCAGCTGCTCGCTCTCGTGCGGGGTGTATGTTGACAGGAGGTACTCAGCCGCAAGCTGGCGGTCCTCGCGCGTGCTCCGATCAGCGTCCGTCGTGAGTCCCACAAGGATGCTGTGTAGCACGCTCGGCGACATCGAGATGAAGAATTGCGGGTACTTGGGCACGTTGCGTGCGACGAAGATGTGTACGAACGTCCGCACTGCAGGTGGGAGAGTAGATGACGAGGACGAGGAAGGGGGAGAAGCAAGGATCTCGAGCAGTATCTTCACGATGACGAGTCGGCTTGCGCCGCCACGCGCCTCGTCGTTCAAGTATGTGTCTTCAAACGCAAGGTCGAGCGCGTGCAGGAATGCCTCGGCATCAAAGCTGAGCAGTAGCCGACAGTACGGGTAAGTCGGCTCGACCCCACCATCCTCCTCCGCCGTCAAAATGAGCCTGCCACCATCTCCGCGAGGCCACGTACTCGAGCGTCCGTGGAACAAGAAGGCATACAAATCCCGCTTCGCCTGCATCCCCTCCTCCTCGTCCAGCGGTTCTTCGCTCGGGTAAGTGAGCCCAGACAGCACGTCCGCCAGGTACGGGTACACCTTGTACGCGTTGACGATCAGCGGCTCTAGCGCCGCCTCATCCGGCACCGGGGACCGGCGCAACTGGGTCACCTTGCGGATGAGGCCAAGCATCTCCACGACAGGCGCGACGTAATCCCGCATCGCGCGCGTGTATACATACATGAGCGCGTCGTACAGGTGGTGCGTCTGGCAGAGCTGCACCGCCTGGTCAATATCGAGGCATACGGGATCGATGTGCCAAATGACGCGCTCAGCGCGATCGGGCCGCCCGTTGGCTGCATGCAACGCGATCAGGCGCTGCGCGATACGCGGGTCCACGGTGCGGACGTCATGCTCCAGCACGAACGTCTCGAACTGCTCGAGGTAAATGGCTGCGATGCCGGCGTCGTCGTACGCCTGGAAAAGGTCCTCGAAGAGGAATTCGAGGTCGCCGAGCGCAATGCAGGCGCGTGCGCAGGTCGCGACTAGGTTTTCGAACAGCGACGTGCGGTCGACGCCGCGCCCATCTGGACTGTGGTGCGTGGCATCCGTCATGCGGTCCTCCGAGAACGCGTATCGCGTCGACGCGACCATCAACTCGCGCATCTTCTCTCCGACGACTTTTTTCAGCTCCAGTGGGTCATCGGGCAGGCCATTCTTGTTTCCGGGGGCCGTTCCAAGGTAATACGAGCGCGTGAGGTCGATCGCGCTCAGAAAGTCGCCATTTTCCACGGACGAGAGAATGCGGTCTGCCCACGTAAGTAGCGTGCCTACTTGCACCTCTTGTCGGCCCTGCAAGAGAAATGGGGTTGCATCAAAAGCGCCGAGTAAAGCTGAAAGGAGCGGGCGCTTACAAGAAGGAAGATTTTGCCCTTATACGTGCGCACGCTGTGAGCGACATCACCCGTCGCGTCCGAGTAGGAGAACGCGCCATTAATGGTGTGAGCAATCGTCGGCGAGACAAGCAACGATGGGTCGAAAGGCGTATGTTCAACGAGCGTCCGCGTGTGAACGTCGTACACTTCGAGCGCAGATGAGGTGACGGCAAGGATTTGCTACAGATGCACATCCCGCTCAGCGCGAGTCCAAGCGGCGAAGAAGCTCGAACGAACCCACTTTGGCGTTTAACCATTGTATAGCGTGTACATTGTCCCGCGCCGTCCACTGTGCCTTCTCCTCAAACACGAGCCGACCGACCTCGACCGTCGTCAACTTGCCCGTACGTTCGCTCGTGAACTTCTCGACCGCCTTGAGCTCAGAGACCAGCAAAAGCTGGAGCTTCGAGCCCCACGAATATACCAACATGGGTGTCGTAGATGGTGGTGTGCCCGTGGTGTTGTTCTTCTTCGCTGGTGGCGGCTCCGGCTTTGTGCGACCCGCGGAAGCGCCGGGAACCACGCTGGGAAACCACGCCAACGCGGCGCGGAACTTGCCCTTGCCCATTTGATCGTCGCCCTCGCCGCGGTGCTTGCGGTACCACGTCTTGGGCGACGGTTTGAGTCCAACGATCACCAACTTGGCGGCTGTAAGAAGCGCAGTCACATTGTACGTGTCTGTTGAGTGCGGCACTGTTCCCAGAGGCAGCGGCGCCATGGCCAGGATCGTGTTTGTGCGTCGCGCGCGTCGTCGATGGAAGGGCGGTTGTCCTAGGACGACAGGCTCCTCATCCGGGTACTTCCCCAGTATCCGCAACACGTCCGACGCATCAAAGAAGAGGGCCTTGCCGAGACTGTGGTAGAAAGCCAGTCCTGTCTGGTCGGCGGTGACGATGGCGGTGTGCCGTCCAGCGACGAAACCGATGTTGACGATGCGCGAACCCTCCAGGTGTCCTTCTTTCCGACCCGACCCGACAGCTGCGAGCGTCGTTGGAGGGACAAAGCGCGCTGGCACCTGGGGCTTCTTGAGGTCGAAGAGCTGGATATGTCCGGTTGCATGTCCCGCTGCAACGAAAGTATGATCGTGGGAGAGTGCGAGGGCGGTGACCGCGCCAACCGTCTTTTCTGCGGCCCACAATGAGCTCGTGTGATGTATTGCTCAGAAATCGTGCTCACCTGTTGCGGGATCCCCGCAGACGCACTTGAGTGTCTGCTTGAAGTCAAACACAAGTACCCGCCCGTTGTCCATGCCGACGCAGATGAGTCCATTGGCCGCTAACACCGTAGGCGTGCCGACGGCTGCCGCGCCAAGAACTGCCTGTGCCTTGTTCGAAGGCCGCGCAAAGACATGTGTCCCGAGCGCACGTAGTTGCGTCCACCGGAACACCTCCCGCGCATCAGGGACATGTCCATTTGGTTGTGGGAAATCGTGCTTCTCGGCGCCTGGGAGGTGCGCAGAGGACGAGCCGGGAGAGAGGGTAGAAAAGCTGGATGGGGCAGGCGAGACGCCACGGAAAGCGGAGGGTGCACTCGTCGCAGAGGAGGTAGGCGAAGCGTGGGGCGTGTAAGAGCGCAGGCGTGAGATCGTTGGATGAAGGAAGGGTCTCAGAGGTGAAGAGGTGGGCGCCCCGTTCGGCAAGGAGGAGGACATGATTGGTGGGGAGGAAAGAGATGCTGATGCGGAGGAAGGCGAAGGTGTAAAGATGGCCGGGGGCTAATGACAAGTGCGTGGAATGGCGACGTGCAGGAGGGGAGGTGTGGGCGCCACGCGAGATGAGCATCGAACAAGCGTGTTAAGAGTAAGCTGACTTACCAGGGCTTCGTCCTCGACTGTTATTGGAGGGTGGTTAACGTCATGCAAAAGCGAGCGCTCGACTTCGTGCTCCTCAGCCGTGTCGTCGTCGGCATCGTCGTCCAAGACTTCGCGCAACTGTTCGCGGTAGGTGGTGCGCGTGACTGGCGCATCGGCGCCGTCATATACAAATGATTCCTCGCCTTCGTCGTCGTCATCATCGTCGGCGTCGAAGTGGGGAACAGAGACGGTGGGAGTGTCGTCGTCGTCATCATCATCGAAGAGCTCACTCATCCGAGTTGAGTAGTCGCCGCCATTGGTGTCTACGTGTTTCTCGTCACCCGATCCGAAATCCGACAGACCTAGTGACGGTTGTCGAGAGTAACCCGAGCTGGACATTGTGGAGGAGCGAAGACACCGTAGGCCCACGGTGAGTGTATGTTAGGCTGCGTGAACGGAGGCGCGAACCGCGAATTGCTGGGCAAAGGACCCCGAAGACTGCAGACTCAGCAGATTCGGGGTCCTCGAACTGAACTGAACTGAATGTAGAGGCAGGCAACAGAAGGATTAATAAAGCAAAAAGATATAATGTAGTAATAAGAGTAAAAACAAAAAAGAGAGAGAGTACAACAGTGATACCACGGACCCCCCCCAGAGTGATATAGCGCATGTCAGGACACTGCAGTCCGCCGATCCTTGCTCTTCGCACCCGGCCCATAACGTTCTTGAAACACAATAAGCTCCTCCATGAGCTCCTCCATCATCTTCATGGTCGATTTCTCTCCCCCATCAACGACTTTCTCCTCCATCGGTGGCGGCGGCGGGGGTGGGGGCTGCGGCGGTGGCGCGCCATCCACAATCATCTCCGCATTGTCGCCAATAGATAGGATCCCGAGTGAGGCGGGATCTCCCAAGGCCGCCTGCAACGACTCGCGTCGGCGATATCGTTCCGATGCGCTCGCCTGCTCCCGTCCGACCCACTCGACTAGTGCGCGCACCCGCTTGTTCATGTCACCTACACTCATGCGCTTCCCTGGCCAGCGGACTCGCACACCACGCTCCTCGCCCGATCCACGTAACTGGAGTGGCTGTGGTGTCTTGCTTGGTAGTGTAGGTTCCAAATGTGCCAGATAGTCCGGCAGTCCCCACGATGTCAGCAGTGGCTGTTGTGGTTGCTGTGCTGATGAATATGTTCGGGTGAAAGATGCCGGTGGGGCAGAGGCGGACGTAACAGCGCCATTCGCACGCCTCGGCGCTTGATCTCCCGTGTTTTGGTTGCGGCGCGAGCCGCTTGCTCTTGAGCGACCCCCCCCTGACCGTCGGTTACTCGGCCCGGGAACTGCGACACCAACTATATATGTACGTGTACAAGACACGGGGTCAATGAACAGGAAATTGATATTCAGATAAGGTTTCTCACCCTCATCCCCATCCACGGACGCTGTGTCCTGCGCCTGGGCAGAGGGCCTGCTACGGCCACCCCCACCACGTCTATTACGTGACGAGCTACTCTTCGGAGGTGGGACTGGGGGTGCGGGCATTGAGATGGACTTGGGCGTCGGCGCTGGGGTCTCCTCATGAGGGGGCTTGGGTAAAGTAGGGCGATCAGAAGTCGTCGACGCGGATCGCGTGCGTTTGATTGACGCACTACAGTCGGGATTCGGTGAGGCATAAATACAAAACGGGAGAAAGGCAAACTGACGCGTCTTCCGAGGCTCGTTTCCGTTTTTTCTTGGTTGCAGGGCTAGGGAGTTGCTCGTCGCCATCTGCCTGCCCGTTGACGCTTCCGTTGATAGGACTTGGCGGCGATTGCGTCGATGTGGCCACGCCCGCCTCTGCCGCACTGTGTTCCACAATGAGGGCCATCATCTCGTCGTAGGCCGCATCACGACTATTCATAGTATTTCGGCGTTTCTGGGGTTTCTGGTGACTCGGGGAATGCGAACGAGAGTTCCGGTTTGCGGGGGCTGCGACGGGATGCGAGTTGGAGGATGAGTGACGGTCTCGGGGCCGTTTGGCGAGTCTCCTGTGTGGGGGTGGTGAGACGGTTGGTGGGCGTAAAGAAGGAAGTGAGCTCCGGCATACTTGAGAAGTTCTGTGTGCAGGTCGGGTCGACATTGTTCACAGTAGTAGTGATCTTCTTTAACAGCGTCTTCACTTCGGATGCCCATGCACTGGCCGTGCTGCCAGACATTGCACGTTTCGCACTGGACAAAGAATTCGCCTGCGCTTTCCTCATCGTCACCTGCAAGTCAAGGGGGATGACATCAGATTATGCATTCGGAGAATGAAGCAGCGATGATGTGGATGCCGAAAGACGATCGGGGAAGGGGGAGTTCTCGCAAGACGGGTCAAAAAAGGGGATTAAGCGCCGACACCGGCGAAGCATCACGACGCCCCAGGGCGAGACGCTGGCGATCCAAGAGGAATCGCGTCCCAAACTCCAAAAAAATGACGCCACGAGAACATTGGGAAGGAGAGAGAGTATCATCACGAGTCGTGAAGGGAAGAAACAGCATACCTGCGTTGCCACACACACAACGCGTGACGCCTTGTTCCTCTTCCTCGACGTCGGGCTCGCCGTTGAGGTCGAGAACGATGTCGGTCTGTTCTCCTTCGGCTATGATAGAATCGATGGCGAGACCAAGGACGGGCTTTTCCTTTTCTTTGCCCTTGCGTTTTGCGCGCCCGTTGCCGTTGTGGAGGGGGGTGACACCGTTGGTTGTACCATTGGGGGTGTTCTTGTGCGAGTCGTCTGGGGGATCGTCGAGGTCTTCCTGCTTTGTGCGTTTTCTGGACGAGGTGGAGGAAGAGGAGCGGTTGGGTGGTGCCAGGAGGCGGGGGGCAGACTCTGAGTTGGGGGAGTCTGGTGACTTGGAGGTGCTGGTTGAGCCAGAAGGGGCACTGCGTCTTCCCGAGCGGCGCGTTTCCCTTGGAGAAAGGGGGGGTCCCATCATCGCAACTTGGGCCATGAATGGAGGAATGGGACGGGGAGGAGGAAGAGAGAGGGCGAGTACGGGACTGAGAGTCTGAGACTGGGAAATGGCAAACGGGGAAGTCTTCTCCGCTTTAGGGCTGGCGCAGTTCAATCGCCGAATGTTCGCTCAATTCACCTCACTCGTCCTCGTCCCCGTCTCCATATCTCTCATCCTCCCCGTAACACGTCACTATCTCTCCCCGTCTCCTATCAGTCTATCGTACCAATATACAGCAGAAGGTGCATATACACACACACAACACACACGTTTCTGTCATATGGTCTTCTTTTCCTTATCTCACACTGGCTGACCGCAAGTGATCGTCGTCGTCGTCAACACCAACGACTCTGAGTACCACTCGCTAGAGCTATCTCTACAGCATTCCCGTTGAACCCCCTCCTCCTTCCGCTTCCGACTCGGCCAATGTTCAGTTTTCCATTTTCCCACTTCTTGATGATGTCAAATCACGTGACACGATAATAATATTTATTTATTTTATCTTGGCTTTATCGGCCCGATCGGGAGTAGTGATGACTCTCGAGCATTCCTCGCATCCACCGGATCCTGTCTCATGGCCGCGCCTCTCACCACATCTACTCCTACCTACAAAGACCCCAGACTATCTTCGCCTCATCCTGACTTCAAGGGTGTATGAAATTCTCAAAGAGACGCCCCTCGTCCATGCTCCGAATCTCAGCGCAAAATTTGGAAATCAGATCTATCTCAAGCGTGAAGATCTCCACGAGGTCTTCAGCTTCAAAATCCGTGGAGCGTACAACTTCATGGCCAGCCTCGGGGAGGAGGAGCGATGGAAGGGCGTCGTTACCTGCAGCGCCGGTTAGCCGTGCGACCCGCTTGCCTACGTGTCAGTCCTGACGCCCTCTGTCAGGCAACCACGCCCAGGGCGTCGCCCTTTCAGGTGCGCGACTGGGGATACCATGCACGATCGTGATGCCTCAGGGCACACCCACCATCAAAGTACGCAACGTCGCGCGCCTCGGCGCAAAAGTCGTCCTCCACGGCGTGGACTTTGACGAGGCCAAGGCGGAGTGTGCCCGTCTCGCCACCACGCACGGCCTCGTCTTCGTTCCCCCTTACGACGACCCTCTCGTAATTGCGGGGCAGGGCACCGTCGGGATGGAGATCCTCAAGCAGGTCCCAGACGCCGAGCACCTCGACGCCATTTTTGGCGCGGTGGGCGGCGGGGGCCTCGTTGCCGGGATATGCGAATACGTGAAACGCATCGGCAGTCCGCACATTCGCGTCCTCGGCGCGGAGACCATCGACGGCGATGCGATGGCGCGCAGTTTAGAAAAGGGCGAGCGCGTCTTACTATCTGAAGTGGGCCCGTTCAGCGACGGGACTGCGGTGCGCATCGTGGGGGAAGAGCCGTTCCGCATTTGTCAGAAGTTGCTCGATGGGGTCGTCAAAGTCGATAATGATGAGATTTGCGCTGCGATAAAGGACATCTTTGAAGGTACCCCTCCTCGCTACTCCCCCACCCCTTTCTCCCTCTCACCATCGTGCAGAGACCCGCTCTGTTACTGAACCGGCGGGTGCGCTCGCCCTGGCTGGATTGAAAAGGTACATCCTGGACAATCAGCTTATCGGGGCCGAGAAAAAGTTCGTTGTCGTAATCAGTGGAGCAAACATGAATTTCGATCGCCTCCGTTTTGTCGCCGAACGTGCGGCTCTGGGTGAGGGACGCGAGGCCCTGCTAAGCGTTGACATACCGGAGCGACCTGGCAGGTACGCCACGCCACGTGCATCTTTCTTTACCTCACCTGACAACTGTAACTTAGCTTCTTCGCACTACACACCATCATACACCCGCGCTCGGTCACAGAATTCACATATAGGTACAACGCCCCCAACTGCGCGCACGTCTTCCTGTCGTTCCAGCTCGAGACGAACTCGCGCGCGGAGGAGGTAGAGACCGTACTCGCCGAGCTCCAGCGTGGCGGAATGAACGGGTACGACATCAGTGACGACGAGATGGCCAAGAGTCACGCGCGCTACATGATTGGCGGGGCGTCAGATGCGCCAAACGAGCGCATCTTCAGATTCGGTGCGTCCTACCCCCTGCCACCCCTCCCTCGTGTCCCCGCCACCGCCGCATCATACCAAACTGACACCCCAAAACAATTTTTTTCTTCTTACGCACATTTCCCCACAGAGTTCCCTGAACGCCCTGGCGCGCTCCGCAAGTTCCTCTCTTCTCTACGTAATATGGGGTGGAACATCTCACTATTCCATTATCGGAATCAAGGAGGCGGTACGCGCTCTCGATTTCCCCACGATCTAGATACTGATAACGGTTAATTCAGACCTTGGCAGGGTCCTGGCGGGGATTCAGGCGCCCGAAGAAGACTCTGCCCAGTTCGGCGTGTTTTTGAGCGAGCTGGGATACCCATACGTAGAAGAGACGCACAACGAGGTGTACAAGCGTTACCTTCGCAAATAACGTGGGGGTCTTGCGGCAGAAGCATCAAGAATTTGAGGTGGTTTGTAACCATGTAACCATGGATACACCCCCACGTGGTGATCGTTCATATAACTTACATGCGCAGGGTCAGTATGTAGGTTGTATGTACAGTAGGTCCACAGCGCGTACTATACTAATGGTGTAGAAGTGAAAGAATTGCCAGCTAGACTGGGCACAATGATTAGTTCGAGCGCGGCAGTAAAACAAATAAACAACAACAACGGCAGTAAAGTGCAAGTACTATGCGACTACGATGGTGCTCTGGGCGTCGATAGAATTAAACACAACTTAGGTATAGAGGGAGCTAAGGTAATATGCTGTGATGAGAGAGAAACTTACACCTGGACGTCTCACATCATTCCCGTCAGTGCGGCGCTACTCAGCCAGCGCCAATGCTACTCCCACGGTCGTGGCGACGAACGTCGACCCCGACATCCTGCACGACCCTGTGAGTCCTAGTACGAGCCGCCGCGAAGACGTACGCATAGATGGCCTTTACGATCGTACCCAACGAGAACCCCCTCTCCTTCTCTCCCAAAGGCAACAGAGGCGATGCCGGCAGGGACAACGGAAAGTCACCGGGCAGCAGCATGCACTTCTCCGAGATCCCCAGTGGCTCGGGTGGCTGTGGCTGTGACGGGGACTTCAAGGCCGCGATTGCGTTGAGCGCGAGCGCCGTGGTGAGCCCGCGATTGCCGATCTTGACGCCTGACGAGCCGTACTTGTACATCCACCCTGGGCCCCAGCTGCCGTCCTCGCACTGCAGCGGCAGGAGCAGCGCAAGGTCGTATGCGAGGTGCAGGCCGACCACGCTTCCCACGAGGATGCGCATCGCGAGCGCGAGGGGGTCGCCGGAAGCGGCGCCTGTGCGCTCCTGGATACGCGTCCGCAGGAGTGGGGCGAGTCGCGCGTGTAGATCTGGGTCCGGGGTCGCACGCAGGAGCTGCGCCGCGAAGAAGAGGAAGCATTCCGCCGTCTCGTAGTACCGCGTGCCGTCGAGGTAGGCGCGGTGCTCGAGCACGCCGAGTACCCAGTCGAGGGTGGGCGAGACCTCGTGTCCGCGTCCGCGTGAGTAGAAGAGGCAGACGTAGGACGTTGAGACAGACGATTGGGTCTGTGCGTGGACGCTCGGCGTCAAAGTAGGTCTACCGTAAATGGTTTAGTTCCCATGGATTAGCTGGAGTTGTCATTGACTTACCATCAGAATACGATCAGTGCTCGTGTATTGGAGCATTTTCATCCATTACCGAGTCGAACACATGGTCATCGGGCTGGGTGACCATGAGACCAACAGAAGTGGTATCCAGATCAGGCGGAAATTCATCCGTGGTGAGTATTGGTCCCTCTGCCGAAAAGGAGATGACAAGATTTTGATCAGACTGATGGGTAGCGCTTATGTAAGAAATACCTCTGAAAAAGTTCCATGTACGAGGGTGGTGGACGCAATTCGCGAGCTCCCTGAGTTGGTTGGATCACTTGAGAAGTCCACTCAAAACGCTGGCCATACCTTTTGTCGGTAGCTTCCAAGATGGGCAATTGTGCAAAGTTCTCAGACACAACTTGGCCGCCGTTTGTCTCCGAGTCCGATTCCAGCCGGCCTGCTCTCGCTTCTAGGAACGAGAGGCCGCGGCGAACGGAATCTCCAGTGAATATCCGAAGGGAATTTCTTACGCGCTGAACGTCGTCGAAAACGATGCCATTCATGCCAAGCGAGCGAGCAGCCAGAACATTCTCAGACCTGTCGTCGACGAACACCACTGAAGACGGCTCGGCTTTGATTTCTTCCAGGACGAACTTGAAGAAACAGAGTTCAGGCTTGCGCATGCCTACCGCTGCGGAAGTAAAAATGCGCTCGAAGATACCCCATTCTTCAGGCTTCGCGCGGGCGACGGCGTAATCGGGTGCTGAAATATTTGACATGGCGAAGATGCGTAGCGTGTTCTGAGCATCTGATTGAAGATTGTGGATGAAGCTAATGAAGGTTTCGTCCGGCCGAAGACTGTCGCGGGCATCGAGGATGGCCTGTCGGACCTCCTGAGGGTCAAGAGAGAACTTATCCCCAGAGAGACGATAGCACTCGTCCTCTGAAATTCTCTCGCGTTCGTAATCTTGCCAAATAGTTGACGAAAGAATCGCTTTGAGGGTCTTTGGGGAAATTGACGTCTTCGTAATTGGAGACCAGGTAAGTAGGACGTCCCCCAAGTCAAATATGAGAATATGGCAGCGGGGCGGTAAAGACATGACCAAGGTGATAAAACGCAGCGAGTAAAGATTAGTCTGGCACACCAGATAGAACTTAAGTTTCTGGGATGCCAGAGCCTACAACGCGCGAATAAATGCATCCTAAGTATCGTGGATACACGTGAAAACGTGAACGGGCGTCCGCCCTCCATAGGAGACGAACACGTCGAATGCCTCAACAGTGCACACAAGGGGGTTGCCCTTGATCACAGTATTCGTAAACTCAAAGTTCGAACATCAATGTATCCAAGAGAGTAATGATCGTGTTACGAGCCATTCATTACGGCTCACCTCTGTTCTATACTCCGCCAGTCTGTGCGACCCTCGGTGTACATGTCTCCAGCACGTGAATACGCGAGCAGCGGTACGGCCGACTCCTCAATGCTGAAGTGTCGCGCGACTGAGTGCACTCCTGTTCAACACAAAGAAGGGTGTGTTTTAGAGGGTGAATTAACGGTCCTCAAACGGCACTTCTAAGAGCACTTTATCAGCGATTTGGGGGAAGTGCCGAATGGATGGCGCGATGGTGCGAAATCTGAACTTCTCAGACGTGCGAGGGCACGGGCCGACAAAGCACTCCTCCGGTACACGTTGGTTAGAGCAGATTGGAGCCACGGGGAAACTTTAATGGAATATTGGAAGAACTCTTTCGTGGACCACTACTATAGGTAACGAGCCATGGTCCACACCACGCCGCGGCCAGGGTTTAATTTAATTTCTTGAAGCTGTGGTAATACTGTACTCACCAGAGGACGAAGATTCGATTACAATCGGACAACCTCCCGTGGCACATTTTTCGGGATGAGAACTACAGGAAGCACCTTGGGAAGCACAGGTGGGCAATTCTGGACAAGATTCTGGGATTTCTTCAAATTCACGTAAGCGACACAAGGCCTGGAGCAGGTGCGACTGTAAGCCTAGAAGCAGGGTTGGCCCACCGAATAGAACTGTCCGTAACAACTCTGGTGGCAAACAGTTCACCTCTTCAATATAGCTTCAGAACCGAGTCTTGCCGCAATTGGTAGGGTTGAATGGTCAATGCATCACGTGCAAAGGAATCGCCTGAGTTCTGAGTTCTGAATTCTGAGTCCGCGACTCGGCGTCGAACCAGGGTGGAATTTTTCTGGTTGGTCACTGAGCCATCGCGTGTACGTTGTTGCATCCGCCATTCCGCTTCTCGCATGAATATCCATACAGCTCCGTCTGGGTTTGATACGCGGTATGATGAACTTCGTTGTGGCCTAACTTGCGGGCCTGGACTAGACCATACATACCCATGCGTAGAAGAGACGCACAATGAGGTCACGGTGTACCTTCGCAGATAACGCGGAGGTCTTGCCTTGGGTCTTGCAGCAGGAGCATCTAAAAAGTTCATAACCGTGTAACCATGGGTACACCCCACCGCACGTGGTAATCGTTCGTATAAATAATTTTCAGCTAGACTGGGTACAGCGCGATTGGTACGAGTACGGCAGTGAAGTAAACAAACGACAACAACGGCCTTGACAACGGCAGTAAAGTGGAAGCGTGCGGCTACGATGATAGGGCTCTGAACAGCGATAGAATCAAACGTAGAGAGAGAGCTAAGGTCCGGTGGTAATACACTGTGATGAGAGATAAACTTACGCCTAGACTTCTCACGTCATACCGCCAATGCTGGGCAACTTACTGTAGCCAGCGCCAATGCTGTCCTCACGCTCGTGGCGACGAACGCCGATGCCGACATCCTGTACGACCCTGCGAGCGCTGGTGCGGGCCACAGAAAAGACGTACGCATAGACGGCCTTCACAATCTCGCCCACCGAGAACATCCTCTCCTTCTCCCTCACAGGCGTCAGAAGCGACAACGGAAGGCCTACAGGAGGCAGCGCGTGCTTCGCCGAAATCTCAAGCGGCTCGGGTGGCTGTGGCTGTGGTGAGGACTTCAGGGCCATGATTGCGTTGAGAGCGAGGGCCGTGGTGAGCCCGCGGTTGCCGATCTTGACGCCTGATGACCCGTACTTGTACATCCATCCTGGGCCCCAGCTGCCATCCTCGCACTGCAGCGACAGGAGCATCGCGAGGTCGTGAGCTTGGCGCAAGCCGACGATACTTCCCGCGAGAACCCGCATCGCGAGCGCTAGCGCGTCGCCGGCAGCGGCACCTGTGCGCTCCTGGATACGTGCCCGCAGGAGTGGGGCCAGTCGCGCATGTAGATCTGGGTCGGGGGTCGCGCGCAGGAGCTGTGCGGCGAAGAAGAGGAAGCACTCCGCTGTCTCGTAGTACCGCGTGCCGTCGAGGTAAGCACGGTGCTTGAGCACGCCGAGTACCCAGTCGAGGGTGGGCGAGACCTCGTGTCCGCGCCCGCGGGAGTAGAAGAGGCGTAAGACATTGAGACAGACGACAGGATCAGTCCGTGGACGCTCGGCGTCAAAGTAGGTCTGCCGTAAATGGCTTAATTGGCGGTGGACCGGCTGGAATTATTGTCCGACTTACCATCGGAATACGATCAGTGGTCGTGTATTGGAGCATTTCATCCATTACTGAGTCGAATACTTGATCGTCGGGCTGGGTGACCATGAGACCAACAGAAGTGGTATCCAGATCAGGCGGAAATTCATCCGTGGTGAGTATTGGTCCATCTGGAAACAAGGAAATGAAATTTAATCAGACATCGAAGGGTAGCGCTTAAGAATACCTCTGAAAAAGTTCCAAGTACGAGGGTGATGGACGTAATTCACAAACTCCCTGCGAAGTGGTCGGATCACTTGAAATCTCCACTGTAAAATGCTGGCCATACCTTTTGTTGGTAGCTTCCAAGATGAGCATTTGTGCAAAGTTCTCAGACACAATTTGGCCACCGTTTGTCTCCGATTCCAACCGGCCTGCACTTGCTTCGAGGAACGAGAGGCCGCGGCGAACGGGATCTCCAGTGAAAATCTGGAGGGACTGTCGTACACGCTGAACGTCGTCGAAAACGATGCCATTCATGCCAAGCGAGCGAGCGGCCAGGACGTTCTCAGACCTGTCGTCGACGAACACCACCGAAGACGGCTCGGCTTTGATTTCTTCCAGGACATACTTGAAGAAACAGAGTTCAGGCTTGCGCATTCCCGCCGCCGCGGAAGTAAAAATGCGCTCGAAGATACTCCATTCTGCGGGCTTCGCGCGGGCGAACGCGTAATCGGGTGCAGAAATATTTGACATGGCGAAGATGCGTAGCGTGTTCTGAGCCTCTGATTGAAGATCGCGGATGAAGTTAATGAAGGCTTCATCCGGTCGAAGACTGTCGCGGGCATCGAGAATGGCCCGTCGGATCTCCTGAGGGTCAAGAGAGAACTTATCCCCAGAGAGACGATAGCACTCGTCCTCTGAAATTCTCCCGCGCTCGTAGTCATGCCAAATAGTCGACGAAAGAATCACTTTTAGAGTGTTCGGGGAAATTGACGTCTTTGTTACTGGAGACCAGGTAAGTAGGACGTCCCCCAGGTCGAATATGAGAACACGGCAGCACTGCGGTAAAGCCATGGTCAAGGAAGGGTAGGTTTCAGAGGGTGAACTAACGGACCTCAAACGGCACTGTACGATGCGAATTCTGGCTTATCAGCTGCATTGTGAATGTTAAAGGGCCAAACCAGAAAGGCTCTGAGCGAAGAGAGGGGGAAAGCACTTCATAAGGGATTTGGGAGGTGCCAACCGATTGGATGGCGCCATGGCACGAAACTGGAATATCTCAGGTGTGGAAGGGCACATGTCCACTGGCACAAGGTAGATTAGGAGATACGGGAGAATTTGATAAAATGTTGGGAGAACTCTTTCGTAGACACTACTATAGGCATCGAGCCATGGCCGACGCCACGCCGACGCCAGGGTTGAATTTACTTTTCCTTTGAAGTTGTGGCAATATTGTATTCACCCGAGGATGAAGGTTCGGTTACGATTGAATAGCTTCCTGATGCACATTTATCGGGATGAGGTCCACAGGAAGTGTTGCAGGTGTGGAGACAGCTCTGGGCCCAGGACCTCTTCACCCAGTTAGTTACTGGTTGGGTAAGCGACAAATTAAGCGACTCAAGGCCTTGAGGCAGGTGACCATGAGTGCAACTGTGGGATTAGAAGTGAGTCCCGGGTTGGCCCATCGAATGGACTTCTTCATTGCAGCTCTGGTGGCGAACAGTTCGCCTCTTCGATATAGCTTCAATATCGAGTTTTGTCGCAATCAGGTTGAACGGCCAATGCATCACGTGTATGGAAAACGCAGGTCTGAGATTTGAGATTTTAGTCTGGTTCGTCACTGGGCGGTCGCGTGTATATTGGGCCCGCCATTCCGCTTCTCGAACGATAGGTTTGATGAACTTCGTTGCAGGCCCGGACTAGCAATGGATTGTCAATTCCAGTCCCGCGGTTATAATCGTAATGCGGTCATATCCACCTCACGACGCCATGCCGCGATAGGTTAAATCTGGAGTGGTTTGACCGTATGCTTCGGTTCTGCGTCTTTCGTAAGGGTTGGTCAGGTGCATCTTCGAATCACCTCTTCGATAGTGGAGAGATATGGCCCTATCAGTCTATCGTACAAATATACGAGAGAAGGACATACGCACACATAACACACACGTTTCTGTCATATGGTTTTCTTTTCCTTATCTCACATAGACAGACTGGAAGTGATCATATTCGGTTGTCGTCAACACCAACGACTTCGAGTAGTACCACTCGCAAGAGAGATCTCCGCACTGTCAGTTGATCCTATGGCCGGGTTATAGTGTTGCCGCAAGTTCAAGTTGACACCGATGTGACTTGAACTCGACTTGGAAATTATGGAACTTGTAGTGACTTGCACTACCAAGTTACCGGTGCGACTTGCGGGTCATCGGAAGAAACTTTCCCACACTCTTAAACCCGTATTGGGACATATCTCTGTCCTTAATAATAATTAAATACTTGACTGATAACTATAAATGCACGTGATAAAGTTTGTCATGTTTTCCGTGAGAAGTTTTACCGTGAGAAGTTAAAATTCGCATTGTTTCCATCGTTTCCATTGGCTGCGGAAACCGCGGCCCAGAAGTTGCAAGTTACACCGGTGTCAGTTTGACGGTGCAAGTTAAAACCAAGTTACCAACTTAGATTAGCTTGCGGCAACACTACCGGGTTCGCACGACCCACACTAAGTTGATTGTGTCAGCCCTATTCAGGGGTCACAGTATCTGCCGTTTCTGAGAGTCACACTCGACTAGCACGCGAATGAGTGGTGGTGTAGAAGTGAAAGAATTGCCAGCCAAATTGGATACTACGGTAAAGCAAACGAACGACAACAACGGCAGTAGAATGCAAGTATGCGAATACGACGGTACCCTAGACACCGATTGTATAAAACACAACTTACGTAGAGAGATCGAAGGTACGGTGGTAGTACAGTAATACACTGTGATGAGAGAGAAACTTACGCCTGGACGTCTCACATCATTCCCGTCAATGCGGCGCTACTTAGCTAGCGCCAATGCTGCCCCCGCGCTCATCCTGCACGAGCCTGCGAGTGTTGATGCGGGCCACAGAAAAGACGTACGCATAGACGGTCCTCACAATCGCGCCCACCGAGAACACCCTCTCCTTCTTCTCCCCCACAAGCGACAGAGGCGGCACCTGCGACAACGGAAAGCCCAAGGGCAGCAGCGCGCGTTTCTCCGTGGTCCGTATCGGCTCGGATGGCTGTGGCCGTGGTAGGGACCGCAGGGCCGCGATGGCGTTGAGCGCAAGGGCCGTGGTGAATCCGCGGTTGCCGATCTTGACGCCTGATGACCCGTACTTGTACATCCATCCTGGGCCCCAGCTGCCGTCCTCGTACTGCAGCGACAGGAGCGCCGCGAGGTCGTGCGCGAGGTGCAGACCGACCACGCTCCCCGCGAGAACCCGCATCGCGAGCGCTAGTGCGTCGCCAACAGCGACACCTGTGCGCTCCTGGATGCGCACCCGCAGGAGTGGGGCCAGTCGCGCGTGTAGACCTGGGTCCGGGGTCGCGCGCAGGAGCTGTGCGGCGAAGAAGAGGAAGCACTCCGCTGTCTCGTAGTACCGCGTGCCGTCAAGGTAGGCACGGTGCTCGAGTATGCCGAGTACCCAGTCGAGGGTGGGTGAGACCTCGTGTCCGCGCCCGCGGGAGTAGAAGAGGCGTAGGACATGAGACAGACGATAGGATCTGTGCGTGGACGCTCGGCGTCAAAGTAGGTCTGTCGTAAATGGTTTAGTTGACGATGGAACGGCTGGAGCTATCGTCGACTTACCATCAGAATGCGATCGGTGGTCGTGTATTGAAGCATTTCATCCATTACTGAGTCGAACATATGATCGTCGGGCTGAGTAACCATGAGACCAACAGAAGTGGTATTCAGATCTGGCGGGAATTCATCCGTGGTGAGTACCGGTCCCTCTGCCAAAACGGAAGAAAAGACTTTGATTAGACATCCAAGACGTCGAAGAGTAGCGCTTTAATATTACCTTTGAAAAAGTTCCATGTACGAGGGTGATTGACGTAATTCACGAACTCCCTGCGAAGTGGTCGGATCACTTGAAAACCCCGCTCTAAAACGCTGGCCACACCTTTTGTTGGTAGCTTCTAAAATGAGCAATTGTGCAAAGTTCTCAGCGACAATTTGGCCGCCATTTGTCTCTGATTCCAACCGGCCTGCTCTTGCTTCGAGGAACGAGAGGCCGCGGCGAGCAGGATCTCCAGTGAAAGTCTGGAGGGACTGTCGTACACGCTGAACGTCGTCGAAAACGATGCCATTCATTCCGAGTGAGCGAGCGGCCAGGACGTTCTCAGATTTATCGTCGACGAACACCACCGAAGATGGCTCGGCTTTGATTTCGTTCAGTACGAACTTGAAGAAACAGAGTTCAGGCTTGCGCATTCCCGCCGCCGCGGAAGTAAAAATGCGCTCGAAAATACCCCATTCCTCGCGTAATCGGGTGCTGAAATATTTGACATGGCGAAGATGTGTAGCGTGTTCTGAGCCTCTGATTGAAGATCGCGGATGAAGCGGATGAAAGCGTCGTCTGGTCGAATGCTGTCACGGGCATCGAGGATGGCCCGTCGGATCTCCTGAGGGTCAAGAGAGAACTTATCCCCAGAGAGACGATAGCACTCGTCCTCTGAAATTCTCCCGCGATCGTAATCATGCCAAATAGTCGATGAAATAACCGCTTTGAGCGTCTTTGAGGAAATTGACGTCTTCGTAATTGAAGCAGGACGTCCCCCAGGTCGAATATGAGAACACGGCAGCACGGCGGTAAAGACATGGTCAAGGAAGGGTACCTCTTAAAGCTTAAAGGGTGAGTTAACTGACCTCGGACAACACTTTTAAGAGCGAGCGCTGGCTTATCAACTGCCTAGTGTATGTTGAAAGGACTAAGCCGGAAAAGCTCTGGGTAAAGAGAGGAACATGGCACTTCATCAGAGAGGTGCCAACCGATTGGATGGCGCCATGAACCTCTCAGACGTGCGAGGGTACGGGTCTACGAGGCGTGACTCTGGTGTACATCGGTGAAGCCACGGGGGAACTTTGAATATTTGGAGAACTCTTTCGTGGACGACTACTACAGGCACCGAGCCATGGCCGATACCACGCCGCCGCCATAGTCACGGTTTTCCTTGGAGCTGCGGTGCCTCACCCGAGGACGAAGCTTCGATTAAGGTCGAACAACCTCCTGTGGCACATTTTCGAGACGAGAACCACAGGAAGTGTCGCAGATGTAGACACAATTCTAGGACCTCTTCAAGTTCACCTTGTTAGGGTAAGCGACACAAAGTCTGAGGCAGGTGCAACTGTAAGTCTGAAAGTAGGGTTGGCCCACCGGATAGAACTGTATCGTTGCAGCTCTGGCGGCGAACGGTTCACCTCTTCGAATTCCTGCGTCGCCGTCATTGAGTCTTGCTGCGATCTGCAGGGTTTCCAGAAGGGCCAGTGCATCATCACGTATAGGGCAATGAACTGCTCAGGCTTCTCTGAGATCTGAGTCCCGGGCCGCGACCGGGTGTCCACTCTGGTCCGTCACTAGAGCATCGCGTACGGTATACGTTGTTACACACCCATTCTGCTTCTCGCGTGAATATTCACACGACTTCGTGTGTGTTTGATACGTGACACGATGGATTTCGTTGTGGACCCAGACTAGACCATACAGCAACGGATCGTCACTTCCAGTCCCGAGGTTATAATCGTAATGGTATCATATCACCTCGCGACCCTAACTCGACGGGTTAAACCAGGAGTGAATTCCCCGTATGGTTCGGTTCCGCGTTTTTCGCAAGTGCTGGTTAGGTGCGTCTTCAATTCACCTCCTCGAGAACGGGGGATATGCTGGGACTTACCTATCCACGCCGTTCTCGCCAAGCCATCACGGCGTTGGCATCGGCTCTGTGTGTTGTGCTCTCGTTGTCTTTCTACAATCAATACAATCCGAAGACTGACCTGTGCGTCCTTATCGCTGTTCCGGGTCTTTGTCTCGTCGCATCGGTTACGGCGTGCGCTTCTTCACCAAACCTTCTCTCTGTACCACGTCTGATTTACGTTTTTGCATTTCATAAACACCTCTGGTACAACACGCAAAAACGACTCTAACAAAGTTTTTTCGCCAAAGGCCTGTTCCGTTCATCCATACCGACCTCTGTCGCCGTGGAGTGTATCTGGACGACGTGCTTCGTGATCTTCAACCTCAGTACGTTATCTTACCCCATTCCTCTAGACTGAAACACGACCATCTGCTCCCAGTCTTAAGTTTGTACAGCCTCGGCGTAGGAGCAGATATCAGGGCCACCGGCGCGAGAGTGCCCTTGCCATTTCTGTTCGTGGAGGTGTGCTGTTGGGGCCTCACCGGTCTTAGTGAGTCGAAGGGAGAAAGATGATCTGCGTTAGCGTTAACACAACGCGTCATACAGTGATCACTTATTCTTCCCTTGTCGTCTGTTCCTCCGTCCTCACCGCGATAACTTTCGATCGGGACGTCTGGTTCCGGGATATCACTGGGTCACCCTCACCTTTCCCTGTTGTACTTTGCGTGTATTCGGTCAAACTTTGGCTCGCTGAGGTCCGTCATCCATCCTCCACAAGCAGAACGCAGCACACGCCACACTGCCTCCCGGGGTGCACCTGCAAAGAAAAAGTCCCACCTCCTTCTCCGCCAACAGCGTTACCGCCTTTAGGTTTACAATCCGCCCCACGGGGAAGCAACTTGGCTAACGCGCAAAGCGCAGTGCCAGGGGTCCGTGTCCCGACAGCGCTTGAGCGGCATAACTCAATCTTCGTTGGTCTCGAGGTTTGAGGGTGTAGCAATACACCACTGGGATTCCGGGACTTGTCAACAAATAGTGGCTCGTGCGGATTCGGTTTTCTGCTAGGATCTTTATTTGCTTTGACTCTGTCGCCACGCATTCACATAATCATCATACTTCGGAAGGTTGTTATCTGACTGCGGTCAACACCGGATGTGTTCACAACGCCTCCAATCAGCGTTGACAAAAATATATCAATTCATTCGTTAAAGTTTCTGATGGGCGCGGGCTTCGCCAATTGGAGAAATAGTCACGGGTTTAGAGAGTGGGATCAAGGGAGGGAGCGCAAGAAAACATGTAGCCTTGGCGAAAGGTGCAGTGAAGAGACAGACTAGGTGTGAGGCAAGCGTACGAGTTCGGGGTCACAACAGTCAAAACGACGTATGGAGAGCGACATGCGCTCGGTGGAGTTATATTGGTAGTGTTCTCTGAAACCAGATATCTACGCAGTTCATATGGCACAATTGTGTCGACTGATCCGCAGAGATCGAGCTAGAAGAAAATCAGTCTGGGACTTGTAGGATCGGTGATCGGTGACTCACATTGAGACTCTAATGGTGCTTGTCCTCAACAGCTTGGTGCTTCCCCTTTCCGAGGACATTTTCTGCGAGGACATACGCAGAGAACGCAACAACCGCGATACCGAAGCCTGGGAAGAGGTTGGCGAACATGGCGCGGTTGGAGAATACTGGGTGTTTCCGCCACGCGTCGCGCTTTGTCCACGGGTCAAATAACGATGGATACTTGGACATGGACCGCCTGTAATTGTATTGAGCACAAGAAAGAGAGGTCACACCCAGCCATTTCTGGTTACCTTATTTATTCGTCTTGGACGCTGAGAGGATACGGACAGGAGGTGGGGGTCACGGGCAGGGGAACAGAACACGGGAATTGCCGAGTTTTCGAGTGTAGGGCAGGTGCCAAATCACCTTCACACCCGAACAAGCACTTTACCGTACGCTTCGGCTCTTGTTTTCCAACCACCATCTTACTCTTGCCATATAATATTCTTCTTCGGCCTTAATGACTGCTTTGGACAGCGAGCACTCAATGTTGTCCGACGACGAGGACGACATGCCGCTTGCCTCTCAGTCCCACAACGGCAAAATGAAGAATGGCCACGTCTCCATGAACGGAGCAGGCAGTGGCAAAGGGCGCGTCCTCGATGCAGATGGCGACACACCCATGAGCGATCCCGATGACGACGATGTGCCCCTCGTGTGTAGTTTCGCCTCACGCCTTGCACAAGTCTACGCAGTACTGACTGCCACATCGTCTAAATAGTCTCAGGTAACGCGCTCGGATGCACTCACCCCCTCAAAGCGCAAGCGCCGTGCTGCCCCTGTGTCAGATTTCAGTGACGACGACGACGACAAGCCGCTCGCGCTCACATCGTCGCCACCGAAGCACCGCCACCCGACTGTAACGCCGAAGACAGGGTCACGTAAAACGACCACGTTGCCCGCTTCCACTTCTGCTACCAACGGCAAGGTCAAAGATGAGGAAAGCGACTCGGATGACACCCCTCTCAACAGTCATCTCGCGTCTTCCAGCAAGGCGCGTGCTAAGCCAAAGAGCGCGTCCAAGCGCAAAGTTAAAGTCGAGAACCCAGAAAACGATCTCGAATCCGAGGACGACAAACCCGCTCCGGCCAAGAAGGTTGCCCAACCGAAAAAGAAGCGGAAGGTTGCGGAAAGTGATGCGGACAAACAACCTGTCAAGAAGGCTGCGCCGAGGAAAGTGAAGAAGGACTCTAGCTCAGAAACGGAGGCCACGAAAGCTAACGTCAAAAAGAAAGGGAAGGTGAAGAAGGAGGAAACCGCGGAAACCGGCTCGAAGGGGAAGAAGGGAGAAGAGGGTGCGGAGGGGAAAGACGCGAAGAAGAGTAAAGGTAAGCAGAAGGAGGAGAAAGAGAAAGACGAAGAAACGGAAGAAATCTTCAAGTGGTGGGAACAGGATCCAGACCAGACCGTTGTTAGCGATGGCACTCAGAAATGGACCACCCTTGAACACAATGGTGTTATCTTCCCCCCTCCGTACCAGCCGTTGCCTAGTCACGTCAAGATGAAGTACAATGGTGAGCTCGTTCGTTCATTCACTTTCTTCGAGACGCTCAACATATATCGCAGGTAAATCTGTCAACCTTCCCCTAGAATCTGAGGAAGTCGCCGGATTCTATGGAGCGATGCTTGAGACCGACCATGCGAAGGACGCCACTTTCAACAAGAATTTCTTCGACGATTGGTCCAAGGTTCTCAAGAAGCACCCTCCAGTAAGTGTCATTGTTGCTTACCATTTTTGTTCTCTGTATTGACTGGCACCGTAGCGTGATGGGACGATGATTAAGGATTTTGAGCGTTGTGATTTCCGTCCCATGTTTGAGTACTTCGAGGAAGAGAAAGCCAAGAAAAAGGCCCTTACGTCTGCGGAGAAGAAGGAATTGAAGAAACAGAAAGATGAGATGGAAGCGAAATATGTGACCTGTACACTCGATGGTCGTAAGGAGAAGGTCGGGAACTTCAGGGTTGAACCTCCTGGTCTCTTCAGAGGACGCGGTGAACATCCAAAGAAAGGCGCACTTAAAGTTGGTCCCCATCTGGTCCCTCCGTGTTTGACTCGCTGACGTGCCCAGTTGCGTGTTTGTCCCGAGGATATTACCATCAACATCGGACCCGACGCACCTATCCCAATCCCTAATATCCCAGGAAAGTGGAAAGAAGTTATTCATGATAACACTGTTACCTGGCTTGCGACGTGGACAGAGAACATTAATGGGAATCACAAATACGTCTTCTTGGCAGCGGGTAGTTCACTCAAGGGCCAGAGCGACATGTCCAAGTTCGAAAAGGCACGCGAACTTAAGGTTAGTCTCCCCACCCTCCTTCTCCGCTCCCCGTAAGCTCTCTTTCAGATGCATGTCGAACGTATTCGCGCCGACTATCGGGCAGATTTGAAGAATAAGGTTACTCAGTTGCGCATGCGCGCGACTGCCATGTATTTCATCGATGTTCTGGCCCTTCGAGCGGGCAACGAGAAAGGCGAGGACGAGGCAGATACCGTCGGCTGCTGTTCCTTACGCTGCGAGCACGTCACACTCGAACCACCCAATTTCGTCATCTTCGACTTCCTTGGTAAAGACTCGATTCGATACTACAATAAAGTCACCGTAGATGAACAAGTGTTCAAAAACATCAAGATCTTCAAGCGGGACAAGCAGGACTCTGATGGGTTGTTCGACCGCGTGAACGTCAGTGTTCCCAATAAGCGCACGCGTCGTCCTTACTAATTTTTGGGACACTCAGCCTGGCTATTTGAACAAGCACCTGCAGTCGTACATGAAGGGCCTCAGCGCAAAGGTATTCCGTACTTACAACGCGTCGATCACGTTCCAGAACCAGCTTGACGAAGGCACGCCGGAAACCGGAACGATGCAGGAAAAACTTAATCACTATAACCACGCGAATCGCATGGTCGCCATCTTATGTAACCATCAGCGTGCCGCCCCCAAGACGCACGACCAGTCCATGGCGAAAATGAAGGAGAAGGTAGTTCCCGCAGTCAGTATCCCCGAACAGATCGTATTCTAATCACCCTCTGTGGGTCGCCGCAGCTCCGCGGATTTAAGTATGACCGCATGAAGCTGCGCCACGCTCTGTTCGCCTCGGACGCAAAGTACAGGAAGCAGAAAAAGTACGCGGAGGACGAGTCGGACCTCGACGAGGACGCGGTGGCGGAACACGAAGAGCAGTGCAAGGCGCGCGAGATCGAGCGCACGGAAAAGAAGTTCGTTAAGGAGAACGAGAAGCTTGCGGAAGAGGGAAAGCCGACGCAGGGCGAGGACGTGCTCCGCTCGCGGCTGCGCGCGGTCGAGGACGACTTTGCGCGGCTCGAGAAGGAGCGCGGGACGGGCAAGGCGGCGCTCAAGCGCGATAGGCCCGTGGAGAAACTCACTGAGGCAATCGATAAGCTCGAAGAGAAGATCAAGGCTTTTAAATTGCAGATGGTAGACCGCGAGGCAGGCAAGGAAGTCGCGCTGGGCACGAGTAAGATTAACTATTTAGACCCCAGGTAAGGCTGTCCGCGGGTATATTAGCTACGTCTCGGTTTTTTGACCTGCTCTACTCTCTAGGATTACTGCGGCGTGGTGCAAGAAACACGACGTACCAATAGAGAAGATCTTCTCAAAGACACTAATAACAAAATGTACGTAAGTTTTCTTCCTTATCTTTCTTCTTGGGGACTTACTACTGGTTTCCACTTGCGTGCGTGAACCCCGATCTCAGTCCCTTGGGCCATGGAAGTAGAACCAGAGTGGAAGTTCTGATTTATAATGGATTTTGTGGGATATCGTCGCGTAGAACGGACGCACGCCCCCGGACCAGAGTGCGACGTGATGGACGACGGCGGATCGGTAATACTACTCATTTGGCTCACATCATGGGCCATGTCATTCCTAGTAGACCTCGTCTTGTAGCCTTTCTTGTTTTTCGGTGTGCTGATAGAGACGTTGCCATACTGCCAAGGGCAATGTTGAAACATGATAGATCTACGTGCGTCAGATCACAGTGCATGGATCAACGTTCAGCGCTTTCAGCATGCTAGCGTGTTTGGTCCGATAAAACCTGTAGAAAACTGTGTGGTTTGTTAACCACTTATCAAAGTAATTTATCTGAAAAACCTCAAAAACAACTGTTTGAACATTTTCCGCGCAAAAATGTAATTGTGTCCTCTCTTGGCAGGCACTAAAATCATGTGACTCATAACTTTCACAGTTTTTTTATTTGACTAGAAACCTGTTTTGCATGCAGCGCAACATTGTGACTTGCTGTTGTCTCTAAAGTGACAGCGCTTAATTACAGTAACAGATTGGTTGACGAAATTAATTTGTCACATGCATCCAAGAGTACATCGCATCGTAGTGCCCATAAACTTTCATGCATACCCAACTTTCCAGAAAGAACACGTACAAGGAGGCGGAAAGGAACGAATTTACTCTCTGGATCACCATCAACCCCGCCTCATCGAACGTCGTTTGTTTCTGCCCCCCGGATCCATCCACATATTCAATTTTTGCAGTTCGAAAGCCTTCATTTGGACCAAAAAAATCGCCTGGTCCTCCCCCTCACGAGGGGAAATAGCGCCATTTTCGATCTGGTCCAGGATCGCCCATGGGTCGTATGTCTCGATTTGACACCATCTGGGGCTGTGACCGTAATGCTTGTGGTAAGCGCGGTGATCCTTTTGCTGCCAGTGCCTTTTAAATAAGCCAGGGCGGTTTCCCCTCCACGCGCAATGTGGAAGTGGGCAGTGGATGAAATACGGGACGTGCTTCAGTAGGTGTCTGTTCCGCTCCTGCTTACGGGGGAACGATTCCGGACAAATGATGCATTTCGAGCGACTCCCCGTTGTAGCGACGCATGGCGGGACGGTGCTGTGGTTAGGGAAGGATGGCACGAGCAGATTAGGCTGCGAGGCAGGATCCTCGGTGTCGCCCTGTTGTTGTCCGATGATCTATCACGGTTAAGGCAAAATAAATTGTTGGGTGGTACGGGTCACAGCCGAGGTCAAAGAAAAATAGACTGACTTGGTACGACCCGAAGGGGGGGTGGCAGAAGACGTTTTCCGAGGGATCGTCGCCGGGTGTATATTTGAAGAGGCTGTAGCCGTGCACTGGATGATTGCTGTCCATTGTGGGAACAGGAAATGATGCAGGCCAGAAGACGATCAAGAGACAAGCACGGCAGTGTACCAGTCACTCAGGGAAATCCAGGCAGGGGTATTATATACGGCATACGACGTCCACCTCATGGAATTGCTCTTTCAACGGAGAAGCGCCGGTTTCAGCGGAGGAGCGGTTTCAGCGTGCCTCCCTGGCCTCCCTGGCACCAAGCGCTCAACAAGAAGTAAAAAGTGGCTGATCCAAGAATTTCTCCATGGCATCGAAGGCCTCATGTCGGGCACCTGTTGAGCGCTCTTTTTGACGTGATGCTGACCTGTGATGTTGGTCATGCACAATTGTCTGTCTAACACTGAGCACGGCGACGGGAAAGGACAGTAGAGGTTCTGCGATCATCATCTCTCACCGGACTCTTGGGCGTAGACAAGACCTCCATGGGGCAGTGTCGGTCAGTTCCGCGCCTTCTCTTGTACCTTCTTGTCACGGTATTGTTCTGGTACACCTTAGTCAAGGCCTTAGTAGTAGGACGATCTGGCACCCTTCTGCGATTTACTATTATCCCACGCCTCACTGGGCTGTACCTCGCATGGCACGCCTTACCATGGGCGCCGTTACCTTCTAAGCTTCACCACATCAGGCTGACCCACCCACGCCTTATCTCCCGCACTTGCGCCTTCCCTAGACCCACTCCCGCGTCTCACTGGGCCTGCGACTGCGCCTTCTACGCCTCACCGACTTAGGCCTACACTTCCCACGCTTCCCTGGGCCTTATAAGCCTCACTCTAAGAATAGCACAATAACTTGGCACTCCTTTTACAATTAGAACGTAGAACTGGCCACCTCATATTATTTATTCGCAATGGATCATTCCTGCAGGTCTCGAGCTCACTTCGTATCGTCCCGAACATTAGCACAAATACCAGCTCATGGGCGTCCTGAGTCAGGAGCCTTACTCGGATCGTCATCAGGCCTAAGAACCGTACGAGATGTGCCAGTGGACGTACGCCAGTTTTGGCTCGAGAAATTAGGTAATTCTATCGAAAAAACCTCGTGTCTCTTGAACGCACAATTACTCTGGCCTATCATTCAACTGTGTCATTCAGATATGTCACTAAAACTGCGTTACGATCGTCTCGGAAGACCTAGCTCAGATTTCATTGTCGACCAGAATTCACTTTGTGATCCACAATCAAGTCGTGGGTTTCCACGATCCCTCAACAGACCTCTGCAGGCCCTTTTTACTTGCCAGGAATATTTCGGACCAAACTTCCCACGTCTCAATCCTGATATGGTGTGGCCCAACAGGGCCAAGGTTGTGTATTCGTGCTGCGAATTGACAACCGCTGCATTCGGCGCAGTATTACACCAGCGCCTCTTAGTGCAAATTATACCACCTTCCATGGTGTAGATTTAGGGGGACCTTTTCAGCTACGTGGCAAAAATTGTTGCATATGTTTGCATAGCATGACTGTGGGGCGTCAAATTTCCAATAGAAAGAAGGAGGTTATCATCTACACTTGTTCTTGGCAATCATGCTGGCCCCGTGACGCGGCGCCCGGGTCAAACCGGTTTGTTTTGACAACCAGCTTTAGTAGGTACTGGAGTGGTACTGGTGGCATTCTCCAGTCGACCCACCGTTGTTTTCCCTGGCAATGCACCACACCCAATCAGCGCTCAGCAGTCATATGGCTCACTAATAGACGTTTCTTGTAATGACCACACACGCCTACCACAAATACACGCCAGTATGGATGCATGTCAACCGTAAATATATGCTTACCCCATCAGGATGGATGAAAAGGCAGTACGTACATAATCTGACAGAAGAAGAGGCCAACAGTATCAGACAGCACAATTCTGCATATGGTTTTATGCGTCTTGGGGGGTGTCAAAAAAAAAGCTCACCAGAATTACCAGGGGAGGTGAGCAAAATAGAGCGGCGGTATAGAACATACACTCCGGGTCGCTGTCGAGGCCGATTCGATCTGTGGCTCCACGGATTCGTCGACAGATTTGACTTTGGAATTAATCGGCCTTTGCATAAACAAGACCTCGCGGGATTACCTCTGCCTCACCGGCGGAAATGACCCCATCGTAAATAAAATCTGGGTCGTAGATCGCGAATTGGCTTCGTGTGGGAGTGTCTCAGGGGTGCTTGGAGTGTAAAGTCTTCCAGTGGTTCAGGAACAAATCAAGACGCCTACCCCTCCATTGGCAATCCTGGAGAGGGCACCGTATCCATGGCGGGAGGTGCGATAATAGGTGTCGGTTCCGCTCTTGTCGACGGCCTGACATCACGGAGCAGACAGGACATTTCAAGGGGTTCTCTGAAGAAGGATGTGGGCTTTGCACCAACCAGGGCGATAGGTGCACCAGGCGACGCGCGACTTGCCGAGTGACGATGAACGGGGAAATGGGTTCGTGGAGGTGAGTAATAGCAATTCTTTGGGAAGATCAATACCGAGTCGTTTGAGATAGCGCAGAATGGGGCTAGAAATGTCGTGGGAAGGATCAAATTTCTGTCTTCTTCGGCTCTGGATGAGAGAGGTACTCCAGTATTTGGAAAGATCCATCTATGAACACAGGTAACTCGCGCAGACTCGAAGGCCGGATGTAGAGGTCAACTCGGCGTACGGGATCACGCAGCCGGAGTACGTGTGACATTCCCAGCTCATCCTGTGCGCCTGCGGTCGCAGGTGCATCCTAGTAATCAACGGCAAGCGGCAGAAACGATAAATGGTCCAACTGTCCACTGTAAGGGCACCATCCGTGCATAAAATATGCCTAGGTGGGACGCAGAGTCTTGTACGATGCGCCTCCATTCTCGACAAACGTGAGTGGGTTTGCACCACCCAAGTTGGACATCCCAATTATTCTCGTCATCCAGATGATAGCAGTTGTATATGCCAAGGAGTATATCATCGCCGAGAGTATCGATACTTGTGTATCGTGGTACCCGGGTCGCTCAGATGTTGGCAGCGGCGGCAGGTCCTATGGCGGAGTTGGTGTTGAAGTGTCGTGGAGTATACGGGACGCATTGAAACGTACCATAACCCCGAGAGACCTAGGAGGCCGCAGTGCACCGAAATGTAAGTTACTTGAATGCGACGCTGGGTGACTCAAAATTGCCCAACCCTCTAGCGGGAACCCCAACGTGGGATTGGCCGAGGGGTTTGTTATTATGGGCCGCAAGCAACTACGATTCAGTCGAGCAAGGGACTCAGAGTCGAGGAAAATTACTAGTTGTTTGTCGTTTCACCACTTGTCTTGGGTGCTAGAGCTACTAGAGCTTCTAACGAGTTGTTATCCCCGAGTACTCCAGAAGCGTCTAGAAAATTGTCAAAGAGCATGAAGCAATACGGAGGAACGCGGCGCAACCTTTGAAGATCAGGAAGCCATTCAACCTCAAGACATTGCCGAAGCTCCGGTTAGCTTTTTAGTTCCAAGATGACCTGGACTATCAACAAGGACGTAGACAACGCTAGTGAGTTGAAGATCTACCCAAATGACCTCAATTGGGGAGCGGAAAAACTCAGGCGTAAATGCAAGCGTAAATGCGCTTTCGTCCGGACTCCGCTGGGTGACTGAAATAGAAGTGAGGGTCTCTTTTGAGAGCGATACGCCGTGCATGGTATTTGTAACGGCTAAGGTTCCAAAGGACTCGGAATTCTGGTCTCGCACTGAGTACCTCTGGTGCACTAATGAGATTATTGCAGATAGCACCCTATAATTCAACGCTTACGACGAACGATAATGTTTTCCGGGTCGTGAAGGTCCGCCAACGGGGACTGGAGGAAAAAAAAGTTCGTGCTCGTCGTTGATCTCCATTCGTTCTCAAAATGGTATAGAAGCAGAGTTGGAGTGGGGAAGAGCGGCATGCGCACGTGAGCGTCGCCTCATATGACTATGCTTTCCGGGCACTGCCTTTTTCTTTCGCTCGCTCTATCTCCTCCACAAAGTTCGTGGGGTCGCAGTTGCGAGTCATTTGTGCGAGTCTCCGCACCATCAGTGTTGTCACTCAGATAAAATCTCTTTGGGTATCTACTCAACACTCGAGTTGCCTCTTCAGGGCGTTCGATCGCTTTATCGGTCACCTCCTTTCCCGAATCAGCAGCAGATTGCAACACGATGTCACAGACTTCCAAAGTTCCTGAAGAAGTAAATATTAGAGAGGGAAAGACAAACACATAGGACGGCTCACCTTATTTGCGTGCGATCCTTGGTGGTGAAACTCGAGGGAGGAGCTAACATATATAGATCAATTTCATCGCCTGATTTTGGTACGCTCTGCGGCCTCTGCCAATTTTCTTCGCATGCTCGACGAAATCCAGTCCGCCGTTTTGAGCTTCCGTTGGAAAGATGGTATACGGACATTGAGCCGCTCGAACAGCTGACTCAAGGATAAGTGTTGCGGGGTGGCGAGGTACCTTTAATCGGATTTGTTTTCTACTACCACGACTGCAGTGTTAGACAGGTAACATCAGCCTAGGTACCAGCCTGAATATCATGGCATGGGAAGTGGACATAGGTCACATGTGGCATCCTTGTCCTCCTACTCGTCTTATACCCTTTCTTGCTCTTGTATGTGCCGATAGAGACATTGCTATACTGCCAAAGGCTAATATTGACGTGCGATAACCTGCGTGCATTTTATCATGGTGCATGAACCAATTTGCAGCCGCAGAAGTCATCTGCTCGCAATGTCAAGCCCAATCAAGAGCGCAATGTCATGATGTATCTCCTCTCCGAAGTAATTACTGTACATTTGGACGCTTGGGACGTGATGCATATTGGATAGTAACACACATAGACATTCATGCCAACCGAATTTTACGAGAAAGATGGGGACGCTTACGGCGGGAAGTAACAAGTCCTTCTTGAATCCAACAACTTGAAGCCTGCTTCTTACCCCACGGATCCGTCCAGACATTCAACTTATGTAGTTCATAGGCCTTCACTTGAACCAAAAAAATAGCCTGGACCTCTCCCTCACTTAGGGAAATAGTGCCATCGATAATCGGATTCAGGATCTCCCATGGGTCATACGTCTCGATTTGGCTCTTCTCAGGGGTGTGTCCATAATGCTCGTAGTGACTGCGGTGATCCTCTTTCTGCCAGTGCTTCTTGAATAAGTCGGCACGGTTTCCCCTCCACGCGCAATGCGGAAGCGGGCAGTGGATGAAATACGGGATGTGTGTCAGTCGGTGTCTGTCCCGGTCCTGCCATCGATAGAACGATTCCGGGCAAATGTGGCATTGCCAGTGATCCTCCGTGGTAGTAGAACCGTGTGTGATGGTACTGTGGACAGGGGAGGACGACGCAGGCGGGTCAAGCTGCAACTGGGTGTACACAGGAACCCCAGTGTCGCTCAGTTGTTCATTAGTCTATTGAGGTAGAGATAAAACAAATCGTCAGTGATACATAGCCCAAAGCCAACGAAAATTTAACCGACTTGGAGTGACCCGGGCGATCCAAAGCACTGGCAGAAGAAATTTTCAAAGGGATAATTATCGAGTGTGTTTTGGAAGAGGCCGCTGTGCACTAGACAAGTGTTGTTCATAGTGAGCACAGGAAAGAGCGTGAGTGGTGGGAATAGGAAAAGAGCGCGAGTCAGAAGAAAGCCAAGGGCAAAGAGGGCTACTGGGTCCCTCAAAGCAATTCGAATTCGGGGGGGTTTTATCGTCTAAAATTGCGAGCGTCTAGCACCGCTAACACCGCCAACTCCCACGTGTAGGCCCATACCCAAATACCCAAATATACTGGACGTTGTGAACAGGATGGGTCAGCATGGTGACCAAATTGTGGAGTGAGTATTGTTTGGAGTTTTCCTGATATCACGAAGCGAATTCACGTGATCGCTAGCATATCTGTGGCGCTCAGCAACAGCCACAACAGCCTTGACAACAGCAGCAACAGAGGGACCAGTGTGATAACGCAGAAATCGTGGGATGTGGCCTCTCTAGAGCATGATGGGCACCCCTCTATCCATGTATGTCCATAACCATGATCGTCGTCGACCTCATTACTGTGAGTCTCTGGAGTGGCGTAATGTCTTCAAGAATGTTCCCTCGTCCCTGTCTACCAGTGGCTTATGGTCCGATTTTAGGCTCTAAAATATACAAAACTCACTTTATAGGTGAGGCGATCACTTGACCAGTGGCAGTGTCCAGGTACTTCCGGGTATTAGCGATTGGCGAGAAGAACCACGAAAAATATGATACGGTAAGCTTGACTCCGTATCTATCCTGGGCCCAGGTCGTGTCGGGCGCTTTTGGGACTTGTGGCGTTAATTAGGCAAGGTTACGTGATGTTGGTTTGTAGAGCGTATAATATTGTAACACATACGGTATTGAATCATGACGTGATTTTAACGCATATAGAATCGTAATGCATATCGAGTCGTAGCACGCAACGACATTCATACCGACCGAATCTTACGGGAAACGTGGGGATGCTTAAGGCGGGAAGTAACAAGTCGTTTCCGAATCCTACAATTTGAAGCCTGCTTCTTACCCCACGGATCCGTCCAGACATTCAACTTTTGTAGTTCATAGGCCTTCACTTGAACCAAAAAAATAGCCTGGACCTCTCCCTCACTTAGGGAAATAGTGCCATCGATAATCGGATTCAGGATCTCCCATGGGTCATACGTCTCTATTTGACTCTTCTCAGGAGTGTGTCCATAATGCTCGTGGTGACTGCGGTGATCCTCTTTCTGCCAGTGCTTCTTGAATAAGTCGGCACGGTTTCCCCTCCACGCGCAATGCGGAAGTGGGCAGTGGATGAAATACGGGATGTGTGTCCATTGGTGTCTGTCCCGGTCCTGCCATCGACAGAACGATTCCGGGCAAATGTGGCATTGCCAGTGATCCTCCGTGGTAGTAGAACCGTGTGTGATGGTACTGTGGACAGGGGAGGACGACGCAGGCGGGTCAAGCTGCAACTGGGTGTACACAGGAACCCCAGTGTCGCCCAGTTGTTCATCGGTCTATTGAGGTAGAGATGAAACGAATCGTCAGTGATACATAGCCCAAAGCCAACGAAAATTTAACCGACTTGGAGTGACCCGGGTGATCCAAAGCACTGGCAGAAGAAATTTTCAAAGGGATAATTATCAAGTGTGTTTTGGAAGAGGCCGCTGTGCACTAGACAAGTGTTGTTCATAGTGAGAGCAGGAAAGAGCGCGAGCCAGAAGACGATCAACGGCACTGTGCCAGTCGCCCAGGGCATTCGAGCAGGTTATATATTGATGGCTGAACAAGCAGAGTGAGTGCCAGTGCCCAAGTGCCTCCGGGCACTGCGTAGTTGGCAAGAACCGCAAAAGTTATGATAAGCGTTACTTTGTGTCTACCTATGGTGGGCACTTCTTAAGCGCTCTGGACCCCCGTGGTGTTAATTCAGCGCGGTTCTCGGTCCAAGCTTCGAGGGCACGTTCAAATTTGTCGAGCGCTCCTATCTTTTCTCCCACCTGTGAGAACAAACTAAATGAGTGTGAGGCCAACAGTATGACAAGATCAGAAGGGGGTAGGGAGGCTTCCACTTCGAACAAAGGGTACCACGATCGTAGTACAATAAATGTCGAGGCTTTGAATCTCTGGAGTATATACCTTGCATGTGAGGCTGCACGATTTGACTCACCAATCAGCGCCGTCCGTATACACTGCATCCGGAATTGGTCTTGTCCTCCGTCTCCTTAAAAAATAAGAATCAAAACCGGTTCCTCATCCTCGTCTTGCTGGCAACGCCACGCGACCCATGATGCCACTGTGCCTGTGCCAATTAGCCAGAGATGCCTCAATTGGGAGCCAGAGGTGAGAAATAGGTAAACGTCATAGCGCCAAGGCGGTTAGACGTGCCAGCCTCATGGTGTTTCAGGGTACAGCAGACACTGACAGCATGATTCTGTCTTTACACGAAAAGATTGTAAAAAAGTGATGACTAATACTTAAAGATTTTATAAAATCTGTACTCGGAAAATTATGGTAAATGGACTTTAAGTCCATTCAGGGATTATCAGATGAGAAAAACTGTGAAAAAACTTAACAATTACATATGCAAAAAACATATAGCTTATGTCACAATTGTCCTCAAGAAAAGCTGTGGCATGAATTTAAAGTCTTTCCACAATTTCTCAAAAACAGAAAATCCCTGAAAAGACATAAAGTCCATACTTGTCACACCTGTCACGCATTTTTTCACAGTCCGTTCTGTGGCCACATTCAGAAAAGATTTAATGTTTTTTCATTGAAAAATAACTTAACAATTTCTGCTACACAAGACTCCATGTAAAAATTTAAAAGTTATCACAAAATCAGTAAGCCAGGTTACCTGAAACTCACATAATATATTATTTAGGGAAACTATTTATAGATAATATATTCAATAAGTGTCAGAATTGGAGACTCACAGTGTCAGAGAGTTGGAGTGTCAGAGTGTCAGAGAGTTAGAAAGTCAGATTGTCAGAGTGTTGGAGAGTCAGAGTGTCGGAGAGTCAGAGTGTTGGAGAGTCAGAGTGTTGGAGAGTCAGAGTGTCAGAGAGTCAGAGTGTCGGAGAGTCAGAGTGTCGGAGAGTCAGAGTGTCAGAGTGTCGGAGAGTCAGACAGTCAGAGTGTTGGAGTGTCAGACAGTCAGACAGTCAGACAGTCAGAGTGTTGGAGTGTCAGACAGTCAGAGTGTCAGAGTGTCAGAGAGTTGGAGAGTCAGAGAGTTGGAGAGTCAGAGAGTTGGAGAGTCAGAGAGTTGGAGAGTCAGAGAGTTGGAGAGTCAGAGAGTTGGAGAGTCAGAGAGTTGGAGAGTCAGAGAGTCGGAGAGTCAGAGAGTCAGAGAGTCAGAGAGTCAGACAGTTGGAGAGTCAGACAGTCAGAGTGTCGGAGAGTCAGACAGTCAGAGTGTCAGACAGTCAGACAGTCAGACAGTCAGAGTGTCAGACAGTCAGACAGTCAGAGTGTTGGAGTGTCAGAGAGTTGGAGAGTCAGAGTGTCAGAGTGTCGGAGAGTCAGACAGTCAGAGTGTCGGAGTGTCAGACAGTTAGACAGTCAGAGTGTCAGACAGTCAGACAGTCAGAGTGTCAGAGTGTCAGACAGTCAGAGAGTCGGAGAGTCAGAGTGTCAGAGTGTCAGACAGTCAGACAGTCAGAGAGTTAGAGAGTCAGAGAGTTGGAGTGTCAGACAGTCAGACAGTCGGAGAGTCAGACAGTCGGAGAGTCAGACAGTTGGAGAGTCAGACAGTTGGAGAGTCAGACTGTCTGACTCTCCGACACTGTGACGCTCTGACTCTCCGACTCTCTGATTCTCCAACTGTCTGACTCTCCGACTGTCTGACTGTCTAACACTCTGACACTCTGAGACTCCAACACTCTGACTGTCTGACTCTCCGACTGTCTGACTCTCCGACTGTCTGACTGTCTGATTCTCCGACTCTCTGACACTGACTGTCTGACTGTCTGACACTCTGACACTCTGACACTCTGACACTCTGACTGTCTGACTGTCTGACTCTCCGACACTCTGACACTCTGACTCTCCAACTCTCTGACTCTCCAACTCTCTGACTGTCTGACACTCTGACACTCTGACTGTCTGACTGTCTGACACTCTGACACTCTGAATCTCTGACACTCCAACACTCTGACTGTCTAACTGTCTGACTCTCCAACACTCTGATGCTCTGACTCTCCGACTCTCTGATTCTCTGACTGTCTGACTGTCTGACTGTCTGACTGTCTGACACTCTGACACTCTGACTGTCTGACTGTCTGACTGTCTGACTGTCTGACTGTCTGACACTCTGACACTCTTACTCTCCAACTCTCTGATTCTCCAACTCTCTGACACTCTGACACTCTGACTCTCTGACACTCTGACACTCTGACACTCTGACTGTCTGACTGTCTGACACTCCAACTCTCTGACACTCCAACACTCTGACTGTCTGACACTCTGACACTCTGACTCTCCGACTCTCTGATTCTCCGACTCTCTGACTCTCTGACTCTCTGACTCTCTGACACTCTGACACTCTGACTATCTGACTGTCTGACACTCCGACACTCTGACTGTCTGACTGTCTGACTCTCTGACACTCTGATGCTCTGACTGTCTGACTGTCTGACTCTCCGACTGTCTGACTGTCTGACTGTCTGACTGTCTGACTCTCCAACTCTCTGACTGTCTGACTCTCTAACTCTCTGACACTCTGACACTCTGACACTCTGACTGTCTGACTGTCTGACACTCTGACACTCTGAGACTCCAACACTCTGACTGTCTGACTGTCTGACTGTCTGATTCTCCGACTCTCTGACACTGACTGTCTGACTGTCTGACACTCTGACACTCTGACACTCTGACACTCTGACACTCTGACTATCTGACTGTCTGACTCTCCAACACTCTGACGTTCTGACTCTCTAACTCTCTGACTCTCCAACTCTCTGACTGTCTGACACTCTGACACTCTGACTGTCTGACTGTCTGACACTCTGACTCTCCGACACTCTGACTCTCTGATTCTCCGACTGTCTGACTGTCTGACTGTCTGACTGTCTGACTCTCCGACACTCTGACACTCTGACTGTCTGACTGTCTGACTGTCTGACTCTCCGACTCTCTGACTCTCCAACACTCTGACTCTCCGACTCTCTGATTCTCTGACTCTCTGACTCTCTGACTCTCTGACTCTCTGACACTCTGACACTCTGACTGTCTGACTGTCTGACACTCTGACACTCTGACTGTCTGACACTCTGACTGTCTGACTGTCGGAC
Organism: Lactarius indigo; assembly: GCA_025766275.1. Classification (NCBI taxonomy): domain Eukaryota; kingdom Fungi; phylum Basidiomycota; class Agaricomycetes; order Russulales; family Russulaceae; genus Lactarius; species Lactarius indigo. The sequence goes on from JAFKAC010000063.1 coordinate 105,575, forward strand.
TCTCTGATTCTTCAACTCTCTGACTCTCCGACTCTCTAACACTCTGACACTCTGACACTCTGACTGTCTGACTGTCTGACACTCCAACACTCCGACTCTCTGACTGTCTGACACTCTGACACTCTGACTCTCCGACTCTCTGACTCTCCAACTCTCTGACTGTCTGACACTCTGACACTCTGACTGTCTGATGCTCTGACTCTCCAACTCTCTGACTCTCCAACACTCTGACTGTCTGACACTCTGACACTCTGACTCTCCGACTCTCTGATTCTCCGACTCTCTGACTCTCCGACTGTCTGACTGTCTGACACTCTGACACTCTGACTGTCTGACTGTCTGACACTCTGACACTCTGACACTCTGACTGTCTGACTGTCTGACTGTCTGACTCTCCAACACTCTGACTGTCTGACTCTCCAACTCTCTGATTCTCCGACACTCTGACACTCTGACTGTCTGACTGTCTGACACTCTGACACTCTGACACTCTGACACTCCGACACTCTGACTGTCTAACTGTCTGACTCTCCAACACTCTGATGCTCTGACTCTCCAACTCTCTGACTCTCCAACACTCTGACTGTCTGACTGTCTGACTGTCTGACACTCTGACACTCTGACTCTCCGACTCTCTGATTCTCCAACTCTCTGACTCTCCAACTCTCTGACTCTCCAACTCTCTGACACTCTGACACTCTGACACTCTGACTGTCTGACACTCTGACACTCTGACTGTCTGACTGTCTGCCACTCCGACACTCTGACTGTCTGACACTCTGACGCTCTGACTCTCCAACTCTCTGACTCTCCAACTGTCTGACTGTCTGACACTCTGACTGTCTGACTGTCTGACTGTCTGACACTCTGACACTCTGACTCTCCAACACTCTGACTCTCCAACACTCTGACTCTCTGACACTCTGACTCTCCGACACTCTGACTCTCCAACACTCTGACAATCTGACTTTCTAACTCTCTGACACTCTGACACTCCAACTCTCTGACACTGTGAGTCTCCAATTCTGACACTTATTGAATATATTATCTATAAATAGTTTCCCTAAATAATATATTATGTGAGTTTCAGGTAACCTGGCTTACTGATTTTGTGATAACTTTTAAATTTTTACATGGAGTCTTGTGTAGCAGAAATTGTTAAGTTATTTTTCAATGAAAAAACATTAAATCTTTTCTGAATGTGGCCACAGAACGGACTGTGAAAAAATGCGTGACAGGTGTGACAAGTATGGACTTTATGTCTTTTCAGGGATTTTCTGTTTTTGAGAAATTGTGGAAAGACTTTAAATTCATGCCACAGCTTTTCTTGAGGACAATTGTGACATAAGCTATATGTTTTTTGCATATGTAATTGTTAAGTTTTTTCACAGTTTTTCTCATCTGATAATCCCTGAATGGACTTAAAGTCCATTTACCATAATTTTCCGAGTACAGATTTTATAAAATCTTTAAGTATTAGTCATCACTTTTTTACAATCTTTTCGTGTAAAGACAGAATCATGCTGTCAGTGAGAGTGCCCGTGTATCATAGAAAAGGAACTAGCTCGGATACGGCCGAGAGTGGGCGGGCTCACGTGGAGACTCGGAGGGAACTCCGAAGTGCCACCCATGAGTGCCACCCATGCTAAGTGATGTCTTTTTCCCCCTACCGTTTCCGCACTACCAGTGCCTGCAGTTATGGGCCCGGGACCTGGCAGCATTCTCGGCCTTGGGGCGTTTCCTCCGGACGTAGTGTTGGGCCATCACGATAACGGAGCTACTGAAATCAATATTCGGTTCCCCACCCAATCGCCGTCTTCGAACACTCATCTTGGCACCCTTACATCTAGGTCTGGTTAGGGGGTCTTGCAGGGCCCACGAAAGAAAAAGTGAGACTCGACGACAACATTTTCATAAGTTTCATACTTTCGCCTTTCTGTGTTGTGCCGCAAATATCACATCACCGCAGGTATCACCACGTCTCAGCCCACTGGACGCAGACCAGTCAGCGAGTACATTAGTCCCCAACTCCTCTACTCTCGAATACCAACTTGTCGACCTCCCGCACTAGCCCAGATTTCTACGCCCGGTATCAGGAACGTTCTGTCTGCGGTACCATCAAAGGGATCCCGATAGTCGATTTACCCAACTCCCTACGCAGGGTGTTTAGCTGGAGCAATGGAAGCCCGGGACGATCATATGCATCAAGATAGGTGATTTTGTATACACAGCCATATGGACACATGGGTTTGCTGCGTAGCGCAGCTTTGGCAGAGCGTAACAATGTTATATCGATTACCTGGATATGTGGAGAATGCCCGTCAAACCCCGACTGCGTCAATATCAGGTATGCGCTTCAACTCTGACGGATGCTGTGGCAACTTGAATGGAATTGCGGTAGAGTGCCATTAGTATTGCTCCCCAATAATAACTCGGAGTTACTGTAATGTGCCAAAGTTGTGATAGTACTAAAGGGACCTCACCGTGATTCCGAGTGGTGTCACCATACCATCCTGGCACGCAGTGTGAACGATACGGGTAACTTGAATGCAGGGATCATTCCCAGTTCCAATTAGAGGTCTTTCAAATGCGCCAGACGCGGCTTCTGGGATGGCTTGGAGAACGATTAGGATGTCGTTGGATGCCGTTCGCCAGGTCTTGTTCCGGTCGTGTGAAATGTTCGGCTTCAGCACCAGATATCAGCACACAACAACACGCGTATCTTTGCGAGTCGCTGCTCTGCTCTTACGATGTCGAAGTTCCGTGCGGCGCTGAGACGAAGGTGAGGGGAGGCAGGAGGCGTGCAGCACGGAAGGTTGACGACGCCGAGGGACAGTCGATCTTAGGTGTATTACTTGGGAGCAAATATGAGACCGTATGTGCTAGGTGGTATGAAGGCTGAGGGGTATGAGAGGGAAGCTGCGTAGAGATTGGGCGAAAGCGCAAAGCGCTTCTTGATCGAAAATGCTTTCAGAGTCCTTGTTGCCGAGGCGAGGTCGCGACGGGTGGGTGGGCTCTCCCGGAGCAACTGGATGAGAGTCGGTGAACATTATGGACTTCATCATCGATCCTTTTATAACAAGAGCGTGGCGGGCAGGCAAAAGAAAATCTTTAAACAGTCTTCAAACCGGTTAGTGGGCGGACAGGTGGCGGCCCGTAAGAGAGGAATGAGCACGGTGCTGCCTCGCCCGCTCACTAGCGCTCACTCACTGGCACTAAGGTTCCGCTTGTTCCTCACTCCTCCTCAGACCAGCTAAATGCACCGAGGTTGTCGTTGAATCTGTAACTTGACGCTCCAGAGCCACTTTACGGAGGAGTCACTCAATCCGGCAGTATTCACATGATACAGAACCAAGTACCGAGCCCGGGAGACAATAAGAGTCATTCCTCTCGAAATCATGGGGGACGTTGTTCTTCGCGATTTTGATGGAAATACCTTGTCCAGTCAGCTGTTGAATTGGATCGGGCTCCGACGTTCTTCTAACCTCTTCTATTCATCTAGGCTTCTGGCAGTACGGGTTTATTGACTGGGAACTCTTTTACGGATGCGTGCGCACAGTTATATTTTCCGAGAGTGATTGGGCGATTTTCAAATACGACGAGAGTGTGCCCGGGGGACGAGGGGCTCTTTGTCCCCCCAACCGTGAACACCCGTACCCTGGAACATATATGCTTCTCCGACCAGGTATCTATCGACTGCCAATGATTCGTGTTTGTTCACATGATTTATTGTAGATGGTACTCCGATCTCTGTAGGTTTGACGCCCATTTCGCCTCGTCTCCGCCATCCAACACTCTCTAATACCCCTTCAAGGGTATGTTGCACACATCCACAAGGCGTACATAGCTGAATGCTTTCTGCAGACGTCGGTCTTTCGAGAACGAATACGCGCTCGTGACCCTTGCTGCCTCATATCCAGTCTCCCGGTTGTTAGAGGTGACTTTAGTCGTTTCAAGGCAGCGCACATCTTCCCACGCGCGCATGACGTCGATGTACGTGCGTGGTATCCCTTACATTCCCAATTAACTAAATGCTGAATATCCAGTGGGTCAACAAAGGCTATCCAAGTCGTATCACGGATCCTGCAACTCTTCCCGAACTCGGCGGGCCTACCAAAATCGATTCAATTCAAAACGTAATTTTGCTTCGGAGTGATTTGCGTGATGCATGGGATAACTACAAGTTTTCTGTCAATCCCGACGTTGGTGTCTTTCATTTATACCCAGTATCACCTCTCACCATTCGTTCCGATAGCGTGGGCATGTAGTCATTCCGTTCGCTCCCGGCTACGATGATATCGCCGGGAAGATCCTCAAACTCGATCACATCACCGACTACAATTTACGGCCCCTTGATGACCTTTTCCGTGACCATTTTCTACAAGGTGTGCTGAAAAATATGAAGGGAGAAGGTGAGCCCACTTGGGATCATGAGGATGCGCTTGGCGATGGAATGATGGATCTGTCGAGGCGGGACATTTGGGGCGGACAATTGGGTAAAGAGCACTTGGAGTTCGAGATGGCTCACAGGTTGCACAGCCTTCAGGTCGCACAAGAATCCAGCCGTTGAACTTTTCTTTGCACATCGTGCAGTTATTTCCTCCCACATTGCACCCACCTTTCAACCACGTCGTCAGAGCTGTGGTCGGGTTTTGATTGTCACACACGCCTCCTGTTCATGCATATCTTATTCGTCTTGACCCTTTTTTGTTCCTCTGAGTCCTCCTGAGTTTTATACTGCTTGTCAGAGAAATCGATCAACGACGATACCGCATTATCCTCTACTTGAGTATATGCGGAGACTGCACGGAGGTGGATTTTTCAAAATCAAAAATTCCATTTGCGTGCGCATGAGAGTATAGGACGGACCCTATGTGGCACATTTCCTTTGCAGGTCCCCCTCTTGATGGGGTAGATCTACATTTGGGCTCGCGCAACGATATGGACCTGGTGGCATGTGGGGCACAGACAACGTCGGCAAGCCCTTCCTTACTGGAGTCACGATGACCTGCTAAGCCATGCATCATACTATTCTGCATTGACAACAAGACAGGACAAAACAAAGTAAATGAGAATTCGTGATCCGATCATACATCGAACATAAAATCTTCGGCCCCATCTTCCACGCAATCGAACTCGAGAGCAAACTCCGACTTTGCGGATGGCACTGTTTCGCCAGTTCGAGTATTCGTCGCCTGCCTCGCGGCGCTCTTCACCCCCGTAGGCGGGCGCAACGAAGCAGAAGTTGCAGGGCGCGTGGGTATGCGTGATGTGATCGGAGCAGGCGCGGTGCGCAATGTCGAAATTACGCGGCCAGCCGCAGTTGCTGGGCGTGCTGGGAGGAGAATACGTAACGCCCTCTCCGGACGCACCGAGGGAATAGGAGCCACCCGCGCGGCTTGACCACGCTTCGAAGTGGAGGGTGCTGGTTGCTTCACTTGACGCGGAGCCGAAGTAGTTGCGGCGCGTGGACGTGATAGTGGCACAGTTCTAATCGTGGCCGTGTTCACACGCACTGAAGAAGGTCGTGCTGCTTGAACGTTGGCGCTCTGTTTGGAAGCCGCGCTTAACCCGCGAACCTTACTGAAGGGACTAGGATCATCTGTGAAAGGTTAATATGAGGGCTAACTTAATACGTCGGTCGCATTCACTTGCCATCTTCGGAAATCTCAAAGAAGTTCCACTGAGAGGGCGAATCAACAATGCCGCTGGCTTCGAGTAACCCCGTATCATCTATACCTTCCTTCTCTGCGGCGTAGAATCGGTCCGTCGTGTCGTCCTTCGGGAATGAGTGCATCATATTAAAAAGCTGTGCGCCGACGAGCCCGTAGTCGGGAACATCGAAATGTGGTGTGTACGGTGGATCTACATCGCATATTTGCATGGTAAAAACACAGCACGGAGAAAGTTGACAAACTCACCAATAGCGGTGGGGGCCATGTACTCAATCTCGTCATAATCCTCTACCTGCACTCCTTCACCTTGAACCTCAGGCAACGTCGGTACTTCAATATCACCTTCTATCACGTCCCAATGGTTGCCTTTGGCGATGGGGGTCTCAAACGCAGCACCTGAACTGTAGCGTCCGCGCACGCTCTTACGGGCCGAACTAGGAAGCAAGGCGTGTCCAGGAGTCATAGATTCGTGGTATGCATCCTGCGCAGGTGGCTTTCCTTTCGCGGGGCCTGGAGTCGGATCAAATATTACTCGATGCTGACGATTGGTAAAAGGCGTCTTGTCGCCGAGTGGACGAGCGACGAGCTTGACGGCGGCGCCTTTCGACGATTGCACCTCCTTAGGTGGTTTTCTAGACTCTTTGTCGCTCTATAAGGTCAGATTTCAGAAGGAGACGACAATTCGTACTAGGTGATCCGCCCTCGTGAGGTGACTGTAGCTGGAGCGGTACTTTATGAGTTTTGACGGTGCGGAGACCCTGAAGAGCGTTCTCCTGAAGTATGCTCCTAGCTTTCTGAAGTCCTCTCCCCGGAGTCTTCACGTGCAAAGGACGATTCGCAGTCAGTGGAGCTGGGCGAGAGGTCAGCATGTGTTGTGGTAGCGACGAGATTCACTGCGGCCAGGTCTGGTCACAAACGGTTTGGAAATAACCCCTATCAGACATAAAATATTTCCTATAGTGTACATTCAACTCGCGGTCACGTGCGTGTCTGGACGGGACTCGGGCCGCTCAGTTCTGTCAGCAACTTAATGTCGTAGTGTACGGTATTTGGTACGGCTCTTACTCCCTTCCATTTCTTTCAACCCACAATTGAAATCCGAAACTGGTGCATCATGAACTTGAATGGCAAAAATTGACCAAGAAATGTGGGAAATACATTTAGTCGCCGTGACAAAGCCCAGTCACTCCTTTGACTTGGGCCGAAAATGCCCAAAATCAAAATCGCTGTTGCCTCAACCGCTACCCTAAACTGTGTCGGTCAAGCTAAGATAGACGTAATCCAGCTGCGATATTTCTCAAAGCCACGGTGCGGCTACGAAAGCCTAAGCCATTATTTGTACCACTAAACGGGCACCTGTGCCTGCAGTTGAAGAGGTTACGACTGTTGGCTCGGAGGACAGTTTTCAACTCACTTGTAATGGACGCTAATGTCTCATTTCTGTAGTCTCATTTCAAACGCCTTTCTCGGAAGATTTAGTGGTCTGGGTCCCTTAGCAATTCTCGCTCAGCATACTGCCTATAATCAATAGCGGTCCAAGTCACACCGAGGCGTGTAGACTACACTAAATGGTTACATATATCACAGTATGAGCCGCACGTACCGCAGTACGCCGTGAGCATGACTCATCACCGGATCGCCACATTAACTCTGCGACTTGTTGGCCCAAGCAGGAGCCCCCACAATGCACGAAGAGATGCGTAGAATACGCGTGCAACGGCCGCAGCACCATAAGACGCCTTACAGTAGCAGCAAAGACCGGGTGGCGAGTGCCACTTCGCGCCACGAGTGGCCGGTAGTGACCCGACGCCTCGGTGTACACCGCGCACCCTTTCCCTTAACACCTAACCGCCAAAACCATTATCCTCAGTTGTAAGTTTATGACATTATGACAGAAGAAGAGCTTGTTTCCGCATTATATACATTAAGTTCTGACCCCGAGGTATAATGACGAATATGAAAAATACTAACACTAACCTCGCTATCTATACTTCGTGTGAGACCTGGCGTGGAATATTATAAACGACGGTACTCACCAGAAGCCCTTCTTTCCTTTTCGACCCGAGGGGTCCTCCAAAAATTCCGGTTTGTGGATCACTAAAGCCGTTTCTTCGACCTTTTCAATCGCGATTCGCATTGCGTCCTCAATTGAAATGGTGCCGTTTACGACCCCATCCACAAGCGGACGTGGGTCATATAGCCGGTGCCATTGTCCGTCTGGTTCGGTGGTCTGATGGTTGTCGCACCAGTGTTTTGTGAAGATATTGGGACGATCCCCCCTCCAGAGGCAAGATTCAGACGAGCAAGCAATCCAACATGGAAGGTGGCGCGACTGTAAGTGCCTATTTCTTTCTTGCCGACGGCCAGATGAAACGCCGCAGCCTGAGACAGGACAGTACCATTGTACTGTGGATTTGGGTTTCGATGAGCGCGGGTGCGTATTCACTGGGGTGGCGGAGGTTCTGTTCCGACGGCGCACCGGAATGGTCTGGACGTGACCCGCGGGGCCTATCATCGATACAGATACCGACTGCGGCTGGTTCACGCGGCAGACGGTTAGTCGTCCCGCCAGCGGGAAGTTGTAAAATATTATCCCACCTGGATGTCAACTCGCCCAGTTGGTACTGAAAATATTCTCCGCCGAGGATCGTATGGCAGGGAGGCGGGAGACGCGGGAGGATACGTTAGGTGCAGGGGAGGAGCAAAGGAAGATAGTAGGGACATAAAATCGCCAGAGGGGGCACCTGAGCCCCTTGATAGGAAGGTCGCCTGTGCCGGGACCGGTTTGGGAGCCGGAAAAGGGTATCCTACTTCGGGGTTTCCTGGGTAAAACGACCCTATGAAAAATTGATCGGGCTGGGGTGAATATTGATTCGGATAGTCGGATGTCAGGATTCCTCTGGAGGGGTCGTAACTCTGGACGGTAATGGGGAAGGAGCTGGGTGGATTTTGAGAGCCGGGATAACCGTGACAATGTTGCCCATAAAAATACCCTCCCCCTTCCTATGAGATGACAGACAGGCGATGTTTGCTCAGTTTGCACAAAAAAGGAGAAAACAAACTGACACTGTCTGAGCTGGAATGAAAATGGGGGGCGCTGTTCGAGTGGACCGCCCAGTCGTTAGGGTTCGAGTTGCCCATAGCTGTGTATTTTGGCTGCGCAACCAGGACGAAGACTCCGCCTGGGCGACTCGGAGTAGATAGGTTTTATATTGTCGTCTTTGGTCCCACAGCCTCCTGCATTTACTGAGATTGCAGCTTCTAGGGCACTGCGGCACCTACCTCCTTCCTTCGGTGCCAGTGGTTTACTATGGCACTGATAGGGAGTGTACTAAACGAAAATATTGAAGACCCAATTCAATACGATGCGCAGAGGCACTAAGTGCCCACCAGTCTCTTGCGGCACGCGCTGGTGCCCTGGAACGCGGGATTTTCGAGAGAAAAAAAATCCAGCATTGGGAAAAAATAGCCGCTGTTCCAGGATATGTGTCTCAGCAACGATAGGAGGGTGAAGGGGGTGTGAACTCTTGGAAGAGGTGGGAGGGGAGGTGGGGCTTTTTTCTGGGTTAAGTACTGGAAAAAATAGAGCCCTCGTCCTATGGGCCGTGCAGGCGGGTTGTATTGGCAGACGAAAGCCTATGAGGTTAGCGAACAATGACAGAACGCGCTCAGTAGCGGTCCTATCATGAGCTCAGAAAAATTTGTGCCAGTGCCAGTGCCAGTACACTTACCAGCAATTTATCTTGTTCAGGGTTCAGAATTCGTAAGAGTGAGGCTCAGCTAGGGGGGTTTGGCGTGCGCTCAGTCGGTGTGGGAAAGCCGGCGGTCCTTTATGAATGGGAAAGAAGTACACTACATTTGATTTGTCGTCGGTATGGCTGGGAAAACCCTCTTGTATCTCCGGGATGGCTTCTCACGAAGTCGCATGTATGTGGAATAAGGGGGCAGCGCTGGAAAATTTTTCCATGTTGGAACCTCCACTCGTGATCAGGGCGCCCGAATACAACACGCCTTGTTTGAACCCCCATCTACCCAGCTCCCGTCCAAGAACAGGTTACACCAAGCCTGCACCGCCTTGTTCATCGGACGGCGAAAACGTAGGGCCACTCTCCCAGAGTTCCCCCCATGTGTTGACCTCACATATGCACCCCCCTTTTCTCATCTTATCGGATCGACCCTAGAGTCCCAAATGACTGGTGATTCCCACGTGTAAGGCGCAACTCCTGCTGGCCAGGCCCTTGGCAGAGAAGGTGACCACTGACCTGATGACAGCACCGACATGGGAAGATGGGCCAAGTTAGTATGGGTGGCTCCTTCCTACTCAATAGGGCCAGGTAATCAGCGTCGAGTATTGCAAAATCATCACAACTACTGGCCTTTTTTTTTTTTGGCACATAACCGGTTCGTCCGTCGTCGTAAATTCTATCCATTAGCAGGAGTCTTCAATGAATCTACAGATAAGCCATAGGTTGCTCCTAGAATAACATGCGATACAACCTTGGATACGACTGTAAGTTCATTAGTGTCTTATTATTTGAGCTAAATATTGTTCAAGTTTCAAGGATGGTGCTATCGATGCCAACTTGAAATCGAGACGAGAATTGGGACTCAAGAGTCTGGAGACGACTTGCCGGAACCAGATGTGAAGTCCAAATGTCCCACCATGAAGAATAACTCGACACTTGGCGGCTTGGCCTGCTAACTTCCCCATGCGGACCTGACACAATCGAATGCCCCAACATCATGTCCTATGGTCTATGTTTCGTATATGATAGGAGTCTCACCTCGCCAAAAATAATGAGGAACAAAGCCTGGTCTTCTTCGGTCCCCAGTTGATCATAGAATACGATCTCCGCGAGCATTGGTCGATCGATATTCTTCAACTTACACGTTCCACGTGATTCGTTCGCGAGACTTGCCCACGGCTCAAAGTCTGGAAACTGTTGCCCATTGATAAAGGATGTCAGCGCTCACAACCACTTAGCAGCGCTCAGCGCTCAACACCATAACCATTCGACACGTTGCATTGCCGCCCTTCTAACCGCTTTTCTCCCCTCACTTCTCCCACATGTACCATTTCCATTCCCCCTCTACGCGCACACTTTCCTCGACCTTATACTTCTCCTATTGTCCAGGCCTGCTATCTCACCCAAGATCTCGCCCTGATAACTACCAACGTCTTGACGACGAACGTGCATGTATATACAGAACCAAGTACAGAACAGTTGTTTCTGCAGTGTTGCAATGCCTTAATTATTCCGCTCAGTCTCCGTGCATTCTGTATGGGTTCTAGAAGTTACAGTAATCTGAGCTATCGTGCTCCCAAGCGTGCCCGACTTTCGGTATCAGACACGAAGTCTGTTTTTCCCTAATTCAAGTGTCCGTTGATTTCATTTATTTGGTTATTCTATCCACGTGATCTTAGCATTGCCAACCGTTTCTAATCGATGCGGGCCTTGATGCGGGCCGTCGATGTCCATTCAAAAGGGCATATTACCCTCGCTGAGGTCGCGATGGCATTAATTCATGCGCTGTGCTTCTCCACATGAAAACGAGATGAAACCCAACGAAATCGTGAAGCGGTCGTACGTCACACATAAATTCGTCAACCTCATCTTCTACGCAATCGAAATCTAGAACAAATCTCTACTCCGCGGGTGGCACCATTGACCCATCCTGAGCCCTTTTCGTCTCCTTTACTGCTATCTTCTCATTCGTGCGCGGACACCAAGGGAGCCGAAGTAGCAAGGCCTGTGGGGATGCGTGATGTTAACGAACGAGGTGCAGTGCACGATGTCGAAATTATGCGACCTGTCGCAGTTTCTGGGCGTACTGGGCGGATTTGCGTTTGTGGCGTCTTCGCAGGACACGCCGAAGGGGTGGGACTTCCGCAGCCAAGCCGAGCTTTGAAGAAGTGGGAGGTGTTGGTTTGCATCTTCGTGTGACGCAGTGCCGATCTGGCTGCTGCGCGTGGACGTAAGGGCAACACGACTCCGAGAGCGCCTGTACTCACGCGCACAGAAGTTGCATTGCTCGAACGCTTGAACATTGTCACTCTGTTAGAAGCCGAGCCTAACTAGCGAAGCTTAATGCCAGCTAGGATCGCCAAAAAGTCTAATATTGTATGAGAGCGAATGTAAACGTAAGTCTTGCCACTGTCGGGAAGCTCAAAGAAGTTCCACTGAGACGGCGAATCGACAACGCCGCTGGCTTCGATTTACCTCGTGTCAACTATACCTTCCTTCTCTGTGGCATAGAACCGACCCATCACATCGCCTTTCGGAAACGAGAGCATTATTCAAAACCTGTGCCGACGAGACCGTAGTCAAGCACATCGAAATGTGGTGTGGATTGTGGATTTACACACGGAGAAAGTCGACAGACTTACCAATAGTCGTTCCAGGTACTCAATCTCGTCGTATTCCTCTGCCTGCACTCCTTCACCTTGAGTATCAGGCAATACTAACACCCCAACATCACCTCTAAAGGTCGCATTTTACGGAAGGGGTCTCAGCCGTAGGGCCCGAACTGTAGCGTCCTTGCACTCTTGCGCGCTGAACTAGGGAGTTGGGTATCGTGCTTCCAGAAGTCATAGACTCGCAAACCCGTGCAGGTAGGTCCCCTTTGCATGACCCGTGGTCGGATCAAGTATTACTCGGCGCTAACAATTGGTAAAAGCTGGGCGGGCGGGTGTGCAACGCGTCGACGATGGCAATCCCTTAAGTGATTCCCTAGACTTGACTGTGTGGGATCGAGATTCTGAGGGAGATGGGAGTCCATACACGTAGGTCCACTGTCATGAGTTATCGTTATATTCAGAGATACCTTACGAGTCTTGACATGCGGACATCCTGATGGACGTTCTCTTCAGAATCTCCTGTAATAAGTTACGTACGAGCCACCAATGCGAGGATTCCTATGTTCTCAATCCAAGTTGGCATACAATACTAATACTCACAGTAAGCGAAATATCCAATCTCGCATTTGAAACGGAATCGCATCGCATCACAACCGCAGTCCTGCCGCACTCATGACACCGAGCCAGACTTGCGCGAGCCACATATCATCGATCTTATTTTAGTAGATTTCACAGCACAACATTGTCCTTTTTCACGGCCACTGTTACACAATCTTCGCTTTTATCACGTTGTTTATCACGAAAGAGGCTCTAGCAGGGAGTTTCAGAAATGATGTATTTTTTTATTTTGTAATTCAATTTATATTGCGGGTCATGTAGTAGTCCATCTAAAACAAGTACCAGTCGTCCGCAGACGTTGAAGAGAGGTAAACGATAAATAATACCGTAAGAGGGCCCATTCAGAAGAAGATGCCGTATCGCGAAGTAGGGTCGGGACTTATTTCGTCATTTGTTACTAGTAGAGCTATTTAAGGGTGCTGTCGCGCCAAAATGAAGAGATCGAGTCACGTAACGCTCATGTCCCAAGGAATAGTAGTCAGTTTAGGGGCCCCCGGGAACGCTCCAGGAACATGTCTGGGAACCACGGGGGCCGTGGAGGTATGGGCGTAGCAGGAATATCAGCTAGGTCATGAGTAACTCCGCTCCTTTTGGCATTTCAAAGAGGGTGTTTCCGGGAGCTTTTCAAGCTCTTCCCTTTTCTCCCCCAAGGATCCATGAATAATTCATCCTTGTCGAGCGATAAGGCTGCGTTCCTGACACATGTGATGGCCGAACTTTCCGCGTCTCCTATTGAAATGGCGCCTCCAATGATTCCGTCTACAAGCGGCCCTGGGTCATATAACCTGGACCCACTTTCGTCGGGAACCACCTCAGAGGACCGGTGTTCCCTGCACCAATGTTTTCTGAAGGTGTCAAGACGGTATCCTCTCCAAGAGCAGCCGCCATACGAACAACCGACCCAAAAGGGAAGATGTGACAGCAGGTGTCGTTTTCTGTCTTGCGGACGGCGAAATGGTTTGCGGCAGCGAGGACAAATCCAGGTGCGCACGAATGGTCTCTGAGGGTCTACAATCGGTGGGACGTCGGAGAGTCTATCCTGGCGTAGCGCCGGAAAGGTGTATGGTGGCTGGACGTAGTCTACAGGGCTAACCCTCGATACTGAAACCGGCTGGAACACGAGGATGAGTCCTCCAGCTCAATAGGACTTTAAAATATTGCGCACCTGAATGTCCAGTCGCTCAGGTGACACGGAAGACATTGCCAGCCGGTGATCGTATGGAGAGTTGCTGAAAGGCGCAGGAGACCACGCTGGGAGGTGCGGGGGAGGGATACAGAAAGACGGCTGTGGGGCTATAGAAGCGCCAGAGGGGGTACCGGACACCCCGAAGCAGGAGATTGTCCGTGCCGAGACATGGTGACGGGGAATCGGAGATGGGTGTCTAACTGGACGACTTTCCTGGTAAGGTGGTGCAGCGGAAGAGGGTTCGGAGTGGAATGGATATTGAAGAGCAACATCAGCTGCTAAAATTCCTCTGTGACTGAAACATGGGTCTTCAGCCGGGAGGCGAGTGTAAGGCATATGACAAGGATGGCCCCCGGGTTGTTCATAGTTGCCGTACTCTTCCTATGAAGGGGAGCAACGTTCGCGCCGTTTGTGCAACGAAAACGGCGAAAACAAGCTCACCTGGCCAGGGTGAGGAGAGTTCTTCAAGTTCCAGGGAACGCCAGTCCTCGTCCAATCGCCATTGGCGTAGTTCATGGCCGCGTATAGCTGTGACTGTCGTAGATGGCGTGGCTGGTGTCAAGAGAGGGCCCACACATACATATATACCAGTGACGATGCCACAGCCATCTAACGTTTCCTGTTAGTGCAACTTTGTGGGCACTCTCGGCATTGAATTGCGTTACCTTCGTGACAGAACTTTTACCCTAGAACCATGGTCGCGCGGGAACACGCACAAAAAAAGGCCATTAAGATGCTGCCCGTAATCAGTATGTGATAAAGGGATGTCGTGTTCGGCGTATTGGTTTGTCACTTGGGTTGTCTTTGTTTCCAGTACAAAGTACGAAAGCACGATCTTGCACGTCTACGCCGCTTACCGGTGGGATAAATGCGGGATTGTGGAAAATAGGTAGAGGTGTCTGGGAGGCACTGCACAGTGCCCCAGGAGAGGGGTCTTTGCAGCGATCGGGGGTAGCACCAAGCCGGGGAAGAAGCGACGGAAACTCAGCGAAAACCCCTGAGGTTAAAATACGTCCCAACCTCCACTAAAACACAGAGCTGTCGTACTAGAGGCTGCGCTGGAAAATTCTATGAGCAGGCTACAGTTGGCGAAGTTAACGATTAATGGTAGTCGAATGCAGCTGGTCGCGCTCCTAGTGTGAAATTTGAACATCAAAGTACCGATGCCAATACTCTTACCGATATAACGCTTATCAGGGCTCAGAAGGTTTGATAGAGTGAGAGTAGGTGCCATTCAACGAGCCGATTCGAAGTTCGGGAGGAACGGATGAATTGGGTTGGTGGGGGGTTCTGTACGAACAGGAGAGGAAAACACACCCGGGCCAGAGAAACGGCTGTAATGTGCCGCTTGCAACAATGTGGTTTATTTTTTCTAGGGCAGATGCGTGCGGAATAAATGCGAGGTGCCCACAGTGTTGGGAATCATTTCCCGAGTTTAGACCAAGGTACCTGTCATTCGGCATCAGAATCAACCCACCCTGTTTGAAACCCCCATAAACGGATTTTTCTCCCCCCCTCCCCCTCCTCTGGAGAAGGCTTGCGATACGGTTAGTTGACGTCGCTCAATTCGTTGGAGGGCGAAGACGTGGGGCCATTTCCTTCCCCCAAGTCCCCATCATGTATCGACTCCACAAATATTTTCCTATGGCTCGCCTTATCGGATTGGCCCCAGGGCCTCAAACGGTCGGTATTCCTTCTGGCTAGCCCGGTCAGTAGAAAGGGCACATATTTTCTGACAACAGCGCCCACATCAGTAGAAGCAATAGATATATCATATACGACAGCACCCAATGCAACCCAGGTAATCAGCCTCAAGTGCTGAAAGATAGCCATTGACACTGACCTTTTTTGATGCGTAGCCGAGCCGTCAGTTCTGTCCAGGGGTAGCATCGATAAGGAGACTGTGGGTTGTTCCTTAAAGAACATATGACCCCACTGTGAGTTCCATTGCTGGTTTAATCGTGCTTGAGCTAGACAAATCTTCGTTCAATACAGGTGTTATCGGCCCCAGATTGGGACAAGAACCGCGACTCAGAGTCTGGCCGCCGTTGAGACGACTCGCCGGACGTGAAGTTCAAACTTGAACGTGTTGCTACGAAGAATCTCGGCCTTCCATCTTCCTTATGCGGATCCGACACTTGTGAACCACCCGACATCATATTCGGTGGTCTATACTCTCCTGTGGAAGCCTCATTTCACCAGAATTAATGTGGAACAGGGCTTGGCTTCCTTAATTTTGGAAAAACACCCACTAGATTTCCAGCCTGGTCAGAAAATGCGATCTCCGCGAATATTTAACTTACTCCGTTCTACAGGTTTCGTTCGCGCCTCGCTCGTTCTGCAATAACCCGATGGGTATGGCTCAATGCCTGGGGCTTGCTGCTCGTCCATCTCCTTGTGCCAGTGTACTATACAGCCCATAAAGGGGCAGCAGGCGCACGGGCCCACCGGGGCGCCCACAACTTTACGCACTCAGCATTACGTTCCCGCCCGGCGTCCTCCGAGTGTTCTGTTCACACACCTATCTTTCGTTACCTGACTGTATTATTCCTTTGCGTACACTCTTCCCCCCATATTTTTTGACCCTGAGCCCTTCTCCTATTGTCTAAATTCGATATCTCGCCTTGTATTCCGCCGTAATAAGCACCCTGATTACAAAGTGCGCATGATGTATATAAAAAGCACTGACAGATGTTCCAAAGTCGAACCTATTCACAACGCCTGAACTGGTGAATGTGCCTCATTGCCCAATTTGTGCGCCTTCGCTCTTGGCTACTTTGCTACGTATCATAGCGCCACCGATGTTAAGGTGCTTCCTCAGTAATACTCTTAGCAAGCGACCCGACGCGATCGCCTCAATGGAGACATCGTAGAAGCTTTATAGTGCACGAAATGTAAGTACCGCAACGACCTTGTCTTCAATTTCAAGGGATTGTCATAACTATTGAAGAGGAGGAAGAGCTTGAAGGAATGGGTCTAGAGCTTGTGCCGTTGACAGATGAAAATGATGGTGATGAAGGTTTGACACTGGATCAATTGCGACGACGACGCATATACGTATATAGTAATACTACCTAGCAATTGATCTCACTTTCACACTTGTGACCACAGATTATGACGCGGATCCTTGCCTGGACCACGCCCTGACAACTTGGCCTGGTCTGAATTTCGACGACCCATCATTCTTATTTTTCAAGAGTACAGCACCTGTGACACGATTTTCAGTTCTTATCGCGTGGGAGGGACTCAGAAATTTCATAGACGAGAATATTGAATTTTTTTTTGTGATCCAATATATACGGTATCACGGGCTTGATCACGGGTCTTGTATCTAAGACAATTACAGCATACTTCGCAGAGAGGCAAACAATACTACCTTAAGGGGGCACGTTCAAAAGAAGGTAACGTATCGTAAAGTAACGTCGTGAGACCAAAAGAAGAGCCACGCAGTGATCCAGTCATCCCAGGGATAGCGATCTGTATCATCTGTTAGATAGGTCATGAATAGCTCCGCTCCCTTTTAGGCCGCAAGAGTCCGAGTAAGGATGTGTGATGGGAGCCGATGTCCAGAGCTTGGGAGGGACCGAAGTGGACGCAGATGGATGACATGATAGGTATTGCCTTCGTCTTCTCCGAAGAACGAGAGTAGTTCCGGGGACCCTTCCTTTTCTGCCCCAAGGATCCATCAATAATTCTTGTTTGTCGAGCACTAAGGCTTCTTTCTTGATCCATGTGATGGCCCTATTTTTCGCTTCTTCTATCGAAACGGAACCCCCAACAATTCCCTTCACAAGCGGTCCTGGTTCATATAACTTGGATCCACTTTCGTCGGGCACCTGGCTAGTGGACCGGTGTTCGCTGTACCAATGCTTCCTGAAAGTGTCAAGACGATACCCTCTCCAAGTGCAACTATCAAAGAGCAAGCGATGCAACATGGAAGATGTAGCAACAAGTGCCTTTTTGTTTCTTGTGGACGACCGCATTCAGCGCCGCAGTCAGGACAGCGCACGAAGGGTTCCGGTGAAGGCGTGTGCGCATTCAGCCGGGACACGGAAGTTCTGTTTCGGCGACGCATCGGAGTGGGATATGACGGCTGGATGTGACCCGCAGGGCCAACCGTCGATACCGGCTGGATCACGGAGAAGACGATGAGTCCGGCTCAACGGTATGTAAAACATTGCGCACCTGAATGTCCAACCGCCCACGTAATATGGAAGATATTTTTGGCCGAGGATCATATAGAGCCCGAGGGTAGTTGAAAGGCGCAGGAGAGTATCCTGGGTGGTGCGGGTAAGGAACACAGAAAGACGACGAGGGTATAGACTCGGAGGCACCAGAGGGGGCACCGGACGCCATTCGGTAGAAGGGGGCCTGTTCCAAGACATGTCGGGAAGTTTGTCTAATGGGGTGGTTACCCTGGTAGGGTGGTTCGATGAAAGAAGGCTCAAGATATCGAGGATCAACTGTCAAAATTCATCCGGGGGTGAGACTCGGGTCTTGAGATGTGAGGAAAGTGTAAGACGTACGAAAAGGATGAAAATTGGTAGAGCTGGGGTTTTCGCGGCTGTCATACTCTTCCTATGGTGGGAAGCAACGTTCGCGCCGTTCGTGAAACAAAGACGGCGAAGATAAACTCACTCGGCTTGGGCTAGGATGGGAAGAGTTCTTCTGGAAAACGCCTGGGGCCATCCTGTCGCCGTTGCTGAAGTCCATAGCTTTGGATTGTCGTGATTGTTATAGATGGAAAGATCAGTGTCAAGGTAGGGTCCGCACATATATACTGGCGACGACGCCATGGCCACCTATTTCCTGCTACTGCAATTTTGTGGGCAACCTCGGGACTCGATCGCGTTTCCTTCGTAGGGCTCTCACTCTGGAACCGCGATTGCGCGAGAACCAGCAAAAACGACCGTAATGAAAGTGCCGACATCCCAAATTTGCATGTGATGAAGGGATGTAATACTCCGCACATCGTCTACGCCGCTTACCCGTGGGACGAACGCGGGATTTTGGGAAATGGGTAGGAGTATCGGAGACAAAGAGGCACCGCCCTAGGAGAGGGGTCGGAGTCTCTGCAGCGATCGAGGGCTAGTATGGGGAAATTATATCTGGAGTGAAGCGATGGGAACTCAGCAAAAGCCTCTGATGTTAAAACACATCCCCTCTCACCGAAACACAGAGACCGCGTACTGGAGAATACGCCGGAAAGTTCTATGAGCGGGCTATGTTTTATGGGGCTGTAGCTGGCGATGCTAACGGTTGACGGCAGTAGAATGCACCCGGCCATGGTCCTGGTGTGGATTCTGAACGCCAAGATATCAGTGCCAGTACTCTTACCGATATAACCCTTATGAGGGTACAGAAGTTTTGATAGAGTGGCTGAGTGGGTGCCATTTGACAAGCGAATTCGAATTTCGGGGGAACAGGAGCAGGTTCTTTACGAACAGGAGGGGAGGACACAACTAAAAAAAAATGCTAGGCGCTAGGCCAGAGGGACGGCTGTAATACGCCACCTGCGACTCTGGAGTAGCATTTTTCAAGGAAGGGGGGGGGGGGGAGGGGGGTGTACGTGGAACGAATGCGAAGTGCCGACGGTGTTGCTTTTTCCCGGGTCTGGACCATGGTACCTGCGCCATTGGGCGTCAGAATCACTACGCCTTGTTTGACCTCCCCCATGAACCCGATTTTTCTCCTCCTCCTCCTCCCCCTTTGCAGTGGGCAGGTTTGTTGTACAGCTATCTGACGTCCCCCCGTTCGCTGGAGGGCAAAGAGGGAACACCTCCCCTTACAGAGTCCCTCATGTGTCAATTGCACAAATGTATTCCTACGGATCACCTTATCGGATTGGTCCTGGGGTTCCAAACATTTCGTATACCTTCTGCGACAGGCGCAGTTCCTTCTGGCTAGGCCTATTGGTAAACAGCCTGAGGGGTATCTCTGACGACAGCACAAGCACTGGCACCGTAGGAGCAATAAGTATATCAAGTTCGACAGCACCAAATGCAACCCTGGTGGTCAGTCTGAAGAGCTGAATGATCACCACTACCACTGACCTTTTTTTTGTGCAGTGGGCGGGCTGTCAGTTCTATCCAGGGCAGCATCGATAAGGAGATCGTGGCTCGGGGTTGTTCCTCAAAGAACATATGACCAACCGTGAGTCCCACTACTATTTGATCGTGTTTGAGCTAGATGGTCCTTCATGTTATCGATTCCAGGGCCGATGAGTCTGGAGATGAGTCGCCGGACGTGAAGTCCAAATGTCCCACCGCGAAGAACCAAGAACTTGAATGGGACACTCGACCTTCCGCCCTCATAGGCTAGTACGGACCTGACACTGGTGAATACCATGTTACGTGGCTTATGTTCTCCTATAGAAGGCTCATTTCACCAGGATTTATGAGGGAACAGGGCTCAGCATCATCAAGTTGGAATTTCACTCAGAATTCCTAGTCAGAAAATATGATCTCCGCTCCGCGACTATTCCAACTTACACGTGATTCCTTGTGTGATTCGTTCGCGCCTCGTTCAAGCTTTAATAGAACCGATGAGTGAAGCCTGGGACTTACTTGTTCATTGCCATGTGTATACTGTGAAGGACAGCAGCCGCGCGGACCCACGGGCACTGGAATTACTCAACATCATGACCACGCTTTCGGATTCGACACGTCGCTCCGTTATTTTCACACACACCTATTTCCTCTTTCGTTCCCCGACACCGTGTACCCTTTTGCGTACTCTTTCTTTGACCTTGAACCCCCTTTCCTATCGACATCTCGCCTTAGTAAGCACCCTGACTACAAAACGCATAAATATATAATGTTCTGTGGCCCGGCTTGCGAACAATCTACCTGCCACTGGTCGACTCGATTCGAGCAAGAGAAAGGAAACGGGTACAATAAGCGTGGTGCATCCCAGGCTGCAATTAGCACCCCTGTGCCGACACAAGTCCGACCTGCCTCCTTCCTAAGATATGAAGGGACTTCCGAACGACGAGGTCGAGCTAGTCTAGGACCCGGTGTCTTGCTGTACATGCATCGGTAAGCGCGAAAGCACACCCCCCTCAAAGTGCGGAGCATCAACCGAGCTCTTACTCCACCTCGCCATGGCGCGCAACGGCGCCTCGGCTCTCTCAAAACACTTGACGCAACGCAATGCCACTCTCTTACGAGAGCAGAAATGTCTTTGTTTGTTTGTTTGTTTGTTTTTTTTGTTTATTTCAGAGAGAATTTAGGTCACACATAGTTATGCAATGTGATGTGTCCAAGGCGCACGGTAATGGTTTCGAAGAAAAAAAAGAGTAGATGTTCTATCGTTAGCATTGTTCGTGACACAGTACGTCATCGGGTCATCGGTCATAAGAATGCCTGAGCCTGCATGCGCCAAAGCCAAGCATAGTCAGATCCTTTCTTCGTCAATAACTCGTCGTGCGTGCCCGCCTCGACGATCAACGAATCATTCATATATCTGTTGACAACTCGTCAGCCAAGTCGAAAAAGAAACAAAAGCGAACAGACAAGATCAGATCAGCGTGACGTGTTAGATTTCCAAACCGGTGCGTCGAGAATATCATCGTCTTGTTCCCTCGCAACTCCCGAAGCCGTGAGAAGAGATCTAACAGATAAGTCTTTTCAACACGAATGAGACGGATACACGCTGCGGGGATATCGCACCATGTTCGGCACTAGGATCGAGCGACGCGCTTGGCTCATCGAACAGCAGCAACCCGACACCTCGTTCCGTCGACGAAGAGCGCATAAACGTCCTCGCCACGGCCAGCCTTTGCATTTGCCCGCCGCTCAGCCCATGATCGGTCGAGGCGTCGATGAGGCCCCGCAAACGCCCATGATCGACTTTCCGCCCGAACAGCGTCGTCGTGCCATCCGGTATCCCCGAATATATATCACGCACAGGCCGCTCAAGGTAGGTGTCGAAGCCATCTGGAAGTCGTTCGATCAACTCGGACGCGCCTCCCAGACGTGCCGCCTCCTCGATCGCGGCATCGTCATTTGCCCGACTCGGGTCACCAAGGGCGATGTTTTCCCTGATCTGTGATCGTATGTTGTTGGTGGGCCCGGGAAGGGCACGCGGGTATATAAACTTACAGAGAGGGGAAAGTGGGTATAGTCCTGGAACAGGATCGCCAATGCGCGCCGGACGTCCGCCAAACGTAATGTCTTGATGTCGTGTCCGTCGATGAGGATGGTTCCCTCTGTGGGGTCGTATATCCGAGCAACCAACTTGAGTATTGTGCTCTTGCCAGATCCATTCGAACCAATGATGACCTAGGCGCAGGAGGGACTGAGACGGATTCATTTATGTCGAATGCTTGGACGTACGCAAAGCTGGCCGGGATGGACTCTAAAGGAAATGTCACGCAGAGCATAATCTTCGCTTCCGGGATAACGGAACGAGACATTCCTAGGGGCCTAGAATGAGTGCTAGAAAATCTACAGAAAATCTATAAAAATACCTAAATTCAATAGCTATTCCGTCACGTATCGATTGTTCGTTCTCCGGAAATGGCGTGGTTCCGTCTGCGACTTTGTTTGGAATATTGCCGACCTCATACAGTTGTCTCAGAGCCGACAGTCGATCGGATATGTTCCCCGTTTGTTCTAAGAGCGCTCTCACGCTTCCCATAAATGAGCTCGATGCTCGTTGCATGAGATGAAGGGAGGCAAGGGACACCGGTATCGACAAGGGTTGCTGGACAGCTCGGAAGGTAAAGACGATCTGAAGGCATCTGAGATCCAGGTGTGAAACGTGACCAATCTACGAACGTACCTGAGGTAGCTCACCCAACGGAAGTCTGAGAAGGCGCATAGGTTGGAGGGCGTCATAAGTGAAGGAATTGGTGTAAATCGACCAAAAGTCACTGGCGCGGTCTCCTAGTCGGTCGACCAAACCACGATATTCTACAAAGGGATCAGCTAGACTCATGGTGTCGTGAAGGATTTGACGCGCACCCGCTGTCAGGTATTCAGTAAGGCCACCTGCGACAAGTTCCTTGCGATGTGTGGAACGGCTGATAAGGCGCTTAAGGCCTTCCATCCTGATGAAATCTTCGTCTTGTGTAGTGGCAGCCCAAGCTGGTAATATCTCTCAGCACGAGTCGAGAGCGGGCACCAAAAACACTTCCCACCTCCACGTACGTTCACTCCGTTTGAGAAACTGAAGAAGGACGTAGCATCACTGGCAAACGAAAGCAGACAGAGCAACAGTCCGTCACTTTGCTCTCGCAAAACGCCAAAGAGGACGGCCGTCTGAGAGAACATCCGGAGGAGCGTAGACCCGGTACTAACCAGGTTCATGATCGCGACCCATGGGACAGTATTCTCCCCCCTCGGAATGAGTGCATCGATCTGCGCCGATACAACAGGGTCATCCCAGGTGGGGACGTCGAGGCGAGCCATGGCGTGGAAGATGTGAGCTGAATAGAACCGTTTTATACGTCCATTGAGGGTAGTAGAAACTTTCTTCCCCGCGTAATGCAGAAGGTGGTCGGCTACCGCGCAGAGGACCCGCCCCCCAGCTATTTGAATAAGGAAAAGTGTGTCTATGGTGCGATTGTCGACGGCGGACTGAACCTATAGAGAACTTAGTTGAGAGGGAGGTTTGAGCGAAACTGGTTATTCACTCACAATTTCGAGCAGGTGCCCATAGAACCTGGAAGGGACTTGAGCAATCCCGTGTCACCTATAAAGAGATATACGCACCAAAGATTCAAGGCTGGGACCAATGAGCTCGTTGTCATAATTGCTACGTAGAGCAATAGCAGCGGCCATGCTAAAGTGCCCACATCACGTATAGTCCTCCACAGGTAAGGGATATCATTCCACATCCCAACATACTCCTCTATTTTCCACAAAGCAGGAAAGAGCGACAGCTTGTGGTCGCGCTCTATGTAGAGGTCCCACACACCCAATTTGCGGTGCTCGACAAGCGTTTCATTTTGCGGGTCAAACGTGCCCCCCTTCCCCTTCCTTGAGCGACGGCGGTTCTTTTTCATGCCTTTGAGATAGGAATGATAGCGATGTGAAGACAGAAAAAGTGAACGGGCTATCTGTCTGGGCAGGGAACTCGAGAGTCATGGTAAGTTGAAAAACATGTTGACCAAAACAAAATAGGCGCCCATCTGGGGGTTGGTGCCGGCCCGGCCGCCTGACGTCTCTTCTCAACTACTTTGGTGGCGGCATTCAAGTTAATAATTCAACCAACTTTGAAGAGTTCGTGTTTATACCCTCACCTCTTACCCGAGTAGCCACTGGATCATATACTGTCGAGATTTGAAGGGCAAGTTGTCCTGGTACTACGATGGCCAGGCAGCTGCTCACTGCTAGCCGGACTAATTTAATTCAGGCGCCAAAAATCCTCCCCCACTTCATCTCAAGAGGTCTGTCATGCATCGGAAATCTTACATGACGCTGGACTGGTCTTGGGAAATATGTGTCATTCCGTTCTTGTAGCTTCTATTTGTGCTGGAGGCGACGGTAATATCGCCGTTGGTGTTACTTTCTGGATGAGCTTGTAATGTGTCGACTGTGCTGCTGTAGAGCAACGGCGTAGGTGGGAAAGGGTAGTAGGCCTACTAGTTAGACATCCATACAGCCACAATCGACATTTCCCTTCGTCTGATTTTCGAGATTCGCCTACCCCAACTTGTTGGAGTCGATGTTCGGTGACAAACGAAATAGAAAAGCCAGTCTCCGGCTTCTTCGATGCCCTAGTGATACGTTTCGTTGCTGCTACTTGGAAATTGTCCTTTATTGTGCCACTCTGTGGTGATCGGCTAGGCGAACAGGGTGTCGCCCGCTGTGAAAATCAATGATGTGATATGGAGAATTCGGGTATTTCCATTGGTAATCCTGGGCGGACGTTTGTATCTCTAGTGTCTATGCACGTACATACAATTGCTTGATGCTGATACATGGGTCACTCCGTCTGAGGGTTTGGTGATGCTCCCACGCGCGGGACCAGCTTGATTTCACCACCATTGCCTACACTGGACCAGGGATCGTTACCGTTCATAAGAACGCCTCAGCTTGCATCCGCCAGAGGCGAGCATAATCCGAGTCCTCGCGCTTCAATAGCTCCTCATGCGTGCCCGTCTCAACAATAGCTGAGTCGTTCATGTACCTATTGTCGGTGATTCGTCAGATCGACAATGTAATTTATGAGATCTAGAGACGCACAAAATAAGATCGGCGTGTCGCGTAAGGCTTCCAAAACGATGCGTTGAGAATATCATCGTGTTGTTCCCTCGCAACTTTCGAAGCCTTGAGAAAAGATCTAGAAAAAAGATCAGGACCGAACTGAAACAGAGTCACTGGACGGTTATTGGTCGTACCGTGTTCGGCAGTGGGGTCTAGTGATGCGCTTGGCTCGTCGAACATAAGTAAGCCTACCTCTTGCTCCATCGTCGAAGACCGCATGAACGTTCTCGAAACCGCAAGCCTCTGCATCTGCCCCCCACTCAGCTCGTGGTCAGCAGTATCCTCCACAAACCCATCGGGCCCATCGACAACTTTCCTGCCAAATAACTTCCTCGTCCCCTCTGGCATCCCCACATATATATCACGGACGGGCCGCTCAAGGTAGGTATCAAAGCCGTCCGGGAGTCGTGCGATCAATTCAGACGCTCCTCCCAGACGTGCAGCTTCCTCGATTGCGGCGTCGTCACCCGCAAGACGCGGATTACCCAACGCGATATTGTCTCTAATCTGTGATCACATTGGTTTGGCGAGTTTGGCGGGGTATGTAGGCATTGGCACGTACGGAGAGAGGAAAGTGGGTATAGTCCTGGAACAGAATTGCCATTGCACGTCGAAGGTCCGCCAGTTTCAATGTCTTGATATCGTGTCCTTCGATGAGTATACTTCCCTCCGTGGCGTCGAATATTCGAGCAACAAGCTTGAGAATGGTGCTTTTTCCAGATCCATTCGAGCCAACTATCACCTAAGACGTAACGTAGATTGAGACCAGCCTCGTGCACCGAGAATACTGGACGTACGCAAAGTTGGCCTGGCAAGACCTTGAAAGAGACGTCACGTAGGGCATACTTTTCGCTTGCTGGATATCGGAACGACACATTCCTGTGGATCCCAAATCAACCCTAGTGTATCTGCGGGAAACTGACAAACTACCTGAACTCTAGCGATATTCCGTCGCTGATTGACTGCGCATTCTCTGGGAATGGAATAGTTCCATCAACTATTTTGTTTGGGATATTTTCGGCCTCGTACAGCTTTCGCAAGCTTGCTAGTCGTTCCGAAATACTCCCCATTTTCCGAAAAATGTCATTAATTCGCATCACAAATGTGCCGGATGACTGTTGCAGCAGGTGGAGGGAAGCAAGCGAGACAGGCATAGACGTCGGCTTCTTGACCGCCTGAAATGTGAAAACGATCTAGAAAGACATGAAGTTCGAGAACGCAAGGGCACGTCGATGGACGAACTCGTGGTAGCTCTTTCAGAGGGACCCAGAGGAGGCTAAGAGGATCGAAAGTCGGAGTTCTCACGTAAGAGAAGTACGCCGTCCAAAAGTCGTTTGCGCGGCCCCCCAATCGGTCGGCTAAGATACGATATTCTGTCGATACGTCAGTGATGCCTCTCTATAGAGAGGTATCCTGCACACCTGCCGTGAGGAACTCGTCAAGACCACCCGCGACGAGTTCCTTGCGATGTTTGGTATCTCTGACAACCTGATCGAGGCCCTCCATTCTTACATAATCGTTATTGCGTATGATGGCGGCCCAAGCTAAGAACATGGTTTATCGGGGAGTGAAAAAGGACAGAATTCGTGCCATACTATTGCCCAGACTGAGAGCGAAACCATTACTGAAAGCGAAGAAGGCCACTGCTTCGCTTGCGAGTGAAGCTAGAACGAGCAACGGCCCAGATCCCTGATCCTGTAGAACACGGAGTAGGACAGCCCCTTCGGAAAACATCCTAAGGAAGGCGGATCCCGTCTCCACTAGGGTCATGATCGCCGATAACGCTATCGATTCTGTATCAGGGGTATTCTGGCGGAGCTGTGAAGACACAGAGGGATCGTCCCACGTCGGGACATCGATGCGGGCCATCGAGTGGAAGATGCTCCCCGAGTAAAACTGCTGGGCGCGCGCATCGAAGGCAGTGATCACCTTTTCCGAACCGTAACTCAAGACAAGCTCGGCTGCCGTACAGAGCGCCCGGCCCCCAGCCACCCAAAATAGTAAACGGGGATCAATGGCACGATTGTCAATGGCGGATTGCAACTGCAAGCCAAAGAGAATCATTTAGCGACGGGGAGTTTAAAGAAAAATTTGATGCTCACTACTCTAAGCGTCTGTCCAGAAAACCTTGAAAAAAGGCCTGTGAGCATCTTCATCTTTCAAGAAAGAAAAAAAAAAGGCCCACGCACCACAACCCCACCGCCGGAGTTAGGGATTGAGCAAGGGTAATTCCCAGATAAAGGAATAGCTGCGGCCGTGCCACAGTGTCCATGTCACGCAGGGTCCTCACTAAATATGGGACGTCCTTCCAGATGCGCACGTACTCTTCGATTTTCCAGGAAGTGGGGAGATACCGCGACAAACGGGTACGCATAATGTAGAGGTCCCACACGCCCATATTGACGTGTCTGAAAAGGCTCTTGTCCATCGGGTCAAGTTCGCCCCCAGTCTCCGGGTCTGTCCTGTCGATGGCCGTCGACGAGTCTTTTTCCATGGTGATTCGTGAAGAAACAGTGGAGGATGAAGGGCAGTCAGCTGAACTCGCAACAGGTCGATCATAATTCTATATTTATAGTCGCTGTATGCGCGCTAGAGTCCCTACATAGTAACTTACCAAATATATCGATAGTTGGGTGGAGGACCTGTACAGTGGTAACGCGCACGTCGAGTCAGAACTGTAGATAGGGCTCTGTGATATAAATATGGTTCCTAGTTTGAATCGGTTTGAAGTTCGAACCTAGGTGTCAGGTTTTAGAGTGGAGTTCGTGCACGTGGTAGATCACGCGATCCCACAGGGAATGTTTGGGTCTAGGACCCTTGCTAGGACAGTAGTTTGATTCCGACTCTTGGTTCGGTTAACGATATGATATGACATGAGGGATTTAATTGATTGGGACAACGATAGTGCGATTCTTGGCTCATGATACGAATGATTTGATTTGTCGGGAGAACAACATCAATATTATCAGCATCAGAAGTACAACGTGTCAAGGTCAGTGTGTGAACAATCACGGACCATACAAGCAGGTACGTTCGCATGGATATCAAGATGGAAACACAAAAATCAAGGGTTGGATTGGTATGTTTAGATCAGGGATGATATGGCCGAGGTATCAAGAGAACGAAAAAGATAGTTTGAAAGCTTAAGGTAACAGAAGCCTGAGGCTCAAGCGGCCTTGGCTTCCAACTCGCTGAGAAACGCAAGCCATCCGTTTTTGTCAATGACGCCCTCATCTGCAACCATCCAGATAAGGAAACCATAATCCGTCGATTTGAGGAAGGATATGACGTACAGTAACCGTCCGCATCTGTCACCACGACATATCGTGCACCGAGCTTGACAAAAAATTGTTGTACAAGTTCCAATGGGGAGTTGATGCTGATGGTCAGGGGAGCCTACGTAATTCTGCTGAGCCGAGTTCTCTTTACAACGTCATAGTTTGTGCTTACCTTGTCCATATAAACGCTAAAGTCAAATGGATCCTCCGCCTGGTCCAAGATGGACGAGATGGACGATGATGAAATGGATAGGGACCTAAAACGCAGATCACGTGATTGGAACGACACTGGGTGATCGGCGTCCTCTGCAACGATGCCTGGAAAACATGAGTGAAACGGAACTCATGCGAATTGGAACTAAGGCGTACTGAGTGCGTGCTCAAGCTCGCTGCCACCGATAAAACCGACCATGCGCGAGCCACCATCATCGTCACTGCGCAAGATCGGGAACCCCGTATCCGTGAAGCCGGCCGCTACCAGCTTGGCGAGTTGGTCACGCACCGTGCGCACCGTGTTCACGCGCTCGATATGGATGACCTCTACGTCGCGATCCATCTGCAGATCTGATCAGAAGTCTGGGGAGAAACGACGGGGAGAAACTCGAAGGGTACAGCATCGCTAATGGTATGACCCCCCCATAGGTATTGGTGTTTCGCGTTGAGGTATGGAAGCTGGGAAAGCCTGTATTCTTATCAGCACGGTAAACAGTGACAAGAAACAACCGGAATCGGCGCACTCAATAACGAGTTCGTAAATGCCCTTGGGTTCGAGAGCATCCGCAACGGTCTTGGCGACGAGGACGCCGAACATAACTGGCACGGCGTACGTGAGGGTATCCGTTAGCTCGAACATAATGACCGCCAGCGAAACGGTAGTCCGAGTGACGCCGGACAACGCAGCTGCCGCTCCAACCATCGCATACAACCCCGGAATGACGCATTGGTCACTTTCTCCGCAGGAGGAGAACACAGGTGCGCCCGGCCAACGCCATCGTGCGTATTGCACAGCCAACCCTACGATCCTGCCGGCGCATGCACCAACACCAAGGGTCGGGATAAAAATGCCAGCCGGAACCTTGATGCCGAACGTCACAACGGTGAGGGCAGCCTTAACGACGAGCGCGACCGCGATCATTCGCATAACAGAGAACGTTTGCTTGCCGGGGTCAAGCACGCAGAGACCCGCGTGGGTATTGGGAGAACCGGGGAGGCACATGGCAAAGAGGTTGTAGACGAGTTCGGTGCCACCCATGAGCGTGTAGCCGTTAACGAAGCTTAAGATCGTCGTAATCGCCGTGATCTGTAGATGTAATCAATTCCACGCGTACTCAGCGCGTGTGAAGCGCAACACACCAAAAGTACTTCCGCGATAGGGTGGTTCTTGAGCCAAGTCTTGTTACGCACATCGCGACTCCATCGATGGTTCAACTTGGAGAAATATGCGCCATATACCCCACCAAAGACGCCCAGAAGAAGAAAGGGGACAAATTCGAAAGCATGCCAATCCTAAATTAAAGGGGTTGTCAGGTGGTAGAATGATAGAGTGACGGCTCTTGCTGACTTTGTCGTATGTGACCTGGAAGAGGACTAGCTTTCCGGTACCGAATGGATCGAGGAACCGCAACGTCACTGCAGCTATCATCGCGCAGAAAAAGCTGGCGAGCTAAGTTAGAGAGAAAGAAACCTATCGGAGGTCAAGAAAGATACCTTCGCCACATGACCTAGAAACACTTATTTCAGAGGGAACGTTATTCGAATATCCAATTACCAACCTTTGGAGGGAAGAAATAAGATACTTCTTCCAAACTGAAGAGAACGCCACCGATAGGGGCCCCGAATGCCACTGCAACACCTGCTGCGCTTGCAGCGCTGAGCACCTCACGTCGTTTGCCTGTGATATTTAGTGGATGACTAAAGAAGTAAACTATATGACGACCCACCTTCATTATTCTCATACTTTGAAAAATACCGGCTTACAATATTTCCGATGCAGCTCGCGATGTGTACAAAAGGGCCTTCTTTTCCAAGTGAGAGACCCGACGCAACAGACAAAGCCAATCCGACAGCCTTAGTAAACAGCGTGCGAGCTCCAAGGTAACCGTGTATGACGAAGCCTGTTGGAAAATATACGTTCGAAAATGAACCTCGAGTAGTTGGTTATGAGTCGCGTACCGGAAAGGATGGTCTTTATTTCAGGTATACCACTCCCGGCGGCATAGTACAGAACTTTGCGTTTGGCAGGGGGTTGTGAGGGCGGCGTGAACACCTTGGCGTATTCGGTCGGCGGGACAAAGTCGGGTGAGAGGACTCCAGAATCTTTCCGCGTGACAAAAGACGTTGACGCGGTCAAATAGATCGTGAGTATGGAAGAGACTAGCGCGAGGAATAGCTGTGAAAATTAACACAAACCGCGAACAAGGGAAAACATGACTGAGGCGTACCGCTGAGATAGCGTATGTCGTGCGATCGACCAGAAGGCGGGATAAATTAGTAGCGTCTGTCCCCATAAAAGCGGCACT
This sequence comes from Lactarius indigo, assembly GCA_025766275.1. Taxonomy (NCBI): domain Eukaryota; kingdom Fungi; phylum Basidiomycota; class Agaricomycetes; order Russulales; family Russulaceae; genus Lactarius; species Lactarius indigo. The sequence continues at coordinate 136,422 of JAFKAC010000063.1, forward strand.
CCAGGGTACCCAGGCGCTGCAAGTTTCTCCGAGCGCTAAATCGAACGCTTGGCGCTCCGAAACTGGTGGACAACAGAACCTTCTAGCCTTCCACCAGCCAGTCGCACAGTATCCGTACTTGATGTCGAATAGCCACTGCTCGCTTCGCACAATCAAGAAGGCGGCGACTGCGGTGAGGAATCCAACAATCGTGACGACAACCCAGCCCATAAAGCGGTCGGTCGCTTTGTGTATGCGCCCACGAACGGACTTGCGACGTCGAAGGTGATAGAGGCGCGTTGAGTCTTTGATGGCATCATGCAGCCAATCAACGGAAGTGAATGATGAATACCAAACACGGATGCCGTTTGCACGAATGACACCTTCTGCATCCTGGTCGGGCTCTCCTGCTTTGGCGGCCAAGGCAGGTGCATCGTAGGCAGATATGGGCCGTTGGGTGCGAAAGATGGATGTCCTATCAAGAAATTCGGATCGTAGGGTGGGTGAATTGGGAACAGAAGGGGCCCGGCCGGGGAGATGAAGAGATGGAAGAGCTGGTAGGCCGTGACGCTTGCGAAAGCCTACTTTTGGGCTGAAATGTGGTAGAGTCCCATATGAGGAACGGGAGGTTTGAAGAGAAGGACGACGGGGTGCGATGGGCGTTGCTTCTCCTGCGTCCTGAACCTCTGGCCCAGTAAAGAGAGCTTGAGACGACCCGATGTGGAGTAGACGCTGGCGACGCCAGGTTGTGTCCGAAGGGCCGCTTAGAGGGCCCGAGGGCACCTCCGTTGCCATAGATGTCGCAACGGAGGTCGTTGAGTAGGATCTCTCTAACGGTGGTTGGGGTGGTGGGGCCATCCGACGCCTTCAAAGCCGTTATGCTCAAGGTGGTGAGGATGTGGGGTCGGACGGAGAAAGGCAGGATGCGAGAAGTCTCGTTTAGGAAAGCGTTGACAGTAGTTTCCCCTGGTTTTTCTGTCCCAGAGCAGCAGCTCATAGCAGACAGACTTTATCATGGTCGCTATCGTTCAGTCCAAACTCAATATTACTTTCAATCGCGGACGACAATGAGGAACCGTAATTACTGTAGTCAAGTTAAAAATCGTGTATAGAAACCGAATGCCCAACTCTGGTTGCCAAGAGTCCCTATGATAGACTGACACTTCCATTCCACTCAATTGTCCTTTTTTGCCACAAGTGGACGCCACAGCCACATCTTGTGCGCACGCTCTGACTGTGGGTCATAAGGAGATATGTATATGTGGCCCGGAGTAGAACAACCACGACCGTGCCTGTCTCCACTAGCGCCACCTCTCCCTTCCCACCAGCGCAGATATTCTGTGCCTGTGTTGCCTCCGCATGTGCTATTGAACCGAGCTTCGATATACCCTTCAGCGCAGGTGGGAATTCGACGATTTTGTGGAACGCGTTAGGCACTTGCACACGTTTTGTGGATGTAATCTCACGAGGCGCCAACACGTCAGTGAATTCAATCTCAGGCATAAAGATTTACATAGCCAGCCTGAGCGCATGCCCAGACGCTTCCGGGGGCGGCAGCACAACCTCATCTATAAGTTCGTCAGCCCATTTTGGAACCCCATCTCATGCGTGCAAGGCTACTTCAATGCCGAGTATATCGCTATCGCGTCATCGTCGCGACACTCTGGCCCCAACCACCTCCCGGAACAGTCACATTCAACAATAGTCCAGATGACCCACCGGCACTAGGGGCTCCCACGGGAGCATCTAGGTTTCCCCCACCAAACATGTACAAGCCGTGCCGATGGTCCAGTGCATATGAGTCGGCGAAAAGTTGCGCAACGAGGTCGAAGTAGAGGCGTAGCGTGCAGGAGTGCGCATGCCCAGAACAGCGCGTATTTTTGAAGACGCGTAAAGCCCCTCGTAGTGTCAAGTAAGAAGATAAAGTCGCCCTATGCCATGGCAGACATACACACAACTCGTACTGTGACAGTCAATTGGCGCTTCGAAGGTATTGGCCGCTCGAAATTTGGGTCGAACCGAAGCTGGTGCAGTACGTACTAACTTACACTGGGAATTCGGACTGACTGCAGGAATTCTCCCACGCACCACATTTTGGAATCGCGTGATCTACTGTACCACGTGTGCACGAAGTCGAATCTAAAACATCACATGACATGTAGGTTCGAACCAGGGTGCGGTGAGGAACCTAATATCTGTACGTACATGATAGCCAATGCAGTATTATCACTGCCCCGTATCACCTAGTCTGACTCGACGTGTGTGCTACCGATCCTCCACCCAACCATCAAGATGTAGGAACTCTAGCGCGCAACTACAGCATCTATAAATACCGGGATCACGATCGTGAGTCCAACTCATTGACCCTTGCACCGACCCGCCCCCCTCTACTGCTTCATCATGGAAAAGGACTCTTCGATGGCCAACGATAGGAAAGACTCGGAGCCCGGGACTGAACTTGATCCACTGAATAAGGGTCTTTTCAAACACGTCAATCTTGGAGTGTGGGACCTCTACATTAGGCGTACTCGCTTGTCGCGATATCTCCCCACTTCCTGGAAAATTGAGGAGTATGCACGGATCTGGAAAGACTTCCCATACTTGGTGAGGACCCTGCGTGACATGGGCACCGTGGCACGGCCGTTGTTGTTACTTTATCTGGGCATTACCATTGCCAAATCCCTGACCCCCGCGGTGAGGCTGTGGTGCGTGGGCCTCGTTTTTCTTTCCTGAAGGCGAAAGACCCTTACCGTCTTTTTTAAGGTTTTCCGGGCAGGTCCTCGGAATAGTAGGTATCTATCATTCCTTTAAATCTCTCGTGGCTGAATGATTCTCTTTGGCTTCTAGGTGCAATCCGCCATTGACAATCGTGCCATTGATCCCCGTTTACTATTTTGGGTAGCTGGAGGCCGTGCACTTTGTACGGCAGCCGAGCACGTCTTGGGTTATGCCTCGGGAAGGGTGACCACTGCCCTCGGTGCGCGCGCCCGTCAGTTTTACTCGAGGCGCATCTTCCACTCGATGGCTCGCCTTGATGTCCCGACGTGGGATGATCCCTCTGTATCTTCACAGTTCAAAGCGCTCCAGCAGAAGATGCCTGATACAGAATCAGTTGCGTTGACGGCGATCATGACCCTAGTGGAGACGGGATCCGCCTTCCTTAGGATGTTTTCCGAAGGGGCCGTCCTATTCCGTGTTCTGCGGGAGCAAGGAGACGGGTCATTACTCATTCCAGTGTCACTCGCCAGCGAAGCACTGTCCTTCTTCGCTTTCAGGAGAGGTTTCATTATCAGTCTGGGCAATAGTATGGCACAATTTCCTTCCTTTCTTACCCTCCGATGAACCAAGTTTTTAGCTTGGGCCGCCATCACACGCAATAATGATTATGTCAGAATGGAGGGCCTCGATCGTGTGGTTAAAGACACCAAACATCGCAAGGAACTCGTCGCGGGTGGTCTCGATGAGTTTCTCACAGCAGGTGTGTAGGATACCTTTCGATAGCGAGGCACCGCTAACGACTCTGCAGAATATCGTAGCTTAGCCGACCGACTGGGGGGCCACGCAAACGATTTTTGGACGGCGTACCTCTCTTACGTGAGGACTCCGACCCTCGAGCCTATGAGTCTCCTTAGGGTCCCTCTAAAGGAGCTACCACAAGTTCGTCCATCGATGTGTCGTTGCATCCTGGAACGTCATGTCTTTCTAGATCGTCTTCACACTCCAGGCGGTCAAGAAGCCAATGTCAATACCTGTCTCGCTTGCTTCCCTGCACCTGCTGCAACAGTCGTCGAGCACATTTGCGAGGAGTATCAATGATATTTTTCAGAAAATGGGGAGCATTTCGGATCGACTAGCAAGCTTGCGAAAGCTGTACGAGGTTGACAATATCCCAAACAAAGTCGTCGATGGAACTATTCCATTCCCGGAGAATGCGCGGTCAATCAGCGACGGAATATCGCTAGAGTTCAGGTAATTTGTCTATTTCCCGCAGATGCGCTAGGGTTGATTCGGCGTACATAGGAATGTGTCGTTCCGATATCCAGGAAGTGAACAGAATGCTCTGCGCGGCGTCTCTTTCAAGCTCTTCCCGGGCCAACTCTGCGTACGTCCACGCCTATTATATATTCCCTAGGTACATAGGGCCAGCCTCATTCTGTATCTACGTTACGTCTTAGGTCATCGTTGGCTCAAATGGATCCGGAAAAAGCACCATTCTCAAGCTTTCTGCTCGAATATACGACCCCACGGAGGGAAGTATACTCATAGACGGACACGATATCAAGACATTAAAGCTGGCGGATCTTCGACGCGCGATGGCAATCCTGTTCCAGGACTATACTCTCTTCCCTCTTTCCGTACGTGCCAATGCCTACATACCCACCCAAGCTCGCCAACCGGTGTGATTGCAGATTAGAGACAATATCGCATTGGGAAATCCGCGTCTTGCGGGTGACGAGGCGGCTATCGAGGAAGCTGCACGTCTGGGAGGCGCGTCTGAAATGATCGCACGACTCCCCGATGGCATCGATACCTACCTTGAGCGGCCCGTCCGTGATCAATATATGGGACTACCGGAGGGGACGAGGACATTATTTGGTCGGAAAGTTGTTGATGGGCCCCATGGATTCATGAATGATACTTCGGACCACGAGCTAAGCGGAGGGCAGATGCAGAGGCTCGCGGTTTCGAGAACGTTCATGCGGTCTTCGACGATGGAGCAAGAGGTAGGATTGCTGATGTTCGACGAGCCGAGCGCATCACTGGATCCCACTGCCGAACATGGTACGATTGATATCCGTCTCATGTCCGCGTTTGATCCTGAGAGCTTTTCTAGATCTCTTCTCAAGGCTTCGAAAGTTGCGAGGGAACAAGACTATGATATTCTCGACGCATCGTTTTGGAAGCCTTACGCGACACGCCGATCTCATCTTGTGCGCATCTATCTCTCTCCTTATAAGCTACTACGTCGACCTGATGAATTATCGACAATAGGTATATGAACGACTCAGCTATTGTTGAGGCGGGCACGCATGAGGAGTTGCTGAAGCACGAGGACTCGGACTATGGTCGCCTGTGGAGGATGCAAGCTGAGGCATTCTTGTGAACGATGGCTATGGTTTGTCCCGGTAGGGGTCATGCTGGTGAATTTAAGCTAGTTTTGCGCGTGGGAGCATCCTGGGACCCTCAGACGTACCATATTGAGTGTGAACAGTACCTGCACTAGAATAAAGCGACTGTATATACACGAATCAGAACCGAGGCCTTAGAAATTCGGACTGACTGCAGGGTACTACACAGTCGAACAAACTGTCGAATTCTAAATCATCACGTACATCACATGACATACAGGTTCGGTTCGAACCAGCAGGCCTGGAGGAACCGAATACCTGGATACGTACGTTATTGCCAGTGCAGCCATGTTGCTGCCCCGAATCACCGTGTACGCTACCGATCCCCCACCCAGCCATTAATAAATTCGGTGATGCAGGGACACCAGCGCTTACTCTGGCGCCCCACTACAGCAACTATAAATACCGGAATCATAACCTACCTACTGCGGGTTCAGCTCATTGCTTCGCCTCCTTCTACTGCTTCTTCACCATGAAACAGGACTCCTCGATGGCCAACGACAGAAAAGACTCGGAGACTGGAGGCGAACTTGACCCGACGGACAAGAGTCTTTTCAAACACGTCAATCTGGGCGTGTGGGACCTCTACATTATGCGTACTCGCTTATCGCGATATCTCCCCACTTCCTGGAAAATCGAGGAGTATGCGCGGATCTGGAAGGACGTCCCATACTTATGGAGAACCCTACGTGACATGGGCACCGTGGCACGGCCGCTGTTGTTACTTTATCTGGGCATTACCATTGCCAAATCCCTGACCCCCGCGGTGAGGTTGTGGTGCGTGGACCTCGTTTTTCTTTCTTGAAGGCAGAAGACCCTTACAATCCTTTTTTCAAGGCTTTCTGGGCAGGTCCTTCGAGTAGTAAGCATCTATTTTGCCTTTGAACCCCCCGTCGCTGAGTTTTTCTCTTTGTCATCGCAGGTGCAATCCGCCATTGACAATCGTACCGTTGATCCACGTTTACTGTTTTGGGTAGCTGGAGGCCGGGCGCTCTGTACGGCAGTTGAGCACGCCTTGAGTTGTGCCTCGGGAAGGGTGACTACTGCCCTCAATGCACACGCCCGTCAGTTTTACTCGGGGCGCATCTTCCACTCGATGGCTCGCCTTGATGTCCCGACGTGGGATGATCCTTCTGTATCTTCACAGATAAAAGCGCTACAACCGTGGATGCCTGGTACAGGCTCAGTCGCGTTGACGGCGATCATGACCCTAGTGGAGACGGGATCCGCCTTCCTTAGGATGTTTTCCGAGTCGGCCGTCCTATTCCGTGTTCTGCGGGAACAAGAAGACGGGTCGTCACTCGTCCTAGCGTCACTCGCCGGCGAAGCACTGTCCTACTTCGCTTTCAGGGGTAGTTCATATCTCAGTCCGGGCAATGGTATATCACAATTTCCCTCCTTTTATTACTCCCTGATGAACCAAGTTTTTAGCTTGGGCCGCCATCACACGCAATAATGATTATGTCAGAATGGAGGGCCTCAATCGCGTGGTCAGAGATACCAAACATCGCAAGGAACTCGTCGCGGGTGGCCTCGACAAGCTTCTCACAACAGGTGTATAGGATATCTTTCAATAGCGAGGCATCGCTGACGAATCCGCAGAATATCGTAGCTTAGCCGACCGACTGGGGGACCGCGCAAACGACTTTCGGACGGCATACTTCTCCTATATGAGAGCTCCGACCTTCGAGCCTATGAGCCTCCTTAGGATCTCTCTAAATGAGCTACCACAAGTCCGCCCATCGAAGTGTCATCGCGTTCTTCGAACCTCATGTCTTTCTAGATCATTTTCACACTTCAGGCGGTCAAGAAGCCAATGTCAATACCTGTCTCGCTTGCTTCCCTGCACCTGCTGCAGCAGTCATCAAGCACATTTGTGATGCGAATCAGAGACATTTTTCAGAGAATGGGGAGCATTTCAGATCAACCGGCAAGCTTGCGAAAACTGTACGAGGCTGAGAATATCCCAAACAAAGTCATCGATGGAACTATTCCATTCCCGGAGAATGCACAGTCGATAGGCGACGGAATATCGCTAGAGTTCAGGTAATTTGTCTATTTTCCGCAGATGTGCTAGGGTTGATTTAGGATCCACAGGAATGTGTCATTCCGATATCCAGGAAGTGAACAGTATGCTCTGCGTGACGTCTCTTTCAAGCTCTTGCCGGGCCAACTTTGCGTACGTCCACGGCGCTATATATTCTCTAGGTGCATGGGGGTGGTCTCATTCTGCCACGTCTTAGGTGATAGTCGGCTCGAATGGATCCGGAAAAAGCACCATTCTCAAGCTCGTTGCTCGAATATACGACCCCACAGAGGGGGGCATACTCGTCGACGGACACGAAATCAAGACATTGAGACTGGAGGACCTTCGACGCGCAATGGCAATCCTGTTCCAGGACTATACTCACTTCCCCCTCTCCGTACGTATCAATGCCCACATACCCCCACCCAAGCTCGCTAACGCGTGTGACCGCAGATTAGAGACAATATCGCATTAGGTAATCTGCGTTTTGCGGGTGACCACGCCGCAATTGAAGAAGCTGCACGTCTGGGTGGAGCGTCTGAATTGATCGCACGACTCCCCGATGGCATCGATACCTACCTTGAGCGGCCCGTCCGTGATATATATGTGGAACTACCAGAGGGGACGAGGAAATTCTTTGGCCGGAAAGTTGTTAATGGGCCCCATGGGTTCACGGAGGACACTGCTGACCATGAGCTAAGCGGAGGGCAGATGCAGAGGCTCGCGGTTTCGAGAACGTTCATGCGGTCTTCGACGATGGAGCAAGAGGTAGGATTGCTGATGTTCGACGAGCCGAGCGCATCACTGGATCCCACTGCCGAACACGGTACGATTGATATCCGTCCCATGTCCGCGTTTGATCCTGAGAGCTTTCTAGATCTCTTCTCAAGGCTTCGAAAGTTGCGAGGGAACAAGACTATGATATTCTCGACGCACCGTTTTGGAAACCTTACGCGACACGCTGATCTCATCTTGTACGCATCTATCTCTCTCCTTATATTATAAGCTACTACGTCGACCTGATGAATTACCGACAATAGGTATATGAACGACTCAGCTATTGTCGAGGCGGGCACGCATGAGGAGTTGCTGAAGCACGAGGACTCGGACTATGGTCGTCTGTGGCGGATGCAGGCTGAGGCGTTCTTGTGACGATGATCGCTGGTCCTGGTGTAGGGCGCGTTGGTGAAAAGCTAGTCTTGCGCGTAGCTGTATGTACAAGATGTATAGTCTGAAGATAGTAGAAGTGTGGCAAGAATGAGCCTGTAAATCACGGTATTGTTGAAGGCGCATGGAAGCCCCAACTTGAAGAGGAGGACAGATTTGATGGTTGCCGGCGGTCCGGAGGCGCCGGCCACCGCTCGTTGACCCATTCCTGGTGCTGAATCCAAGGCTGTCAGCATGTCTCATAGAGTAGCGCTCATATCGGAGGGTTCGTTTTCCTCATCTCATCGAGTGTAGTGGAATGGATTGCACGACGCACCGTTGCGCATTGAAGCCTGCACCGTGACCTGAGGTTGTCTTCGCCTTCTGTTATTTTCCGATTTTCTACCATGGCCATCTTGATGGCCATAACCTAGTATACACTAGTAAACGCATGCCAACGACTGACGTACATGGGACCCTGCAGGACCTCACTGGTGTCCGTGTGAGCACGAGCATGCTATATGTGCCCTCCTCCATATATAAGCAATCACCATGACGATAGGTTTGTCTAGTAGGAAAGGTCGACTCGGGTGCCAAGTCGGGTGCCGTGCTGTGAGGTCCAGATTCAGAATCGGAGTCGAGATTCTCACGAGTGGTTTTGTGAGAGTCTGTTAGGTCAACACGTCGCGCTCACAGGATCCATCGACAATCGTGGCACCGATTCGTAAGATCGATATCTCCTATACCCGCCTGGAACGGCACAGCATGCCAGTGTGGGAGCGAGGACATGGTCGAACTGTTCTGTAGAACCTGACTGTCGTGATTCGAAACGAATTATCGCCGCGATCGCAGGCAACATTCGACAGTACGAAAAAAGAGGTATCAACTTGGCAAAGCTTCTCGAATCACCGAAGCCAAGGTGAATCTTCCACGAACCTTCTGCCAGCATCCTCTACCAAAGACGGCGAGACCAAGACCTCCTCCCGGCTTCCGATTGCCCACTACAGCTTTATGATTAGAATCACATTAAGGGATCCGTATCATCCGCCGCCACCGCCGTCGGAGAAAGTAAGCCGTCATGATCAATGCCCGCTCAAGACGGGGGTCGTATTGCCGAAACAGCAGAAGAGAAGCAGACACGTCAAGGATCAATTCGGGATTAGATACCGTATATCGACATGCGGCACGAGCAGACAAATGGTGTTCGCAGGCACCGCGTGCGTGGCCTACGGAGAGAAGACGGTCGGAGAAATATATGTATTGGAGGGGAAGGAAACCGGCGCGTGACCTACAGCACAGCCTGCGTGCGTAGCACCAAAGGTACACGAAATAGATAGGGGGCCTGTCATCCAGGGACCCTTCGCGCACCGGCAAAGGGCCTATATGTGTTATCTAGGGTCTATTAAGACGGAGATCCGGTTAAAGATAAGGGAAATACTGTTCAGTCGCGTGCATGGGAGCGCTTTAAACTCGTGCTATGATGGCTATCCAACGCTGCGGCGGCTCTCGCCACGGCACGGCGCCTGTGTCTGCGCTTGCAGGTCTTCCCGGGCGCCTCGCCTATGCCATTGGTGAGCTTCGACTCCAGTACCGAACCGATGCTGCCTGGGGAGCTTGGAAGCGGGACAGGAGAGCTCGAGACGGAAATTACGCCTGGTGTTGGCGGAGACGGCACATCGGAACTGTGCACCGGCACGTAGGAAATGAGGGAGGATGTATAGGGAGGGTTGGCTAAACCGGTGGTTGAGGACGCGGGAAGCATGGGCTTACTGCTTGCAGGAGTCTGCGGAACGGGGGCAGGTGGTACTCGGTCCGAATTACCATCTGCGCAGAATGTGATCAGAAGGTCAACCTACATGTGTGTTAAGACATTGTCAGCGAACGTGGGTCCAGAGTGTGTGCTCGAGATGGGCCCACGTTATCGACTTGGCAGGCGACCTGAACTTGATTGTCGTCCGAACGATGGAACGCGGTTCTGCAGTCCGGCGTGGTACCTACAAAGGATTTTTCAGCCTTCAAGGTACCACAAAAGACAAAGCTGGCCATACAAGCCGCGCCATGGCCGTCACAGCCATTAAAGTAGCTACAGTTTGATTATCACCTTGAGTAGTCACGTCGTCTATAACGTTGAACCTACCTGAAAGTGATGGGGACGTTCAAGGCGTGCCTTAGAACATGAAGAAATATACGTTAGCACTGGCCGCGAGAAATCCCCCAGTGACTTACGGGTCAACTAGCGAAATGTCCACACTAGACCCACATCCCGCACAGGCAGGATTGTTTAAGTTGAATTCTAGAAGGGCACAGTGCTCCCCGTTCAATAAGCATTGTCCTGTTGCGTGCAAAGATCAGGTCACGTATTCCAGCCCACTACCACGTGTTGACTGGACACGCACCGGTCTGCAGGTAGCTGTGATGACAATGAAGGTGAGGTTAGTGCATGCGCATTGGCCTTGCGGGAAACACCACCCACGCGATGCCCGCCTCCGGTCCGTTGCTCGTCCAGTCCTCGCCGTTCGAAAGGATCTTCCCGCCAATAACGAGCTGGGGCTGCAAATGTACATTTATTAACCCCTCTGCACGCTGACGAATGGTGTGATGTGTAACGAGATGCTTACCGTTCCCTTTCCACACCTCCGCGTTCCGGGGTCAGCACCGCGCTGTGCATGATTTGGAACCGAAGAAGCTCCAAAGCTTACTGGTTGTCGAAGCGGATCGTATGGGATTCTGCGCGCGAGAGAGCGGCGCCTGTGATTATGGCAATCACGAGCGAAAGAGCGGAAATACGGGGCATTAAGGCAGAAAGAAGAAAGTTCGAATTGTGAATTGCGAATTGCGAATTGGGACACCCAAAGGTAGGACGAAGGGGAAGGGGCTTCGATGCAGTGGAGACGGGGTAAAGGCGCCACAATAGAACGAAGCTAGAAAGGCAGAAGGTGTCTGGAGGGAAATGCATGTCATTTATATTCTGTGCAACCCAAGCCTCTCACAAACAGCCAGGACAACCCGTGGAAACCTTTTGTCAATGCGGCTTATCATGACCGTGGAAATATTGATTACATTACCACAGGAGAGCAAAAGCACTCAGTCAATGAGGGTAGACGATCTAATAAGTGAAAGTAGCTTGTTATTTCCGCGCATCACAGGAAGGTAGAGAACGAAGTATAGCGAACGCGTGTATGTTGAATACCGTCCGCACATTTCCACGAGTCCCCTCCACGCCCAAGTCCTTGGCAAAGTCTGTGCGGCACCTTGAGTCATAAATTCATTAATTCAGCGCGAAATCGCGATACAGGCATCACTAGTGTTGCAAGCGTTCCAACGTTCTAAACGAAAACGAACGCTTGTCCACGAATCCGTCTGCAAGTACCCGCTGCGTGAAGGTACAGAGACAACTTGGGCGTATATCGTAGCGCCACATGAGTAGCTTCTAACCAGGTTAGAGGTTGCAAAGTTAAAATAGTGAAGGGCGAGGACCGCGAGGCAGTGACTGTAAATTGAAAAGCAAAGACACTCCACCAGTTGGCTGTAACTCTGTGGACGCACGTGATCCAAAAGGTTTTTCGGCCGCAACCGACAGAAACGAAACTTTGGCCGAGTCCTCATACGCTTCAAGCTGGCATGTTCGTGTGCGACTTCGTGAGCCAGGAAAGGCGGGAATATTTTTCTCTCACCTTTCATCGGGACGTCAACCCAGTACTGGTGAATACTGGTGGCAGCGATTGATATCCTAGTGGCACCCACCTTCCAACCTGAAGGAGCAGGTTGCTGACTCGGAGCTTGTCGATGCCTGGCTCGAACATCACGACGTGCTCTTCTCCGCCATCTCAACAAAGCATGGAAAAAACTGGCTGACGCTCATCGACGTACCCATGTCCCGAGCTAAAGACCTCTTGAGCGCGTGGTACCGGCTCTACCAACACACCAGGACGAACGCTACCGTTCTACTCGCTCCTGGGGTGCCGCTTGCACGCGTACAAATAGTTGCACCGACCACAAATTTCGGTTTCCGACGCTCGCATTGGCTGTACAAGACATCTGGCTACGTGCCTGCTGCAGCGGGCCGTAACGTGCTTGGTATTGTGGACTACTCCATTGATTTCCCGAGTTCGAACAACCTGAGGCCACTTATGAATGAATATCAAAGCGACGGGGCTGGCGCAACCTTCACTATCTTAGCCAGCGGCGGGGCTTACAATCTGAACGGCCCAAAGCGACGAGGCGAACCTCAACATCCTGTACGCCTGGCCATGGCGTACCCTACTGCACATATTCTGCAGCACCAGCTCGAATATCCAGGCCGACCCTCTCGTCAGCTGGCTCGGGTACGTACTCAGCCAGACGTCCGTCCCGCCGACGATGAGCATCCCTCACGACAAAGACGAGTACCAAGTTCCGCCGGATTATGCGATACATGTGTGCAATCTGTTCGAACAGCTCGGCGCCAGCGTCCCCTTCGCGAGAGGCGCCGATGGGGTTGGTGGGTAGGAATTGCATGCTCTCTGACCCCTCCGGAAACTTGCATGTCCCCATTTCCCCTCAACTTGCGCCTGTGGCGTTTTCCTCTACATGAAAGCAGGTGTCGGTCGATACACATCTTTCACCATACCTCCCACGCTTTCACGGTCCCTGGGTCACTAGCGTCGCGACGAGCTACAACCCTGAGGTAGCGGCAAGTATCACCTCCGGCCGCTTCTCGACGTACTTTCCGCGGCCGAGCTACAAGGACAACCCCGTTCCCAACTTTCTCTAGAACCCGGGCAGCCGCTGTAAGGGTCTTTACAAGTGCGCTCGTTACCTTGACTCGATCTCACATCGTAATTTGTGCAGCACCGGGGGCCGCAGCTTTCCTGAAATTCCCCTGGTGCTCGGCTTCGAAGTCTTCGTCAACGGGTAACTCAATGATAATGTCGTGGGTGGCACGAGCTGTTCGACGCCAGTGCGATGTCCCTCGGAGTCCCTCTCTGCCTGTTCCACCTGCAACGTACAGGCAGCTTCGGGCATTATCTCACTATTGAATGGCTACCGGTTTTCCAACGGCAGGCCACCGCGATATCTGTTGCTCCGTGATAAGATAGTATGCTGGTATGAGCGCCAACGTGTGGAGCATATACACTCGCGCACAGCTGCTCCTAGCCGCAGAATTTTGCCTATTCGGTATCTCGGCCTACAAGTCTAGGAAGAAGTCTTTCTAAAGTGTTGGAAAGTGAAGCATTTGGTAAGGATGTCGCAATGGTTGCCCAAATTCAGTTCATTCTTGAATTGGGAACACCTGGAGACGGTGGGTCATAAGCCGTTTTGACATTTTTAAAGCCCGTTGCCGCATTTCCAGCGCTATTCTCCTCATTAGCTTTTAGAGCTTTCAACCTAGTTTGTGGACTCTATGGGCCAAATCTTTTGACCTATATTATGACTCATACGCTTCCTTACATAGGTCGGCGGAAGGCATAGATCAAAGGTGCCATCCTGGATTTTCTCCAACCACACCTAGGTTGATGAATTTGGGATGATCGGGGGTGACTACGGAGCACGCGAATCTCTAGTAGACAAGCACTGACGGATACATTTGGTTAAAGCTAGTTCTGAACACGGGGGTTCTCAGTTATCGACCCAAGGTGTACACCGTGGAAGTCTTCTTTTGCTCCTAGTCTTCTAACACCGCCTTAGTCAACACTACGTACCACGCCACCCATGAAATGTCTCGGCCTATACATCACATAATCCAGTATCAGCGGCTGCTTTATTGTGCCTCGCACGAAATGCTCACAGATAAGTGAGAAGATCGAAGGCGATGCCTCTGGACCCCAAATTACACAGCCTTCTAATCCGCTCACCTGACCCATATAAAGGTCGCCACATTTGGTACGAATATCCAGCCACATCCCTTCGCACAGTACCGAAAGATGTCACTGGCGACTAGGATCTCAATTCGACTAACAACGGACAAGTAGCGCTCAGTCCTACACCTGTAGCATGCGTCTCGGTGATCCCCGACATCCCACCTTTACCACTTGAGCCGAACTATTATCACGAGCCAACGATGCCCGTATCATATCGTTAACTAGCAGGAAGGTCTCATTAAAATCACATGTGGCCTTCGGCACCATAGTTGTCCTGGCGCTACCCTGAGTAGCAGATCTTCTGCGGCCCCAGTCGCTTTCGCAACACCTGTGGCCCCCCAATCCGGCTACAACCGTGCCTCGTGCAGCTTAATGGTTGCAAGGATTATGATTCCCACAGAAATTCGCACCTCATGCATCTCGGGCACGTCGAAAATTCACCTCCGAGGCGAGGTAATCTCAACTGCTCTTAGAACTGCAGAAAGTGCACGTATTCAGTTAGGCGGGCCACGGTATCACCTCCCAGATAAAACGAAATGGTATGCTGCCACTTGTGCGTACATGGACGTTCAGTGACAATCCAGGCAAGGGATCCACTTCGAGGTACCCGGTAACAATCCAAGTACACAATTAGCTTATCTATGATCTTACACCTTCCCTCCCAACCTCTGGCTCCTACTTGGACGCCGGCACTTGCCCTTTCGGCCATGGGATCAGACAAAATATGGGGCAACCTCCGAAAAGCTCGTATCTGGCCGCACAAACTCCAGCGCCGAGGTCTGCAAGTTTCCGGGTCAATGGACCGAAACGTATCGTAGAAACCATGTTGATTTCCACTCAACTTTGCCCAATCCGTGTAACCTAGGCATACGCATTGCGCCGCACTCCCCGGAGACCTCGGCGTTGTCTCAGAACGCACGACGGATTCAAACGAACGCGGATACGCTGATCGCTCATTTCACCTCGAGGTTCTTATGGCTTAGCAACTTCTTGTCCTACTTTTAGATTTCCCTTCGCCCACCTGCCTTATTCCTCTTTCTTGGGGTAGCGCGCTTTCGTGGCCACAAAAGTCTTTTCTAAAGAATACCACAAACATCTCCTCCCGCCCGTCCGTTGCGACGTGACGGAGGGAATAGCCAGGCGTACCGTCGCGCACCTGATTCACATCAGCTCTGGCATTACAAAGGCCACCCACTCCCCGCCCATCTCACCCGCGGAGGGACCGAACGTATTCATCTGAGTGCGCGACGGCGACACCGACCCCCGAATTTCCCTAAGCGCCTCGACGACATCGGGCTGAATCGGAGCACTTGCTAGGCCACGATGGGCGACCCGTGACATCAGCAGGGAGTGGCCTGCAATAAAAGCTAACAGTTGGTTCCTGGTCCGTCAAAAATGCGCAGAAATGGTTAACAGGGTACGCCCTCCTGGCCTGTGGGGGTCTGGCTACCGCTTTGAGTTATGCAGACCGATTCGTCCTTGAACAGTACTCCTACCCGACTTAAAATGTTGATAACGTTCAAGCTTTACATTGTCTATTTTATGTTCGCGTAAGAAAAATAACAACCACGCTTGCATTCAACCGACAATATCTTAAACCTTGAATGTAAATTAAATCGCTCGCGATGGGCGTTATTTCGGGGTTCGGTTCCAGGGCAACAACGAACTGACGAATGGCCACGGTGGCCGTGGAGTAGAGACACAACTGGCAAGTCTGGTCCTACCAGTCGTACACACGACTCTCTCCTGATCGACCTTGATACTTTGATAAGGGCGGTGGGCAACCTTGTTGCTTAAGTACTCTGGATGTTTCATTAATCTTCTAAAAAGAAGGGCAATCTTCACAGTGTGGAATAAAATAGAACAAAACAGGGGGCGCAAGTACCATTCGCAGTGGGGCCTATGTTCTAGTCCCTCCGCATACGTGAAGTGGGGTCCTGACTCAGACATGTGAGCCATGCATAACCACATCAAGTGGCAATGTACCCACACGGACCAGGGGACTGAGGTACCGCGCCGGGTCAAGCGAAGCCGAACCACACGAACGATGCAAAGACCGCGAACTGCTGGTCGCAAACAACGCAATACAGTCCGTTTCGCATCAGTCAGTCAGAATCGGATAATACCCCGGGGTTGCTGCCAAATCGACTGCCTGGCCGCACCGGGCGCGACAATGATAATCGGGCTTTCTCCGGCACTTGTGCGGTGTCTTCTTACCGGAGGCGAGAAGAAAGGTCCCGGACGATTCTTTCTTACGGCGTCCTTGGTAAGTGACATGAACGGTCGCCTCGTAATTAGTAACTGGGGGGTGCGTGCGTTCCCGCAGGAGTAACCATGAGTCAGGGTAACAGGGAGCGTAAAACCCCCCAAAAGCAAGCGGACGCACCACTTCAACGCAGGAGCGAAAATTAAATAAGAGAAGTGTCGTTTTGCGCCCTCGAATGGGCGACGCCCATTCTTCGGTGACTCCGAGTCGCCACATTATAGTAAGCATCTCGAAGCTCCGAGCCACCTGGAAGCTCGGGGTCTTTTGAGTTTTTGCGACGCGCAGGTGCCTTCTCCGTCTAGGAAGTTACATAATAATAGTAAGCAAGATCGGGTGCGTTGCAGTGCGGCCGGTACACTCTTTTTTCGGAAGAACAAATATCCAATATGGTTTCGGGTGAAAGTGCTCGAATGAAGGGTGCGTTGTACATAGCCCAAGTGCGAGGACGGCTACTCTTCGGAAGTGGAAAAAAGGTGATCCTCGTACGTGGCACAAGTCGGCTCCGGATGGTGTGTCGCAAGATCGTCGCGCAGCAGAATCGAAAAAATTTCCAGGACCCCTCCCTTGAGAGATCCGAAGACGAGTAGATGATGAGAATAGATAGCGTGCTGCGCTATCACAGAAGTAATCGACATGCCCTCGCGACGCTGATGATCGTGCAGAAGTTACCAAGGAACGATCTGGGAGGGCCAGCGCAGCAGAAGAGTGGGGTAGTGTACAAGCACCGCGAAAAAATTCTTGAGCGGCCATACCGCATGCATAAGGCGCTCGATACGTGGCCGAGAAAAATGCGGAGGGAGCGAGGCGACACAAGAAAGCCGGGCTGGGATGGACAGGTGCTTCCCCCGATATCCGAAGGACCTGTGAGAGATCACCACGATTGCACACCGGTCGTGATGCGCGTGACTGACTCAGCTCTGACATTCGGAGACGCTGACAGCTGCGGGCATGCGGGCAATGCGGAGGACTTCCGTACCGAACGGATCGGACCCGGGATAAGCCGAGGAGACCGCAGGGATTTGCCGATCTCTGGTGAGCTTACTCGACGCAGTTCGAGCTGCCGGGTGGTACGGTACACCACTGGAAATATATCACCGGAATAAACCAATGCAGTGTTGAAGGGTACACCTCGGGCGTGTGGGGAAATAGCCTGTGTCAGGTCCATGATTACCGCGTCGATGGAGATATGAGTCATTCCAGAAATCGATACGATTCGATAGGGTGATGGGGGGCGAGGTGATGAACTCCAGGGCGTTAACAAGTTTGTTTTCTGGTGACCGTTAATGCCCACTTGAACAGAACAAGACAAAAGGTGAGTCACGACAGTGCAGGCCTGTATTTCTGGAAGATCGGTCTGATGTTGTGATGGGTTTGCGCCCACCCAAAAGTGTAACTACAGAAGACATGACTCGGATTACGGTCACCCGACGGCAGGACATGCACATTATCTACTCGATACCCTGCACAGATGCCCAAATCGACAGGTTCACGAATCTGCGAATCTGAACCTCGCGAAAAGAAGAAACCTTGCATGAAGTTTTCGAGTGAAAGTTTGTCCAGCTCGGATCGTTTTCAATACTGTA
Source organism: Lactarius indigo (assembly GCA_025766275.1). Taxonomy (NCBI): domain Eukaryota; kingdom Fungi; phylum Basidiomycota; class Agaricomycetes; order Russulales; family Russulaceae; genus Lactarius; species Lactarius indigo. The sequence goes on from JAFKAC010000063.1 coordinate 154,391, forward strand.
CTTGTCCTAAACCTTCGAGTCAACCATTGAATTAAAAAGAAAAAAATAGATCAACAGGAAGCAAGCAATCTTCCCATGCGTGGCCATCACACGCTGGCATTTCCCCGTCTTTCTGACGGGCGGGTGTCCCCTGCCACTCTCCAACCGGATCCTTCGGCGGACGAGCGCCTTTTTCCACGGGCTGTCTTACGCGTCGCGCTGCGTCAACTTGCCGAGAACTTAATCACATCAGCCAACAAGTATACATACGCGCACACATAGATACACGCACATGCGTGCGCACGGGCCATGGTCCATGAAAGGAGTCTGGACGACGGCGCGACTGACCTAGTTCGCCCCACCCATGCACGTGCAAACGAACATCGACTTGCAGTTATTAAACAGAGAACACTGCGGGCTTCTTCTCGGCACCCCCATCAACAACGACGGGTTCGCACGCACGCACGCACGCAGCACGGACAGACTCGGAGGAACTAGGAAGCAAGCAGGCACACGCAGCCTGTCTCTCGTAAGGGTTCGGTGCATTTCTGAATCCCCGAAAGGAGGTCCCGCCACGGCAATAACAGGCAGGCGAAAGGAAGCAAGCAGCAGTCTGCGCCCGTTGCGCTTCTTCTCTTCCCTTGCGCATGCCAGCAGGGCCCAGACACGCTCTGGAGAGGAGACGAACTTAGAACGGCCATTTGAGACCCACGAGCGCAGTATGCCCAATCGGTCGGGGTCTCAGAGCTTGCTGAACATGCTGTAAGCACCACAAAGCCTGAGGAGATTCCAACTGCCGCCAGGGCATGACGGAGGACGGATGGGAAGGAGATTCAGATGGGGATGTGTATGGGAAAATTGTACTATGGAACGCGCGTCGCGTCGTCAGCGTATACAGCTTGACATGATGCACGAGGCGTACAGTGGCGGCGCAGGCATGGCACGGTGGGCCTATTCTTTTACGTCGCATGCGGAAGAACGGAGGAGCGAACGGAAGAACGAACGGAGTAACGAAAACGAACAAGTAGACAACGCGTGCGAGACAGCCGCACTGCGCACGGATACTCGGTGCTGTACGTAACTGTCATTTAACCGAGCACACATGGAGCAGCGTGGGGCAGACAGGCAGGCGGGCACAACCATTCGTGGCGACGGGCCATCATCGATGCAGGGCGGCCTGCAGGCGCAATATCACGCGACAGCGTCCGTATTCCTCCCCCCCCTCCAAATCCGGCTTGCAGAGGCCAGCCAGCGCTGCGCACGGTCCAGTTCCCTATCTGCTTCCATAGTACACACGATATCCAGGAGCCCCCTTCTCCTTCTAAGTGATGTGACTGCAGGTGGTAGGTGGGGGTCTCGTGAGCGCTCTGCCCACCCGGTCCGTGGGTATGTACGGTACGGTACGCAAAAACTCTCGGGATTCCTTTCGCCCCTTTCCGGTCTGCATTCGCGTTCACATGATACTGGGAACCCCCCCTACTATGGCCTCGAACGCCCTGCACTACAGTTTTGCCCAGTCCAGACCGCTACACAACAAAGTTACTGCATATCGGCGATACTTTGCGTCGTCATGCATCATGTTCAGAGAGTCCCGACCGGTCGCAGCCACCACCACCACCACTTACAACGCTGGCTGGCGCACAACCGCTGGCTCCATCGATCAGTGGCTTTTGACCCGCCCGTGGAAACCCTTTCTGTTGCGCAGAGCGTTCTAGAGCTTCCTCTCCCCCTCTCTCAAGCGCGCGCTGGGAAGTTCCCAGTAGAAAGGTGCCAAGTGAGCAGGCGCCAACTTGTTGTATAAGTTGTGGTTCGGGTTGTACTGTCGTGGGGTGTTCACGATAAGACCGGGCACAGCGTGGTCATCCTTCCCCTTTCTTTCTCTTATCTCGTATCATGTGTGGGTTCGTATGGATGCGTGTATCATGTGCGAGCCGAGCGAATGACTGGAATAGAATAGAATGGCTTGGCCAATACATGGCGACGAATCTGTAATCCGTACGTTACGCCGCATCAAACGGTCGTAATAAGCCATACCCAACACAACGCACAGCAACGCACATTCGACCTCCCCGCTTACTCCCTCTCCCTGAATTCATAACCGGCTTCGCAAATGCGATCATCGAGTGGAGTTTAGTGGGGCCGATATTAATTCCGCAGAGCATTGAATTAAGATAAGCGGTGGCTCATCTCTGGAAGGCATGGGCAGAATGGAATAACAAAGCAGAGCAGAGAGAGAAAGATTTGGGGCCTTGTTTGGGGCACGGCATGTCGACCAACTCGTTCGGGAATCACTTTTTCCCTTTCGTCTGCTGAATCTGTGTTTCCATCTGGAACGTACTGTACGAGCATGGTATAGTATCATTACACAGAGAAGGGTCGTGATGAATGGCTACGCTTCATATCTAGCCATCTATCACATATATCACTCCTTGATCACAACACTACCGTACCCCCGATAAATACTATTTTGTTTTATTTTTCAACAAAAACCACGCCACTGAGCCTTTCTCGCCAGGGTCGGTCTCATTCAATTGCCAACTCAACCGAGTCTTACGTGCTCGCTTCACATCTTGGGTATGACAAAATAAGTTGATTATAATGTTGTGCGTAAACATGCGAGCAGGGCGTGACGTTGCATTGAAAAAAAAAAGCGGACCATGAAGCATTTCGTTGAGTGTGTTGTGGAGGCGTGGTGTCAAATAAGTGTCAATCGAGCGTACCACATAAACGGTAAAAGTCATGCTCAGACATGCACGTTTGCAAGTCTGCCAAAAAAAAACAAAAACAAAAACAGCTATCTTTTAAACGTGCGAACGTGCGATGTATGTGTGTGTTGTGTGTGCGTGGGTGGTTTGTCTTGTATATGTTGTATTGTAGAGGATTGTATGCGGAGGACAAAGGAAGGTGAAGAAGTGGAAGAGAGAGAAAATGTCGAGTGAAACCACAGGAGAACGTACAAACGGGGCGCTGCGTATCATGAGGCAGTGCCAAGACTCCCGCTGCGTTCGCGCCCGCGCCACAGCCACCATCCGCGGCGCTTTTCTTCCTCGGTCGCATCCTCGTCCACACCCGGGGGTACACCAAGACCCTCAACGTTTGCAAATGAGACGTAGCCATCTATAGACCTTAGCTTGGCCAAGGCATTACGTGCATCGAATGTTGGTGGTGTAGGTGGCGGTGTTGCCTGTTGCCTATGTCCGCGGTGGTGGGGCTGTGTGTGCGAGGGAACATGGTGTGGTGGCAATGGGGGTAGATTACTACTCGGGTGTGTGTGGTTCCGTGCACGCCCGCGAGTGCTTGTGTTGTGTGACGGTGCTTCTGGGAGAGCGGCATAGGATGGTGGTGAGGGTGAGGGTGTTAGTGCCTGTCGGTGGGACGATGTGGGTGATGAGAGCGATGACGACTACGAGGAAACATTGAGTCAGCCGTTGCGCATACATCTCGGGAGAATGATAGAAACGCCAGGATACAGGTGGCTCGGAACGAACCGTAGCGGAAGGAATGGGGGATGGCGTGAATGGGCATATGTTAATCGGGTGCTTACCTCGGGAGAACTCCACGCTGAATCACGGTCTGGACGGCGGTCGATCACTTGGGTCATGGCAGCACCGTACATGAAACTTTCTGGTTGGGTTTGTGGTGCAGAACGGCGTTGAGAAGAGTTGATATGAATGACCGAGGGGATGGGCTGCTTTTCCTTGAGGTGGGGTTCGGGACGACGGGACATGGGGCGCACGTCCATGGAACTTTTAGAAGAACGTTGGAGCGACGGCGGGTGGTGGGGTGGGGAGTTGACAAAGAGAAGAGAAACATGCAAAGAGTTGTCATGATGCTCATCGCCCTCTTCGTCGCTGTCGGTACAAGCACAATGGAACATCTCGCTTGAGGTACTTGCTACACGACCAGAACGAGATTCTGGACGGGGCACACGGGTGCGAGGGGATAGTGAGGCTGCACGGTCTCGCCGAAGGGTCTCGCGGAGGAGACGCTCAGAGCGAGATGAAGACCGGAGCTGATCATGTAGAGAAGGAGTTTGAGGGATGGGGGGAGGAACAAGTACTTGAGGAGACATTGTTGCGAGGGTTGGGAGTACGGGAGATGGAGTTATAAGAGGGGAGGGGAGAAGATAGGAGAATCGACGAGGGGAGGGAGAGGGGGGGGTAATATAGTGGGGAGGGGTGTTTGCCTCGTTGCAATGCGGAGTTGAAGTATGAGCCGGGGGAGGGAGTGAGTGTCTGTGGCTGGAGCGAGATGAAGATGGATATGCAGATGCAGAGGGTGAAGGAGGCGCGCGGAGAGTGTAGGAGAGCTTTGAAGCGTGGGCCTTATGAGGGACAGCAACAGAAATAGACGCAGGATGGGCGGGTTCAGACCGCGAACTGGAACGCGAACGATGTTGATGTTGATCCATTTGGACGAGTTTAGCCGCACAGCCTATAGACAGGGCTCTGGCGTGGCTAGGCGCGCGTGTGATAGGCCGGTCTGTTTTGTCGCTTTCTACACGAGGCAGGTGGTTCTGTCCTGGGCTTCTCTACGCCCGGTCGACACTTCCGGTGGGGATAACGCACGAAGTGAGCACGAAAACGTGGTCGCTGAGGACGAGAGAGGAGAAGAGAAGAGAGAGACAGGAGACGGGTTGCAATGTTGGGGAAAAAGAAAAGAGGAGGGATATTTCTAAGTTCATTCGATCCCGTTCCAAAACAACCCAATTTGGGCAATGAACCCCAGATCTTGAACCGGGATCGCCAGATTTACCCCCAATTCCAGACCAACCCGACCCACACCGCACACGGACGACCCCCCGACACCCCCACCCTTATGATTTCCAAGACGACAACACACGGGTCAACAGCCGCATTCAATTCGTTTTCGGGTCCCTTACCCTGACTATACCCAACTAGCTGCGACTCTCTTCTTCGCCCCTCTCGTACAGTACTCTCACCGCATGTATGCGCCGCATATACATCCCGTCATCTCTCCGAGACTATTCGCAAACGAGCCGGAACCCACCACCGTTCGCTTCCTCGCGTGCAATAATGGCCCGACGGCGCTCCGATGAACGGCTGTTGGTCTAATGATGTTTAGCTTACCGCACTGTATTCCCCAGAAGAAACGTGCCCAGGTGATTCGCCCATCGTCTCTGTGACCTCATCAGCCTGACGTTCACACACCCATCGAGTGCTCATCATTCCTTGCGCCTTTTTCGCGCTTCTGCGCCACCCTATCATTGAGCACAATCAGCTCTCGCGGCTGCAACACCACCTGTGCACTCTCGGCGGGTCTGTCTTACTTGCTTTAGCCTTTATCCTCAACCTGGGATTCTTTTGCCGTGTCAGGTCGCTTCGCAACTCACGACATAGAACTAAACATCGACATGGCGCAGAGGATCTACATTCCTGTATGGCCTGACCCTTCGTCGCCTCTCATTCCCCCCATCCCTCGGGTCTTTCCTTCTTCGCTGTCAACGTCATCGTTTCCCTTGTCTATGCTGCGCCTAGACTCAGGTAGTCCCTTTATCAAGACCGACAGCGTACCCTCATCATTGACACATTCCCTATATTACGAGCCCATCTTAAGTAGTTGCCCCCTTGGGGCGGTTTGCAAACTTGTACCCCAATCTTTTTCAACACGAGTGGGTATTCCCCATATCGCGGATGCGTCTAGCACGCATTTGTTCCACTCTCCAAACAACACCACACATTTGACCCACTCGCATCTTTCTCCATGTTCGTTATCGCCCTTACTGGTGGCATATCCAAGTGTCAACTCCCCGAGATTGTTGCGTTTCGTCCTCACTTGAAGGAGAAGATTATGTAACCACAAATAACCAGCAGCAATAATCAGCTTTCCCCCGTCGCCTCTTTCCCCTTCCCCTTTCTTAAACATGCGCGTTCCTGTTACGGAGTTTTGTGAGGGTTGGTGGGTGCTTAGACCCCCATTGATCTCACCTCGAATACAAGTACGTTCGGTCCGATTCTTCACTTATCGTGCTCTCCAGTAACATAAAGGCTAGTTGGGAGGAATGGCGAGCAGGCTATCATTTCGTAACTCATTCCCCCGGAACAATAGCGTCAGCGTGTTCATAGGCGCCGCAGCTTTAAGATCGGGGTGTATAAGAGTCAGGCACAAGTGACTGTGAGCCACAGGCCCACAGACTGAGGGATAGAAGGTGAGCATTCGCGTCACGGGGTGGGCCATGTTGAACGCAATGTGTTGCGCGTCGCATCATCAGCAGACTCGCTTACCCAACCTTTGGATTCCGGTGCCTTGCAATTACTTTTTACGCCACTTATTTTCCCAAGAGTGCCACGGGACCTCTCACCAGCCTCAATTTCCTCACCATTCTCTTCCACGTTCGCGGCGATGACATTTCGTTACGAATAGGCCGAGACTACCTGTAAGTTCACAGCGTGACCTCCTAGGTACGGCAGAATGGGGCCCGTCGAGCGCCCTCGCCTTCGTTGAATCTTCGAAATGCAATGGACCTCTCACGCTACCAAATCACCAGACGTGTTGCGGCGTTTTTTTTTGGAGTCATCCAAGCATTCGACTGTTGACATCTTGAAGACCCCATTTACCATAGACGCCTGTAGTCAGTTCTTGACTTTGCCGCCAACGTCTTTGCGCAGTTGCTCAGTTCCTGTAACAGCCCACTTCCTCATACAACATCAATCCCTTGCGGTCCCCACTCATTCTGCGTGTAACGTTTGACCCTCCACTTTGCCTTTTGGCGTCTCGAGCTTCATACCGATCGCCGTCCCCTCATCTTCCGCTTCGATATTCGATTAGGTTCGCTTGCTTGTAACACTCACAAGAACGGAAAGTCCGTGCCGACGCCGCCCGGTGCGGTTCCCGGCTCGCGGCGATGACGAGTTTGGGGGCCGCCTTTCTGGGAACGTTCTTCCCTGCTTCAACGAACTGCAGTGCTCCTCCTCCGAGCTAAGCGGTACTTCCGCGAGAGGGTGCTAGATTGGGTGAGTGGTGAAAAGGTTCTTCGCATAGCACACGATTCAAGAAGCAAGCGAAATTAGGTGTGAAACGCCGGCGCGATGGGTTGCGGAGTCCTGATGGAGCATTATCATCGTAATCATCACTACCACAATCGTAATCAACACAGGATGCAGCAGGGCGAGGAGCAAGAAGGTGTAACAACGACCCAAGGTGGGTATTCGCGAAGTCTTTTGGAGAGTAGTAGGTGCGTAGATTTTGCCATTCATCGGCGCCTTTTGCGCGAATTTCGCCATTTTCCAGTGGCACAGCCTCTTCTCCCATGCTCCGACTGTCAACGGCTTGATCATTTACCAAAACGCTCTCTTTGCTTTCACTTTTCCCCCGTCGATGCGGATTGAGCGAGTCCAAGGCCCAAAGCTCCCGTGGGTACGAACCGCTGAATTGACAGGAACACTTAATATTGCCGCTTAGTCGCGCAGCTCATTGAGAGTTTCCCTTTCGCCAACTGTCCCCGTATATCCAGCCAGATACCCACGGGTTGCCCTAGACTGCGCAATTTACGCTGTTTTCCACTGAGCAAAAAGTATTTTCTCACTATCTCTCTGTATCTGCAGCGAACGCACCAGCATATGTGCTTGCATCATAACAGCGTCCAGGCCTGCCGTATCAGAGCGACCGATCTTCCGATCACGTCACGTAAACTAACTGGTTCTGTACTCGCTCGTATCGCCCATGGGGCTATCCTGAGCGCCTGGAGGCCTGGAGGCAGGTTGGTTTCCTTTTGCAGTCTACCAGGGGCAAGCAAGGCAAGCTGTACAGCCTCCCGCCCGTCGCCGACACCCCGCCTGCTCACGGCCGCCATATAATATTCGCACACTGTCAGTATAACATATGCACAGTGTTTGTAATGTGCGAACAAACTCTTGTTCTTACTTGGTCTTCTTCATAACGTGGGTCAAAGAAAAAACGAAATAGGCGCGCAAGCGCGTGTGATGGGTGTGTATCAGTCACTTTCACGACTTCACCTTCACTTTCTTCTGATGATCGGCACTTGGTATGCCCGGACATGATACACGCGATTCGGGCATCAGGATACGCCTCCCGAGTCTCGTGGATCACAAGAATTGCACTGAACGCGCCATAATAATGCACACACCCCTAGCACTAGTTTGTCTCATGACAATTGGTATCGCTACGCAACGAAAGCACGGCATACACGGTGGTACTATCCCATATTCTACTTAGTGGATACTCGAGAACACGACGTTAAATGCTCCCGCCTCTCGTTGTTGTACGCTCTTTGTGCGCGCATCGAGGCAAAGAATGAATGGAGACGGAATGGAATGAAGGACAAAATCAACCAGCAACTCGTCATGTGAACGAGACAAAGATGATCCGCCCCTACAAAGTGAGACCCGAAATACTGACACAGACATGGACGCAAAGCGAAGCACGCAGACCTTAACGTAGGCGCTTTTTTGTTCTTTTACGAGCGCTTGCTCCAATCTTTTTGAGCACGGGTCTACTTTGTGTACTTTCCGAGAAGCTTTGTTTTGTTTTGGGGGGGCTGGAAAAGGGCGCCCAAGTCCATAAGGTTCTAGAACCCTCATCTGGCGGGCCCTAAATACAATGGCGGTGATCGTCATTATATGTCTCTGATGTTTTTGTTGCCCAGCCAGCTTGAGGCCGGACCGCGGGTGTTTGGGGGCGTTGGATGGGGTAAGCGCTGGGTAAGCGGGCGACATCCCGACCGCAGCCGCCTGTAATATTTGTCCGTCAATGTATACCCGAATGATCGTGTGACGCAAGGGGATGGTATGTAGGTGCGGGAGGCTCAGATCCATCCCCTTGTTATTGACGATGCCAACAATGACGCGAATGACGTCCAAGGTGGGTAATTCGTTGTTGTTGTGTCTTGTGTTCAGTTTAGGGGGTGGTGGCGCTGGTGGCTCCTCCTTTGCGTGACTCGCGATTGAGTCCGGGCCGCCGTGTGGCTATACTCATGCAATGTTCGTTCTGTTCTGCGACTGTTCCGTTCTAAATGGATATGAGTCGAGAGGATTCGAAGCAGAATCAGCACACGGTACTGATCACAACACGAAGAGCACCGAGTCATTAATTACGACTGCGTCCAGTCGGCGTGGAGGAATACCCGTTTACCTGAATCGGGCGCACTGTTGTTGTGGGGAAAAAAAAGGAAGCTGGATCGTCGTCATTAGATCACCTGTGGGGATGGTGTTTGCGTAATCTCCAGCATTGCAGGCACTGTGAACTCTGCTAGAGTGAGCGGACGTCATCGCCAGACGCCGGCTGCTGCGACCCTCAGTCAGGTGAGAGTTGGATGGTGCGTGCTACACTAGCAGCTGCGCTAAGTTAGCACCTTCCAGACTTCCAGTACGTGCCAGCAGCCTCACTGCAATGTGCGCTGACACCGACGACTAGTAGCCCCCTGCGTCTCGAACCGAACGGCTCGCCCGTGTCCGCTCATGACGTTCTCTCGATCTAACCAATCTCTCTGTGGGTGGACCCCAATTCCACGGCACACGACACATATAACTTGAAAAGGTGTGAGTGGCCCTGATCATGAAAAGCTTGTGCGTGGGGACGGCGTGAAACACCCGTCAAATTAAAGTACCGTCAGTTCCTGGCAATCGACTTGCGTTTCATAATTCGCTCGTCCGGGTTTTCGGGGGTTGACATATGTGTGCGTCCCGTGCGCGCATGCCAACCTGTATGTATTACAGCGTAAACCCCGCATCGGGGTTGTGGTATGAACCCACTTCCCCGTAAAATTAGCAGCAAGTACAGCAGTCCACCGTTGACAGCCGCGCACAAAGAACTCGTTTTGATCCCGACCTCGACACGGCGATGCATTCGGACTTGTTGGACGAACCGTCGCACGTTAACAATGGACGGAGAAGGACGGAGGTGGCAGCATCAGCTGATATGACTGTGACAGAGGCACCACCAGCTCAACGCCCCCCCGGCCAGTCATCTGCATCTGTACGGTCCATTTCGGAAAACACAGAACGCGGCTTCGCTAAAAATTTGCGGTAACCCGGGTCCGGTACGCCGCTCTCTCGCTCACTCTCAAATGCGAACCGGTTGGGGCGATTTGGGAACGCATGGCCGGCCAGGCTAATAAGTAGCGCTGCGCGAATTACGCCACGGACCGTCATGCGCGTTGATCACGGAGTCTGTAATTAGCCCACACACCCACGCTACGTCGTACACACGCAATGATGTCCTATGACCACGGTCTCGAGTTCGAGCACTGTTTGTAATATTGGGCGCTGCGGCTGATCACCGTACGGTGGTCCGCTGACGAGGTCACGATGTAATTAACCGGCACGTCTGCGTTCCCGGCAAGCGATGGCTTCTTTCTCCGCGTAACGTAACGCAGAGCATTCATTTTCACTTGAGACCACAGATGCATACGTTACGGGCGCTGAGCGTTGCGCCGAGGAGATGGGTCCGCGGTGCAGGCCACGCGTTGTGTGTCTTACATGACATCGGGGTTGTGAACATTACGAGTGCATAACTCGTGTAAACATCTCGTAAGCTACTACTGAACATATGTTTTTTTTTTTATTACTGTAAAAAAATCCCCCCAAAAAAAATTGAAAGAAAAGATGACCGTTCTAAGCCTAAAGCTTTCCCTCCTCCACATTGGGATCCGGGGGACGGGGTTGCGTCAACTGTCAACGTCAGAAGGAACGAACCGCCCGTGTGCGAAACGATCGAGCAACGGCAAACACGTAAAGTAAATGAAGGTCCCTTTTTTGCCACTTTTGCGTTCTTTTCGCATCCCTTCCTTCCCTCATCCCTCAAATTGCTTTGCCTTCGAGTCCCACACGCCGTGCTTCTCGCCCCCTCCTCCGCTGTGGGGTATGACGTTTTTCACCCACACTTGTCAAGCGGAGGGATATGATGGGTTGCTAAAAAGATGCGCGATCGAAGATTTGATGTTGATGGATCCCATGCTTCGCAAGTCCGTCCCCGCCCCTTGGAGGGGGCCTGAGAGTTCTTTCGCTCGTGTTCATGGGGGGGGCGGCCTGGACGTGTCACCGGACATCAAAATGAGCGCAATGCCATAACGCTTGCTTGCTTTGCTTTGCTGGCCTCTCAAACCTTTTCGTTCCTGACAAAACACTGGGCCACCCCTTCCTAAAATATCAGAAAGGAAACAATTGAAAGAGAAAACAGTCTAGGGATTCCTTGCTTTGCCAAAAGTCTCATGCTCAGCTCGGCCCGGATCCGCCTTATGCTCATCTTGGCGCATGTGCAATACCATGATGGCATCCACAGGGCACGCGCATGCCTGCCAGTGGATGTAGGACCCCGGTCATGCCACCCGTCGCGAGAAAAACAAACAAGCTTATATTTCCCATTTATCTTAAAGCTGGCAACTGGCAGACGAAAGGATGGTTGGCCTGGTGTGGGGGGGCTTCCTTCGCTTCCATTCTTCTTTGGCATGACTGCTGTTATCTCGATACATAGATGCTCGTGAGTGGCCTTTCGGACCTATGATAGCTGACTTCGTTGTGCAATACAGTAGCAGGTGCCAGACCCTGTAGGGTATTCTGTATCCTATTCCCGGCCCGTCGCTTGTGACTCGCGCCGGGTCTGGCTGTAGACCTTCTTTTCTTCCTGCGCGACCACAGTATCATACCGTACAACCCGTCGTCGGAATACGGAACCCCGACCAGGCCGTTCTCGACCGCACCATCAATTGGTCACGGCATACCTCTCTGTGATCGATATCCCCTAGCCTGCCCTGGAACAAAACGGTGAGAGGTGGGCATGTGTACAAAAAAAAAAATAGAAGAAGAGAAGAGAAGATCTTTTTGGCGCTAAGTTGGCGCTCGGTGCCTCGCAGGTATGTGCGTCATCATTATCACTGTATCGCCGCTAAGTGACTGTATGTTGTTGCACTGAGACGCGACGTTCGAGGTCCAATCAGTCTAAAGACGTTCTCTGGAGAATGATTGAAATGAAATGAAATTGAACTAGCAACACGAAAGTTTTTCACCTCATCTTGATCTTTTGTCGTGTGAACGTGCGAACGACCCCACATCTTGGGGGGTAAAGTCGAGGTAAAGGAGCCATGGACCAACTCTGCGGCCTGACGGATAGAGCATCGTCGTCGTCATCATGGGATCATCTTTGAATGACGACTTGGAAAAGGGGTGGTGGTCCTGCGCGCGCCCTCAAATTGCACTTTATCAATCGATTGCCCTCGCTTCTTTTTTCGCTTCGCTTCTTTCTGGGGCGATTTTCCACCGTCCGCTGTATGTCCTCTATCATTATAGAATGCTTTCTTTCTTTCGCACAGTGTTCGTCGCTTCGCACACGAGTTGACATTGACACACGAGTCTAATTTCGGTCGGATCAGTTCAATAGATCTCATTGATTTCGAGCGAGCAGCGATTTAAATTGGCTCCGGGGTCGTGCGTGCTTCAAACAAGGAGCTACATCGCTCAGGGTCGCCTTGCAGCTCGTGCAGGAGGGGTAAAGCAAGAAAATTCGAGAACGACAGGTAAATAATACAAGAAAAAGAGACATGATAATCAAGAAAGGGGCGAAGCACAAAAAACAAGAAAATAAAGCAAAAAGAAATATTCATGATAGATCCGCTAACCAAAATAGATCCATTTACCCATCTACAACCACGCACTCTTGGAGTGTCTCATCGCGGGCCTTCTCTCGCATATGCGGCACCTGGGGGTCCACGCCCGCCACTATCGCGCTCGTACGAGCCATACGAGCTTCCATACGGTTCCATATGCATCGGGGGACGCCCATGCGCATGCGCATGACCATGACCATACCTAGGCGGCGACCGCGACGCCGCGCGCAATATCGGTATCGGTACCGGTATCGACACGAGTTGCTGATGCACATAATCGTCATACTCCCCCGCCCCTGGCACCGGGACCGGCGCCGTCGCTGCTATGCCAGCAACGGCAGCACCGGCGGCGGAGGGGGGTGGGGGCAGTGGCGGTGGAGGGCCCTGGCCAGGGCCGATGGACATAGGAATGGCGTACCCGTCGTCGCCACGCGCACGCTTGGGCGGTGGCGGCGAGCCCGGGCTGCGCGGGCGCGGACCCGGGCCCGGCCCGCGTGGGAGGAACGCGTCGAATGGGCGTCTTGCTGACGGCGGCACGTCGAATGTCGATGCTGGGGGCGGGTACCACCTATCACGGTCGCGGTCGCGGTCGTCACTAAAACGTCTGTCTGCTATTCCACCACTAGCACCATTGCCACTGGCACCACTGCCGCTTGCATACGAGGGCTCAGAGTACCGCGTGTGTGTGCGCCCGCGATCCCAGTGCGGAGGCTGGCTCTGAGGCGGATGCGGGCGGTCACGGTCGCGGGGAGGCGGAGGACGATAGTCTTTGTTGCTGTCCCAATAAGCCCTTTCACGTTCGCGTTCACGGTCACGGTCACGGTCGTAGTATTCGCGGTACCCGCCACGTCTGTCCGCGTAGGGCGGCGGGGACCAACGACTTCGTTCGTCATAGCGTCTAAAGTTGTCCCCGGGTCCAGGTGGAGGCGGGGGCGGTGGCAGAGGGTGCACGTCCAGGCGGCGGTCGTCCTCCGGAGGGCGGCTGAACTCAGAGCGGAAGTACGACGGGCGGAAGGTAGGGGGTTGGCGTTCACGCGAGGGCTCACGAGCACGGAGTGATAGCGGAGGATGCACAGACGGGACACCCGAGGGGCTGGAGGCACGAGGCGGCGGGGGCGGCTGGAGCCTTGGTTCATCACGGCCAACGGAGAGCGCATGAGAAGAGGGAGCGGCAGATACAGGACGCGACCGATCGTCTGTAGCAGGAGCACCAGCAGCGGTAACAGGAGCAGCGGAAATGGAGAAACGTTCTGGGTGCGGAGGCTCAGAAACACGGGCGTGCAGTACATCGTCAACAACGGACTGAGCAGGAGTAGCAATACCAGTATTTTCTGGGAGCCTAACGTGTCGCCCCTCCGAAAGAAGCACACCAGGCCGCGTTGGCTCTGCTCGCGACACCAGCTGGGGTTGGGTTCCGGAGACGCGGTCCTGCGAGGAAGCCACTTGACTTGAAGACCGTTCATCCACAGGCGCTACAAAGCGTGCACTCGAATTACGTTGCCCGTCAACAGACATTGGCGCAGGGGAACTATGGACAGAAATAGGCCGATGGTCACCAGCCACATCACGGTCTGCAGCAGAATCCATAGGAGCGGGAGTCAAAGCATGGGTAGCAGTTCCAGCGGTGCTAGAAGGAGTAGCAGAAGAAGACGCTAAAGGCGCAGCAGCGGGGCCACTAGTCTTCATAGCCTGAGACACACTGAGACGCCTCTCGTTTCCATTTGCATTCCCATTTGCTATGTGAGGTCCTTGGGGGGGCAAATCTTGAGATGGAGCAATCCCAAAGCGACTCTCTTCTGACAGCGGACGACGGTCATAATCAGGAGGGAAACGGCGATCATCAAGCGGGCGTCGGTCAACATAGCCAGGAGGACGCTTATCATCCAAGTGCGGCGGACGGCGATCATAGTTTGGAGGACGACGGTCGTCAAGAGGTCTTCTGTCAAAGTCTAAGCGCCGTTGGTCACTCAAGCTCCAGCGCCGCTCTCGCTCATGAGTCCGCTCAATCTCATGTTGTTGTTCTCGGACCCAGTCACGCTCGCGGTCGTACGGCCGCGGTACCTCACGTGAGGGCGGAGGTGGCCTCTCTCTGTTATGTTCCGACGGGTAGGCAGGAGGAGGAAGAGGTGGAGCGCGCGCAGTACGGTCGTTGTCGGCACCAGGACGACGTCTCTCAGGAGAAGCAAGCATCTGATGTTGCTGTTGCGAAATTCGTTGCGCGTTACTGGGATCCCCACGCGGGGATGGTTGTTCTCTGGGGGCAAAAGTAGAATCTGGAGTGGGCCGCGAAGGGGGCAGGATGTTCGGTCCTGAGTGGGCGGTTGAGCCGCCGTTGACGTCCGTCGCGTGTTCGACCGAGGGAGACCTGAAGAAACGACGAGATGGTGTTACTGGCGCACGACCATTGGACGGATTGCGGGTTTGGTCCCGAGGGGAAGGAGGAACCTGCGCCGCGAGACGTTCGACGTGCGTGAGAACGGGATATTGGCGGACAAAATCTAAAGTACAGGCACACACCATGTTGTTACCAGAAATGCCTGGGCGTGGGCCGCCGCCAGCCAAAGGCAAACCCTGGACAGGAGGGTGGGCGTGGGCATGACGAACGTCACTAGAGAACCCAGACGACGACACGGTCTCGAAGTTCCCGCCCGAGGACGGAGTCGCAGCCGCAGCCTTCTCAGTGGGGTTGCTCTGCATCTGTTCTGGGTGTGGAGGGACCGACAGTGACGACGGGGGTAACAGAGAACCCAGTGGGCCCTGATAGATACTAGCGAGCACGTCGAGCCGTGGGGTCGCGCGGAAGATCTCGTGTTGGTTGCTCTTGATCGTCTCCTTGAGACGCTCGAGGGCCTCGAGATCTCCCTGGCCGCGGGGCAGTGCGGGATCGGGGATAAACTGCGCTTGTTGTGGGTGCTGCATCCTGGGCGATGCACGCACTGCGTAACTGTCGTGGTCGGAGCCGGAATGTGGAGGACGCTGAAGAGGAAGAGGAGGACGACGGCGAAGTCGAAGCCGACGACGACTAGGGGGAAACGGGGAGGGTGAAGATGGTGTGTGAGTACCGTTGGTGGGCGCGGGGTTGCCGGAAGACGAAACAATGGGGAAGGGTGAAGTCAGTGGGGCGGCGACAGCGATAGTCTGGGTGAGATTGAAAGACGACTGCTGCAAGTCAGGGATGTCTTGGGTAGTGAGTGTGCGTGCACGGTTCAAGTTGCCTCTCCGTTTTTTGTTTTGCCGAGCTGACATAGAACGGCTCCCAGGAGGTGGGCTGTGCTAACGTTGACCCGTTGCCATGTTCGGCAAAGTCAATTTTACCGCTCAACTGGTTCACACAATTTGTTCAATTGTAGTTCGAAAGGATCACATTTCATTCAGAGAAAGAGAATATAGTAAGGAGTCGATATACAGGAGAGTGAATAGGACTCGGTCGTTCTTTGACGATATATAGGTCTTCTTCGGAGACCGTTCAAAGTAATTCAAGGAGCAAGAATATTAATTCACTAGGCGCGATTCTCCACCACAGGGACAGCATCGGATCCTTTCTTCTCATCGACAGGCTCGTACGGGGGAGCAACCTCCTCAGCGAACATGAAGATCGTCGTTTCCTCGGGATCGGGAACAGGGCTGCTGCGAAGGGCGCGGACGAGCAACACTGTCAGGACCCAGAACATGCGCACAAGGACACCAATCCCACACCCTATCACGGGGTCGTTAGTGCCAGCTAAGATAACATCAAAAGAAAAAGAAAAAACCGTACCGAGAACGAAGGCGACAATGCGTCCCTCCCATGGTCCAAGTGCCATCAGCGCACGGTGGACGCGATGCAAGAACGGGCCCTTGAAGCGTTCCTCTTGGGTCTGGTACACCGGGTAGGGCATAGGCAATACGGTGACTCGATTGCCCCCAGCATGCGGACCGCCTGAAACGGGCGCGAACGTCTGGACAACAGGGAGCGGAGCAAACTTGTGCGACGCTGGGGTATTAGTGGTAATATGGATGCGCGTTACGCCGCCCTCGGGCACGGGCGCAGTAACGGCCAACGAGGGCCCCCCAATTCCGATGAAAGCTAGCAGGCGCGAGGCAGTACCCTGCACGGCCTTCTGCATGTTCTTGCAGAGATGGCGCATCTTCGGTTTCGGCTGACCGTCGGAGAAACCACTGGCGGCGGCTGGTCCCGCATTCGCTGCAGCGTGCCCCAGGCGCATTGGGGAGACATCTTTGGAGGCAATCATGACATGGAGCGGATTCGCTGTGGCTGCAAAGATACCAAACGACGAGGTCTTAGTTGGCCCCTGATCAATATGATAGGAAGGACTTACCGAGACCAGCGCCGACAACGAGAAGAGGGATAGTTATGAATCGCATATCAATATCTGCTCTCTTTGAGAGAGTGGTTTAGTGGGAGGAGTAAGAGTAACGGTTTGGAGTAAGGTGCAGGTGTAACTGGTTCACGGGCAAAGGGTCTCGGTCCATCAGTTGGGTGCCACACCTACAACAACACACTGCATTATATAAGCAGCTGCGCAGGACATTAGTCAGCTGGCCATCTATGATACGAGTATGACTGGATCTGACTCACGGTAAACAGTGTACAAAGGTGTATAGAACAGAGCCCTGACTGCACCGCACCTGCCGTTGACTCTAAGTCCATTTTAAACCTGAATTTATAGGGAATGCCAAACAAGTGGACCGCAGTCGCCACTAACGGCGCAGCATTTCGTAAGTTCGAAAAGAAAATACGAAAAACATGAGCTAGTGGAGGGTAGCCCTTCGGCGCGATGTTATTACCTCTGGGTTCAGACCAACGGACAACATAGATATTGCCATAACCAAGAGCGCAACCGTTCCAGTCCCCTTTGTTTAATTGAAATTATATTATCCCTAGCCTGCCAGTGGACAACACACCCTTGATAACTGTGGGAGCATTCGGAATTCCACGCCGTGGGTTGGGCGTTATCGCGTGGACAGCTCGTGCTCACCTAGACGCTCGAATCCCACGCTCACTCTATCCCCCATTATTCCAGCCTTCAAAACACTCTTCTATCCAGTATGGCTGCGCAAGATTTAGAGCACGGGCAAATGTTTTCGAATTCGTGTGTAGATGGCTATTTAGCCATGACTTTCTTTGATGGTGACCTACTACTCTAGCCCAGGTCCTTCAGGATCGCGAAATTCGGGAGGAGGGTTTGTCGATCCTTTCTTTTGTGTAGCGATGCTCGCTCAAGAACTGTCTTCGGACAGCATTCAAATCGCCGAACCGCAGGGAAGCATATCCCGTGTTGAAGTGATTGGTATGTACTGAATTCCTAACTCGTTGGTACCTTGCCAGTGATAACCGTTTATCTCCTTTGTTAGTCCTCCGGGCACACGATCTCCCACGTACCAAGAAACGGCTTGGCCCAAAGAGGCGGTTCTATGTCACTGTAACCAATGGTGCGGCAAAGGAGAAGACGAAAAGCATCCAGATTGATGGAGCAACGGTGCGCTGGGACCGGACGCTTGGCCCCTTGTAAGACTTTTCTTTTTCAGTCTTACATTTTGGCTAAAAGTTCGGCTCAGTTCTACACAACCTTCTTCACATCTTATACTGCGTCTTTATGAGAAGCGGCGCTTGCACGCCGATGTCCTTATCGGAACGCATGACATGACAATACCTGTCGAAACACAAACCGGTGAGTATCTTATTGGAAACCTTACTTACCCGACTAGCTGAACATCTTGGGTGTAGAAGTCCCTTTTGTCCTCACCAACAACGACGGACAGTCTGGACAGTCGAGCCAGCCGGTTACGCTCTACTTGACGGTCGTTGTATCACCTCCCGAGAATGCTCTCCGTGACGCCGACGAAGCTATGACAACAATTAATCTCTCGAATAAATGGGAAGGTGCTCTCGTGAGGATCAAGTGGGTCGTGGATACGTTGGGCCCAGTTGCAGAAGTACGTCATGACGCCTTTTTTTTTTGCCGGTCCTTGACCGAGCCGAATGTCGTGCTCAGCTCGACCCGATTGCAAAGATGGCACACGGACTATTTTCTGCGATCCCCAAGGTGATCTTTTTGCGATATTGTCGGTTGAAATACTTATACAATGTTTATGTGGGTGCTAGACCATCTTAGAACAATTTCAACGCGACGACAACGTCCAAACCTTACTTGCGGCCATACATGATGCGTTCGATTTCGCAAATCAGGAAGACCGTTTCAAAGCGATCCGACGTGATTCCAGGCAGGCACAAATCCTTTCGGTCATGTTGCAACATGTCTGTAATTGCAGTGACTTTATCCGATCATACGCCGACGATTCTCAATTCTGTACGTAATCTTTACCCATTTCAGTGGCCGGCGTAAACATGCAGTCTTTCAGGGAAGCGAATATTGAAGAATACTGGCAGCCAAGTCGACAAAAAAATCGAGGATTTCCGTACCACCCTTCTCGAACAACGAAAGGCTTTCCTGGACGAGGCCACGATCACCACGGAGATAACCGCACTCCAAATTCTGGACGACGTCGGAATCATTTCGAGTCAGCTTCACGGTATCGCTGGCCAGCTGAAGCGAGTGTCTAGGCGAGTGTCAGACGCCGGTACGTAGTCCTGATACCTTGAACGCTATCGATCTGACAATTGTTATAGAACTGGATGCGAAAATCAGAGAAATCCCATATGGGACAGGTTCGCGATTCACACCCGACAAGGGCTGTCTTACGGGAACCCGCACGGCGTTCCTCGACTTCATTGACAATTGGGTGAACGATCCCGCTTCGGAGCGTTGTCTGGTTCTTTTCGGGCAAGCAGGCACCGGAAAGTCGTCGATTGCGCATGAGATCGCGCGTCGCTTCAACAAAATCCATCGGCTTACGTCATCCTTTATCTTTTTGCGCAAGGAACAATCAAAACGGGAGGCTTATCACCTTTTCACGACTCTTGCTCGCGATCTATCCGACCGCTATCCTTCGTTTAAAGCCGCGCTGGGAAAGGTCGTAAAAGACAATTCTTCTCTTCGAACTGGAACACGTGACTACGGTACCCTGTTCGAATCCCTTATCCTGGCGCCGCTCAAGGATCTCCACCTTGTTGGTCCTATTGTCGTCGTAATTGATGCCCTGGACGAGAGTGGGGATGTAGCCGATGAAAACGGGTTACACAAATTTCTTGCTAAAGCCATTTCTAAACTGCCATCAAATTTTCGTATGCTCATCACCTCGCGACCTGAGCACTCCATCGCGTCTGCGTTCACCCGAGTCGGAGACGAGTTGTCCGGCGTCAAAATCAAGTACATGGATGATTCGGAGCTGTCTGCTACGATACATGACGATATCTACGCGTTTCTTCAGAAGAGGCTCCCTCCAGACGCTTGTCCAGACGTGTTCAAAATTTATGGCGACGAACTGACAAAAAGGGCAGAGGGATTGTTTCAGTGGGCGGCGGTCGCATCTGGATACATATTAAACCCTCCCGAAGCATTTGGCTTCAACAAGTTAAAGTGCATAAAACACCTTTTGAAACTCAATGCGGATCGCCGCGGACAGGATCCCTTGGACGAGTTGTACAAAGAAGTCCTAGAAGGATACTTCACTCGCGAGAACTCACGACTACTTTTTCGCTCAGTTTTGGGACAAGTCATTGCTTCAATCGAGCCGCTCAGTATCCGCTCCCTGACCACTCTGCACAAGGCTCTGCAACAACACGCCTCTCACAATGACGACGATAGTGAAGCCATTGTCATATTACTCAGTCACCTTGGCTCGTTGTTGAGCAACGTCAATTCATCTGATGAAAACCTTCCCATCGTTCCTCTCCATACATCGTTCCGCGATTTCCTTACAAATGAAGTGAAGAGCGGTAAAAACTTTTGTGTGAGCGTTCGTGACGCCCACCATCAATTGGCCGATTCCTGTCTCTGTCTACTGCTCAAAGACCTCAAATTCAACATCTGCAAGCTCGAAACGTCATATCTTGCCAACAAGGATGTTACAGACCTTAACTCCCGCATTCGTCAACACATCCCACCTGCTCTGTTGTACGCGTGTCGTTTCTGGGACGATCATATGAAACATATTGGTTTCGAAAACAATCTGTTCGGAAAACTTCGAAGTTTCTTCTCGAAGAAACTTCTGTTTTGGTTAGAGGCCCTTAGCTTGACAAGTGATCTGGGTCTTGCTTCGGCAGCGTGCTCGGCTCTGGTGGTGTGGTTGGCCTTCGGTCAAGGTGTGAGTACGATTGTTGATTGTATGAGTAAGGCGACCAACTAATGGCTACGATCGCAACAGGTTTCTCAAAGAGAGCTAGATGAATTCAGATCATTCGTCAATGATGCGTCTGTATTTATACGGCATTTCGGAATGATTATGGCAAAGAGTGCCCCACATGTCTACCTTTCTGCTCTACCATTTGCGCCGTCTTGTTCTCTTGTCTCTGCACATTATTCCGGCTCATTTCCTCGAATTTTACGCGTGGAACGTGGTCGATTATCTCATTGGCCTTCTTCGGAGATGGTGATTCGAGACGTTGGGAGTCCGGTCTATTCCATTGCAATCTCACCGGATGGCCAACGGATCGTCTCAGGCTCTGTCGATGGAACAATTCGTGTGTGGAACGCGACTACGGGAGACACAGAGGCCGGCCCATTTACTGGTCACACGCATTCGGTCACGTCTGTGGCATTCTCGCCTGATGGCCAGCGGATCGTCTCAGGCTCGGACGATCGAACAATTCGTGTGTGGAACGCGACTACGGGAGAGACAGAGGCCGGCCCATTTACTGGTCACACGCATTTGGTCACGTCTGTGGCATTCTCGCCTGATGGCTTCCGCATCGTCTCAGGCTCGCACGATGAAACAATTCGTGTGTGGAACGCGACTACGGGAGACACAGAGGCCGGCCCATTTACTGGTCACACGTATTCGGTCACGTCTGTGGCATTCTCGCCTGATGGCCACCGCATCGTCTCAGGCTCGGACGATCGAACAATTCGTGTGTGGGACGCGACTACGGGAGACACAGAGGCCGGCCCATTTACTGGTCACACGCATTCGGTCACGTCTGTGGCATTCTCGCCTGATGGCCAGCGGATCGTGTCAGGCTCTGTCGATGGAACAATTCGTGTGTGGAACGCGACTACGGGAGACACAGAGGCCGGCCCATTTACTGGTCACACGCATTGGGTCAGGTCTGTGGCATTCTCGCCTGATGGCTTCCGCATCGTCTCAGGCTCGGACGATCGAACAATTCGTGTGTGGGACGCGACTACGGGAGACACAGAGGCCGGCCCATTTACTGGTCACACGCATTCTGTCAGGTCTGTGGCATTCTCGCCTGATGGCCAGCGGATCGTCTCAGGGTCTTCCGATGGAACAATTCGTGTGTGGAACGCAACTACGGGAGAGACAGAGGCCGGCCCATTTACTGGTCACACGCATTGGGTCAGGTCTGTGGCATTCTCGCCTGATGGCTTCCGCATCGTCTCAGGCTCGCACGATGAAACAATTCGTGTGTGGAACGCGACTACGGGAGACACAGAGGCCGGCCCATTTACTGGTCACACGCATTCGGTCACGTCTGTGGCATTCTCGCCTGATGGCCAGCGGATCGTCTCAGGCTCGCAAGATGGAACAATTCGTGTGTGGAACGCGACTACGGGAGACACAGAGGCCGGCCCATTTACTGGTCTCACGCATTGGGTCACGTCTGTGGCATTCTCGCCTGATGGCTACCGCATCGTCTCAGGCTCTTCCGATGGAACAATTCGTGTGTGGAACGCGACTACGGGAGACACAGAGGCCGGCCCATTTACTGGTCACACGCATTGGGTCACGTCTGTGGCATTCTCGCCTGATGGCCAGCGCATCGTGTCAGACTCTGTCGATGGAACAATTCGTGTGTGGAACGCGACTACGGGAGACACAGAGGCCGGCCCATTTACTAGTCACACGCATTGGGTCACGTCTGTGGCATTCTCGCCTGATGGCCAGCGGATCGTGTCAGGCTCTGTCGATGGAACAATTCGTGTGTGGAACGCGACTACGGGAGACACAGAGGCCGGCCCATTTACTGGTCACACGCATTCGGTCACGTCTGTGGCATTCTCGCCTGATGGCCAGCGGATCGTGTCAGGCTCTGTCGATGGAACAATTCGTGTGTGGAACGCGACTACGGGAGACACAGAGGCCGGCCCATTTACTAGTCACACGCATTGGGTCACGTCTGTGGCATTCTCCCCAGATGGCCAGCGCATCGTCTCAAGCTCGGACGATCGATCAATTCGTATGTTGAACACCACAACAGGAAATACGGAAACTACAAGCCACGTCGACTTCACTGACTACTCCGTGATCAATGAGGAGGGATGGATATGTGGTAGTAAAGGCGAACTCCTAATGTGGATCCCGCAAGCACATAGAGCAAATCTTCATCGCCCAAGTAATATTTGGGTTGCCGGTGAATATGAAACCCGTCTTGATCTTTCTACTTTCGTACATGGGCAGAGTTGGACTACTTGTATTAACACCGTGATAGAATCGCTACAGTAATTCGTGTGTTTTCTTTAGGCGATCTGAAGTGTAATGTGACGTGCTTCAAGTTGAGAATGGCTCGTTGTGGCAGTACACGCGTCAAGCAAGGTGTCGACGCGTTGCCACCAGGTAACGTGAGTTTGTCGAGTGACAAAATCGCCGACACACACACACACAATAATCGGAAAACTAACTGGTTCATTTTCCATGGCCTCTCATGCGAACCGATGTCAAAAATATGACCGAAAACACAATCGCGACGACGACGACACCCGATATAGTCAGACACGTCGTTCCGAGTGCCTTCCCGTGGTAGTCCCACAGCTGCACGTGCTTCTGCTTCATCACGTCCAGGTCCTCGCCCACCTTCTCCTCCGCGGCGCGCAGCACCCCCTGGTCCGCCGCCAGCGTGCCGGAGGAGTGCTCCGCGTTCCGTCGCAGCCGCGCTGGCCCACCATTTGCGCTAGCTGCGCTGCCAGTCCCTCCTGCACCGCAAATGCTGACATCGCGTCGCCTTCCCCTGTTGCGTGCGCCGGTCATAGACGTCCTCCGATCCGGTAGCAGAGCCAAAGAGCAGGCCGACGTCCGCCGCAGCTGCTGCTGCGGAGGTCTCCGCATCCTTAGTGGTGAGAAGATGTGACCTGACGTGTGAGGGTGGTGCAAGGCATTGGATCGTTGGCAGATGGGGCTTTCCGGTGACGGATTGGGACGAGCGTCGGACGGTAAGAAGGAACGGCTCTAGACGCGAGGGCTCGAGCCTTAGGAGCGACCCTTTACAAAGGAAGATAAGTCGATAAAGACATTCCGGCATACACATAGCGACGTACCTCCAAGCCATTCATGGATAGGATAGAGACGTCTAGCCTGTCAAGCAGACCACGGATGTCTGCCAGACGCTTCCCAAGCTTTCTGCTCATTCAACTGGTCCGTGACAAAGTCCCTGTATTTGGGTTCGAGAAGGTGGTGACGAGCACTCATGCCGAAGGTTGAATCTCATTGTCGAGCTCTACGTTTCCCCGTAAATTTCAGACGTGCTTCAACTGCTGCTAGCCATACGTTGAGTTTTCTTAAGACGAGGTAAGGGCCTCTCTGAATGAGGGACGCACCGGTATAACTCTCTGACAGATTTGTCGAGACGCCGCACAAGGCGGACCAGGTCAACACGGTCGTGGACGACCTGCGCTTTGACTGTCATTTGGGAGGGAAAAGAAAGGGATATTTGGGGTCGAGGAGTGGTCGCAACTAGGTAACTATGGAGAGATGGTGGTAGCTCTGTGCAGTGCGTGTGTTGGACCCGTGTGACACACAGACTCGGACCGTGTTATCCGTCTTCTCAATTTCACTGTTGGCCTTGCCTTAAGATAATGCCCTCGCCTATTATTCCACCACATAGACGAGAAATTGCTTCTGCGTAGGCGGTGAGGTGAATGTGCAGCTTGGGAGACAGCGCCCTTCCCCTCGCCCTTCCCGATGGTGCACGACACATCGCTTAGGAGGGTATAAAGTGCGGGAGCATATCTCCACATAGATCCGTACGCACTGGCAAGAAATGCAGAAAAACAGAAAGCATACTGGAGTCGTCGTTCATCTTGCCGTACTATGCCACTTCCGGATCTCTACCGTTGTCTCCGCCAATGTTCCTATCGCCCAACACCCTACTTATCTTATCTCTGGACGATCCACGCCTTGGGCTGGGGTCATAACTCATGCGATAACCATCTGATCGCTGTAAGAGCGAGAAAGTAGGAGAGTTGCTCTCCAAGTTCATGTTTTCCTCACACCCATGTCACACCTAATACCCCTCATCTGACTAACCATTGGGCCATCTATCGTCAGGATTCGAAGCGCGAGCTGTCCTCGTTCTCCCTGAATTGTACGACGGTCGTGACCGTGTCGAGTTCCATGGATGGTACAGAAAACTATTCAATCGTAGCAGGAATCGTGACTGCCACCCACAATTTGATTCAGACTTCAACTCGTCGCTCGTCTGTCATGCGTTGGAGATCTTGCACGTCCCATTCTTGTGGTTTCTAGTTATCCTGAAGGCGACGATGACATCACTGTTACTTCTTTTGAGATGAACTTGCAACGTGTTGACTGTGCTGCTGCGGAGGGCAACAGCGTGATGGGTTCTGCGGACATCAACTAGGCGAACAGTGTGGCGGCTGCGGTGAAATTCTAGAAGGACTTGACATGGAGAGGCGAAGAGCAATGGGGTATTTGCATTAGTGATAGTAACTTTGGGCGAACGCCGATATTGGCGCGTCTTCAGACTGTAAATGTGCATACAACTCGATGGTACAGTAATGGGTCGGTTCCAATGCAGGTACATGTGGTACGTGTGAGGACCCAACAATGCTTTCGAAGCTTGCCTCTGTAGCTAGCATTCACGGAAGCAATTCTGGTCTGTATCGAGAAGGGCCAGGCTCTAAGTGATGTGAGATAAAGACGCAAAGAGCACCCTGGATTCCACCGCTGATAGAGACCTGCTGACCAGGGCGACTGCACGAACCGCAGCGATCGCAGGCCGGTCCGAAGTCAACGGTTTATACTATTTCATCCCTGTCTATCGACGTTCTCAAGCCGCAGCCCTTCCCTACAACTACTACCCAGTCTACTGTCGTCCTCTCATAACAAACCTCTCATACAACAGACAAGAGCCAGGGACAGCAACGCCCAGAACTTGAAGGAAAATCAGTGGCACTGTCCTTTCGAGCACGGGAACATGGCGGGCCGAAAGCAACGTGGTCGAGGCGGGGGTCGTGGCTATCGCGGAGGTAGAGGCTTCCCTCGTGGTGGTGATAGGGGTGGTCGTGGCGGGGGTCGCGGACGCGGACGAGGACGAGGAGGTGGGGTGGGCTATGTGGCGATGCACGAGATCGATGGCGATTTTGTCATCGAGACTCTTCCTTTTCGTACGTCCGGCTCTCCTTTCTGGCGCATGTCCTTCACGGTCGGCGTACTGCAGACCTCAGGGACAACTCGCGGCGCGGCGCAACGCCTCCGAGGGGATACAAGCGCGCAGGAAAAGGGCGAGGGTTCGGGTTTGATTTTGAGCAGGAATACTCGGACAGCCTGGACAACAGCGACTACTACTACTCGAGGTACTCGACTCCGGTGCAAGGAATGAGTCCCGGCCCTGGCTCGTCTCGCGGGAACGGATATCGGCGTGGGCGCGGTCGCCAGGGTGTCGCTGGTGCAGACTTGGAGCCCAAAGACCGCTGGCGGAAGCGCCATCTTGAGGCGAAACTGCGGAATGGGAACGGGTCCCTATCGCAACTACTCTATGAAGACCGTCCATTCCTCAAGCCCATCACGTTCGTGCGGTCCCAAGTAACGCCAACCCTCTTTTTAAGGGATGAAGAAATATTCAAGCCTATAGCTGAAGAGGCTGGTCCGTCCTTTTGCTTTTGTTTCCGCGGGCTCAGTCTTAATACCTTTTTTTTCGGTTTAGGTGAGCAAGAAGCCAGTCATGTTCCTACTGCCGAGCGCGTCTATCGGGTTTTCCATGGCGGAAATGCGGTCCCCCAACCTTCAGAGCCTTTATCCGACGAGGAAGAACTTTTGGAGATTGATTATGCAGACCTGGGGAGGTTCATAAACGAAGTTGAGGCCACGGCTACCTCTTCAAAGAATATGAAAACTCCTGCAAAAACTACTACCGCTGGCGCAATCGCAGCCACTGACATTGCTACGAGTGTCCAGGACGAAGCCCAGCCAATCGTAAATACAACCGAGGAGGGACGCACGGACTTCTATATTGATACCAAGCCATCGCCTGTGCAAGACTCGTCCACATCTACTAATGGTATTGCAGTGGTGTATCCCAGGACTGGTATATTGGGCGAAGAGATTGGGGAGGATGATGACGATGAAATCATTGTATACGTCGCGCCTCATCCCCGAAATGGCAAACTCGTTTCTGCCCATGCCCAATCTTCTCCTACAGACGCAAAAGCGCTTCTACCTCCCGCCGACCCTGCCCCTGTCGCCACGCCGGTCCGTCAGAAAACATACGATGCTCCGCACGCCCCAGCTCTCCCACCAGAGCCCGAGCACAAGCTCTGGCCAGTTGTTCCAAAAGACGTCGTTGTCCCAGCGCCATCGCCGGCACCAGCCCTAGCTTTCAAGAACTTTTCATTCTCCCTACTTTCCAGCTCTCCTAAACCGACGCATCGCGCGCGATGGCCACGGCGGATCGCCCGTCGGAAGGCGGAGCGTAACATGATGTTTGGCTCATTCGGCGCGATGCGGGCGGAGGCGACGCTGCGCGAGCTGGACCCGCGTCGGGCCGAGCAGCGCCGTGGCGACTCGGACGTTGACTGGGGTGGCTCGACATCGGGGGTGGCCGAGGTCGAGGACAGCGATGAGGAGGTGGACGGGGGCATGCTCGTGGACCAGGACATTGGGACTGATGCCATGGCTGCGTTCGTACGGAGTATGGGCGTCTCCGGGCAGGCACATATCACCGCGGGTGATTTGGAGGACGAGGCGAGGATCCACCTGGAGGACGCGGATGAAGACGAAGAGGAGGACGAGAGTGGCAGTGGCAGCGATGAGGAAGACGTCGACACGGAGTTGGAGTTGGCCGATGGCGTACGGATCTTAGCTGCTGAGGGCGACGGCGACGAGGCCTCGAGGAGCTCTTTTGCCGATGACGACGACGACGATACCTCAGAGGATCAAGAAGTGACCCCGAAGAGGTCGTTCCAGGCACGCCTTGAACGAATTCGCAGTCGGACTGTTGGACGGCCTGTCAAGGATATGATGCGGGAAGAGCTTGACCAGGAGCAGGAGCTCGGTGAGGATCCGAACTCGGACTCGGATTCGGACATTGAGGATGAAGACAGCATCGTCGCGCAGATACAGGTGCGCGACTTTTCTCCACTACGTTTTCCGAGAGACGGCTGATGCACCAGTACCGCAGAACTTCCTTGATGAAAATGATGATATCCTCAGCGCCAAGGATCGCAAGCAGAGAAACCGCATATTCCGAGCTATCCGCAACGGCAATTTCAGGGTCGACCTCGACGACTTTATCGACAGTTCACCGAGTACGTGCCCTACACCTTCGTTAGTACCGGTCCCGTTCATCCTCGTATATCTATTCCCGTTGTTTGTCGCACAGAACGCAAAAGGGACAAGTACGTCCCTGCGGAACTCCGCGACGTATGGGAGCGCGACCGCGTGAAGAAAGCCGAGCGGAAGCGTCTGCGTGAACTAGAGCGAATCGCTGCTGCCGCCGACCCATTCACGCGCACGAAGAAGAAGCGGCGCGGCAAAAAGGAGCGCAAAGCAGCCCAAAAGGCGGCGGCGTCTATCAGCCTCGAGACGGTCGTCGGGCATATGCGGCGCTTCGTGGAGGACCTCGGGAGCTCTCAGACCCTCTCGCTCCCGCCGATGGAGCGGCACGCGCGCAAGTCGGTGCACGAGCTCGCGAACGCCTTCAATCTGAATAGCAAGAGCGAGGGAAAAGGCGCGGCGCGGTTTACTAGGCTTATCAAGACGACGCGTAGCGGCATGCGGATAGACGAGAGAAAGGTCGCGCAGATTTTGGGCAAGCCGCCTCCACGAGGTGGTGGCGACAAGGGCAAAGGCAAAGGAAAGGCAGGGGGCAAGATCCGTCCACGAGATGGCGAACTCGTAGGCGGGGTATGTTTCCACACAAAGCTCGCTCAACCGCTTGCTCTCCTGCTGATTTCGTTTTGTTCGATAGGCTGCGCCAAAGATAGACGGGTCGAACCTCGGGTTCAAGATGTTGGCGTCCATGGGATGGGAGGAGGGCAGTCGGATCGGTACCGTCGGCGGTGTTGGATTGGACATCCCGCTGGTGGCCGTGGTCAAAACCACAAAACTGGGGCTCGGCGCGAGCTCGCACAAGGGCTGAAATACAATTATGGAGGGTACATGTCGGCGCCGTGGAGTAAATGTTAAACAGTCACTTATCTGCTATCTCAGATCATTTAACATCAGACGTACAACGTAGTGATTGGTTGAATCTTCAAGGTGGGGTACAAGTATCTAGGATGGTTAGTACCACCAAAAAGAAGAGCTTCTCGTCTGAGACAAGAGGGTCAGAGTATGCTGGCGTTTCCTCTGGCGCCCTTTCTTTTCGAGGTGTTATCACGAAGACGCTGGGTGTTCGGGTGTCTGTAACGGGACGAGAAAAATCACGGTGGACGTAGCGTGATAATGACGGCTCCCTATGATAGTAGTAGCTGTAAAAGGTGAAGGGTTCGGATGAATATGTGGTCTAGCACAATCAAGTTACATGGGATATGAGGGTAAGAATGTAACACCGAGAGACTAAACTCCAGTTTAATTTGCAGGCTACAGTGTCGTCCTTTCTGATCATTGTCAGGTCACAAACAAGAGGAAATCATGACTAGACTGGGCGCGTGTGTCATGAATTGAACCTGCTACACAGCCTGAGTTAATTCGACTCTCCGTCTACACGGTTTGTCCTGGAGATCCCGTTGCTTTTCCCTCACAGATAATTGGGTTAGGCAGGATGACCGCTACATTTACGTCGTGGTCGTGGTCGTACACAAATTTACGCAATGCATTCAACATCCATTGTCCCATAGAGCACGCTAGCTTGGTGCCCTAGTCTCGTGTACGACTACGTCCATCGAAGTCCTGAAACATAACAAGCGTGAGTCATGACGAATCCAATGCGATTGGGGGACGCCTGCCAACCTTAACGTCAGCGCGTGCTGCGTCTCGATATCCGTGAGCGTCAGCGCCTCGATCGTATGCACCCCCGGCGCGAGCGCGAGAAACGACATGCGCACAGACTGGCACGTGGCAGGTCGCAACGGCCTGTCATCGGCAGTCAGTCACAGCAGGTATGGAAAAGGAGACATCGGACGCACCCGACTCGCACCCGACTCTCCAGTGGCACGATCCCTGGTCCCGCGCCTGGTCCTACTCCTCCTCCCGCACCAGCGCCAAGCGCCAAGCCCTGCCGCCTACGCCTACGCTCCCACACGCTCACCTCAAACCTCCGCGTCCACGCGCTCTGATTGAACACAAACACGTCCAACGCAAACTCGTCGTGCGGCACGAGCCGCCGCGCGCCAGCATCGACGGCGCCGTGCATGCCGACGCTCACGACGACGCGCTCGCGCTCTGGGACAGCAGACGCTGATGCAAGCGACAGAGATGGCGCGGGTGACGGTAAGGACTGCACGCGCGCACGGGACAGCAGCGCCGCACTCGCGCTGCCCCGCGGGGCCTCTACAGCCGCGCCTGGTACGCTCGCAGCTCCCCACGCCGCGAGTGGGCCCTGCACGCGCGGGGTAGATGGCACGGGCGAGCCCTTCGGGTATGCGGGGTACGCTGGTGTCGCGGGAGGGGGCGTGGTGCCCCCGCCGCCGTTCACGAACGCCTCGTCCGCCTCGGCCATGGGGAGCATTTTGTTCAGCGATGCGGGCGGCGGGATCCCAGGGCTTGGGGGCGGCGCGTACGTCGTGTGTGGTGCGCTGCCTGACGAGAGCGCCGCTGCGACGCTCGGGGGCATGTATGCGAATTTGGAGAGCGGGCTTGGGCTCGACGGCACGCTGCTGCTGGCTATGGCACCAGCAGCACCGAGTGCGCCTGTCGAAGCGCGGAGGGTGAGTATTGAGCGTGGGGAGCGTGGGACTGGCATAGACGGCGCGGTGAATCGCTTGCTACCCGCGACGAGATTCGGCGCGGGCTGCTTGTCTGGGGTGGACGACGAGATACGTTGGGTGGTGGTAGGGAACGGCGTCGGGGGTTCAGGAAGCACTTCGCTGTCTGTTTGACCCACTGCCGGCGACCGCTGCGGGGCGAGGTCGAGCACGCAGTTCCAGCGTGAAGGAAACGGTTGCGTCGGGAACAAACGCTCCTCCGTTCCACTCACGACTTTCGTCACGGCGTCGTTTCTTTGCGAGAGAGAGCTCGAGAACGGCTGTCCACGTACGGTGATTGTGACTGGACGTTGTAGCTCCTCGCCCAGAGCAGAAGCAGACACGCCGAGGAGGAGCGCTTCTTTTTCGGATATCGGGGAGCTGAGCAGCTCGACGGCGAAGAGCAAATTGTACTGCTCGTGTGCGCCCAAGCGGAGTGGGAACAATTCCGGGGGTGACTTCCCATCCCCAGGAAGAAGGCGCACGCGCGCACCTCCCGCCCCACCGACGGTAACGTCGACTGCCTCGACGGAGAATCCTTCTGGTGCTTGGCCCGGATGCTCTAGTTCAACACAGAGCATCACGGTGCGTTCTGCGTGGCCAGCCGCGAGCGCATCGTCGAGGGCGGCATCGGGGTGGGTGTCGTCAAACAAGATATAAGGGACAAACACGGTACGCATGCGAACGCGGAAGCAAGAGACGACGGGAAGAGTACGGCGAAATGATTTGCGGAGCGTGGCTCGGGTGGAGAGCGTTGGCGTCATGGAAGATAGGTCGACAGAGGGCCTGGGAGAGGCTGGAAGAGCAAAGTCTTGCTTGCGTATCTTGGAGCCGATCCGGGTGCTAGGCAAGGCGAGGGGGAGAGGAGCGTTTGAGAAGCTCGGCGCTGCGCTCGGTGAGTATGACGTGGACGTAGAGGCGGACGAGTAGGGCACCTGCAGAAAGCCCCTCAAGAAGGTTAACCTCGTCCAGACCGTGATAAAACTTGTCGTACTCCTGTGCGCTGGTGAACGGTTCCGCGTTTGCAGACGCTGGGGATTTGGGGAACCCCCCCGCTGCGAGGAGCATTGCTGCGAGCGCGCTCCTAGCCGGTGTCATGAGCACAGGTTTCTCCCGGACAGTAATCGACGCTGTAAGGCAGAGCAATGGGTCGCGCGAGGGTAGTCGCAAGAACGCTACTGAGAGTGTGAAAGAAGCAGTACGAAACAATGGTCGCTACGCACCAACGTTGATGCACATCCGATAAACCGCAACCCACACACCAGCCGCCTCGTCCCACAGAAGTGCAAACGCGTCCCGATCCTCGACAAGCCTCGCCTTGGCGGGATCTGTCGCCTCCCCCCACGTCCCTGATACGAGCGTCACGCCCTCGGCGCGCACGTATCGGCGGTCATGTTCTGTAGTTACGGGTGTAGGATTTGGGGTATTCGGTGGAAATATGTTAGGAGGGACATGGAGGGCGCCGTTCCCTGAGGCTGACTTGAGAGAGGCGGTGCGGGGTGGAGTGCCGAGTCGAGGGGCGGGTTGAGCAGGGGCAGGGGTGGAGGCGGGGGATATGTATGTAGCGTCGTAAGAGACTTGCGTACAAGTGAGGAAGGATAAGAGGGCAAGGGACGGGTGCGTGGGGTCGGAAGGTGCATCATCTGGTTGCTCCAAGCGAAGAACAAGGAGAAAGTCGAGGAACTCGTCTAAGCAACATAATAAGTAGAGAACCAAAGGGAATGGAGCCTCGAGAAGTACCAAAGAAAGCTCGCTGGCGCTCGGTTTCTTGTGAGATTAACTTCTGTAGCCAGGCGCCGTGATCGGTGTTCTTCGTAGGGAACTCGACAGTTGCATTCGGGACGACAACGTCCAGTGTCGATGAGTTGACGATTTGTTCAAAAGTCGCCATCTCGCTAGGTCTGAGTGTGTACACTGCGAGGGGGACCACGAATTAGACCATGTGGGCTGATGCAAGTGACAGTGAACTACAGAGGTAGCGAATGTGAGGGAGACTACCGCCGGAGCAGCCGCGTTCACATGGCACCTCTCAAGTTGGCCATCATCGGCGGAGGCCCATCATCGTTCTATGTCGCATCACGTCTCTTGTCGAGAGACGCGCTCAGTTCACAGTTAAGGGTACACATCTATGATAGACTATGGGCACCTCACGGTCTCGTTCGATATGGTGTTGCGCCAGACCATCCTGAGGTGAAGGTATGTCATCGAGTCTTCCTCCGCCTGGCGTCGCATCTACACTATACTACCAGAATTGCACGCACAAGTTCGATCAGGCCGCCAAAGACCCACGTCTACGTTTTTTCGGGAATGTGCAGGTTGGGCCGCAGACCCCCCCAACCATCCCACACGCTCTACCCATATCCTTGTCCTCCCTAAAGTCGCACTATACTCACCTCCTTTTTTCCACTGGCTGCGGTGTCCCCACGTTACATCCCGCCCTGCCCCCTTCCGGCCGCGTCGTACCCGCGCTCTCCCTTGTCCACTGGTACACGCAACACCCGTCACGTCCTGCGCCCCCACCGCTACACGAGACAGAGCATGTCTCCATAATCGGCCAGGGAAACGTCGCGCTCGATGTCGCGCGGATGCTGCTCACCCCGCCCGCAATCCTTGCAAAATATGACGTCCCCTCCCCCGTGCTCGACGTCCTCCATCACTCCGCCGTACGCCACGTCTCTATCATCGGCCGGCGCGGGCCCCTCCAAGCTGCCTTTACCACCAAGGAACTGCGCGAACTCACATCCCTCGACGGCACGTCCATGCTCCCCCTTGCGCCGGAGTTCCTCGGTCCACCCACGCCCGACGCAAAGCTCACCCGCCAGCAATCCCGTCTCCTGCAACTCCTGCAACAGCAACAGCAACGCAGCACACCCGAACCTAGCCCCTCGCGCACCAAGTCCTGGTCCCTCGACTTCTTCCGCTCGCCCACGGCCCTCGCCACCGTTCCCGACAGCCAGCAGCTCGCACTGACGCTCGCGCACACCGCACTCGACGCGTCCGCGCGCGCCGTCCCGACCGGCGTGACGTCCGTCCAGCACACCGACCTCGTCGTAACCGCGCTAGGGCACCACTCGGACCCCGCCGCGGCGTACGTCGATCCCGCGCTGGGCCACCTGCGCTCCGGGCGCGGTGGGCGGGTGCTGGACACCGCAGGGCAGGTATTGCGACGCGTCTATGCGTCTGGGTGGGCTGCGACGGGGGCGCGTGGCGTACTCGCATCGACGATGCTTGATGCGTACGCCGTCGCGGACGCGATCCTGGCGGACAGCCATTTTGGCGACGCACGTGAAGCGCCCGCGGCCGCTGAGTACTCGGAAGACACGCTCGTTGCGGACGGCGCGGTTGATCTGGAGAGTGTTCCGGAGGAGGTCGTGGAGGGCGTGCGGGCGAGACGCGTCGTGGAGTACGATCAGTGGAAGAAGATCGACGCGGAGGAAGTGCGACGTGGCGCGGAGATGGACAAGGAACGCGAGAGAATGGGTTGGGAGGAGGCACACGATTTTCTAGCGAGCATAGGAACGTGGCAGAGTCAGTGAGGACAGAATCATGGTGTGGTCACCGTTCTGTACCCGCGTCGACAAATTGATTATACGTTCAATATCATATTTTATTTAGACTTGGTCGATTGTCTCTGACCGCCTTCGGTGAAGTCCACCGTGGTCGATATCAATCGAAGCCTTGGTCGTTAAATTTTTCTGGAATCGGTCACTCGGGAATCGTTATATGACAACTACGACAAAGAGTTTCAGATGTGTCCATGGTACCCATAACGCCATGCCTGGCAGGTGACTCCGATTTTGACCCCATGGGAGTCAGGGAACCAGAAACAAAAAATTGAATCTACTATTAGTGTTGCCGTGGCTCGGCTCAAATCGGCTGAGCCAGCCAAGCTGAGCTGTTTTGAGCCGAGCCAAGCTGACACATCGGCTCAGGACCAAAATTGGCTCAGCTCGGCTCGCGAGCTGGCTGAGCTGGGCTGAGCCAGGCTCGATTAGGAATGACCAGATTAGGCAGGGCTCGCCCGGCTCGTGAGTACGCGTGAGCGGGCGAGAATGGATTCTGCCTGGCTGAGCCAGGAACGAGCTGGCCAAAAACGGAATATATTTGCTCAACGTGCGTTTCCAGTGTCTGCTGGGGCTCTCAGAAGAAAAGTGGGTAAGTCCTCTTTTTTGGCGTCTCCTCAGACGACCTTGCGCAAACTCTGACAAAAATAAAATAAAACATTTGTATTGCTGTAGACTACATAGTATAGAGAATACATTTTTTTTTTCTATCTACTGCCCGGGTGCGGCTGAGTCGAAGGCATCGCCATCGTCGCCGCGGTGGCGGTGGTGGTCGCGGTGGTGGTCGCGGTCGCCGCGGTGGTGGTCGTAGTGGTCGCCGCGGTGGTGGTGGTGGTCGCGGTGGTGGTCGCGGTCGCCGCGGTGGTGGTGGTGGTCGCGGTCGTCGTCGCGGTCGTCGCGATGGTCGTCGCGGTTGCCGCGGTGGTGGTCGTGGTCGCCG
Source organism: Lactarius indigo (assembly GCA_025766275.1). Lineage (NCBI taxonomy): Eukaryota > Fungi > Basidiomycota > Agaricomycetes > Russulales > Russulaceae > Lactarius > Lactarius indigo. Next base: position 189,614 of record JAFKAC010000063.1, read on the forward strand.
CGGTGGTAATCGCGGTCGCCGCGGTGGTGGTTGTCATCGCGGTCGTGGTCGCAGTCGCCGCGGTGGTGGTGGTGGTCGCGGTTGTCGTCGCGGTTGTCGCGATGGTCATCGCGGTTGCCGCGGTGGTGGTGGTGGTCGCGGTGGTGGTTGTGGTCGCCGCGGTGGTAATCGCGGTCGCCGCGGTGGTGGTTGTCGTCGCGGTCGTGGTCGCGGTCGCCGCGGTGGTGGTGGTGGTCGCGGTTGTCGTCGCGGTTGTCGCGATGGTCATCGCGGTTGCCGCGGTGGTGGTGGTGGTCGCGGTGGTGGTTGTGGTCGCAGTTGCGGTCGCGGTCGCTGCGGTGGTGGTTGTGGTTGTGGTCGTGGTCGCCGCGGTCATGGTCGCGGTCGCCGTGGTGGTCGCTGTGGTGGTCGTGGTCGCCGTGGTGGTCGCGGTTGCCGCGGTGGTGGTCGTGGTGGTCGTGGTGGTCGTGGTCGTGGTTGCGGTTGCGGTTGCGGTCGTGGTCGTGGTCGTGGCTGTGGTCGTGGTTGCGATCGTGGTCGTGATCGTGGTCGCGGTCGCCGTGGTGGTTGCTGTGGTGGTCGTGGTCGCCGTGGTGGTCGCTGTGGTGGTCGTGGTCGCCGTGGTGGTCGCGGTTGCCGCGGTGGTGGTCGTGGTGGTCGTGGTGGTCGTGGTCGTGGTTGCGGTTGCGGTCGTGGTCGTGGTCGTAGTCGTGGTCGTGGTCGTAGTCGTGGTCGTGGTCGTGGTCGTGGTCGCGGTCGCGGTCGTCGCACCCCAGGGCTGGCGCCATCGCCGTGGCTGCCTTGGGGGCTTGGGGGTTCGGGGCGTGGCTATCGCAGGGCAGGTCCTGCCGCTGCCTTGTTACCTGCGAGGGCGCGTGTGGGCGAGTCAGTGAGCCAGGCAAAAAAAAAAAGAGCACTTACTTTGTGGCCAAGAGAGAGGGTGGGTCGTAAACCCGTGCCAGTGGTGCTCGCGAGCACGAACGCGAGTTGCGCAATGCAAGGGCAAGGAATTTTCGCAGCCACCGCATGTACGACGCGCATTCCCACGCTCTCGTCTCGGCTCCTGCTGTCTGCTACAGTCTCATCTCTCCTCATCTCTGCCTGATCTCAGCTGATCTACTTCAGCTTGCTTCTTTTATTTTTTTTTGTACTACTCTTGGCTACGTCTACTATGGCTGGATCTAGGAAGAGGGCCCCTTCAACACCCAAGAGGACTCCAAAAAGGCCAAAGACCAAGAAGAGCCAGGTCAAACAGCGGGAGCTTCCTGGTGGTGCTTTGGAGATGTCTTTTCAGCTTGATGGTATGTGCTCATTGTTTTGATGGTATCCATACACTCATATTGTGTTAGTCTCATCCACAGCTGCTCAGACATCAGTTTCCAGTGCCAGACATGTGCACTTTAATCTAGGCTCTTCTGCAGCTTCAGGTGGCCCTCCTGGACCCTCACAGCAGGGAGAGGACCCCTTTGCAGGTTCTTCACCTGCTCAGGCTGCCAATCAAGTGAGTATCTATTTTATTAATTTTATAATCATTTTTTAACAAATTTAATACAGGGAGGCCTTAGCTCACCCCAACCTGAGAACTTTGACCTTGGAAATGGGTCAGATGGCTCTCAGGAGGGTGGTGCTAATTTCAATAGCCCTCAGGAAGGCAACTCTGACCCTCCAACTCCAACTCGCCGCCCAAGGAGGGCTCAAAAAGCTGGTTCAAGGCTGGGCTCAGGTGATGACACCTTGAGGTTTTTTCAGGCTCTTGATGGGAAGAAACAGTGCAAGTTTTGCTTGTGAGTTTTTTATTCTTATTTTTATTTTTATTTCTAAAAATTATTTTTGTAGGATACTTCATCAAGAGGATGCGTCCATCAAAGTACACTCATATCGCTCCACTACTGCAACAGGTCCTCTGCGGTCCCATCTGCTCAATCACCATGCAGATGAGTGGGTTACAGAGTGCCAAAGACTCAAAATTGAGCTGAGAGGTAAAGAGGGAGAAGAAGCTGTTGCAAGAGTTACTGGAGTTCCTGTAGAGCATCAAGCTAGGCGCCGCACTCCCTTCACTCAAGACAACTTTTTAGATGGCCTTGTGCAATTTATTGTTGCCACAGATCAGGTTTTTTATTTAATTTTAATTTTTTTTCCCTATTTAATGTTTTTTTTTTTTTTTTTTTAGCCTATGATGATTGTGGAGAGACCAGAGTTCCGCCACCTGTGTCTCCTACTCCGCCCTGAGCTGAGTGATGCAGACATCCCTCACAGGACCACTATGCAGAAGCGCATTGTGGAGAACTGTACAGAGGCACTCCACAATTTGTCTCAGCATATTCAGGTAATATTTTATTATTATATCTTAGTGCTTGAGGGCTAACTTCTATTTAGACAAGCTGCCTTGGGAGGGTCTCTTTTACCACAGACATGTGGACAGACCCTGACCTCAAGCCATACATGGCTGTTACTGCTCACTGGCTGGAGCAGATCCAGACTCAAGATGGCCAGCAAAAGCTAACCCTTAGAGCTGACCTTATTGGATTTGTCTATTTTCCTGGGTCCCACACTGGAGAGAGGTTAGCTGAGGTCTTTCATTTTATCATTACTAGGATGGGGCTTGAAAGAAAGGTAATGTCTACTTCATTTTATATATAAATTTCGACTAATTAATTTTTTTTTAAATAAAGATTGGTTGGATAACAACAGATAATGCATCCAACAACAGCTCTATGATGGAGGCACTAGAAACTCAGTTAAAGAAGCAATATCCTAATACTGGGTTTTCTGCAGAGCAGCGCCACATCAGGTAAGTGTCAAACTATTTAATATTTTTTTGCTAACACTTTTTAGATGCTTTGCCCATATTGTAAATCTTGCATGCAAGGCAATGCTTGAGGAAGCAGTTGAACTTGGTTTTGACCAAGTTAAAAGGCTTCAGCAAATTATTGTTTATGTGAGCCTTTCCTTTTTTTTTTTTCTTTTTTTTCTTCTTTTTCCCTTCTTTTTTTCGAGTTTTTTTGTCTTTTTTTCTTTTTCTTTTTCTTTTCTTTTTCTTTTTCTTTTTCTTTTTCTTTTTCTTTTTCTTTTTCTTTTTCTTTTTCTTTTTCTTTTTCTTTTTCTTTTTCTTTTTCTTTTTCTTTTTCTTTTTCTTTTTCTTTTTCTTTTTCTTTTTCTTTTTCTTTTTCTTTTTCTTTTTCTTTTTCTTTTTCTTTTTCTTTTTCTTTTTCTTTTTCTTTTTCTTTTTCTTTTTCTTTTTCTTTTTCTTTTTCTTTTTCTTTTTCTTGTTTCTTTTTCCGAGTTTTTTCTTTTTTTCTTTTTTTTTTCTAATTTATTTATAATAGATCCGCAACTCATCACGAAGGCGTGATATATTTTCTACAATTGCAAAGGAGTCAAATGTGCCTCCTTTGCAATTAATTCTTGATGTGGAGACCAGGTGGTCCTCTGCCTATTTAATGATCAAGAGGGCATTTATTTTGAGAGAGGTATTTTTTAAGCCATTTAATAAATTCTAATGCTAACTTTTAGTTAGGCAATTGATAGGTTTACTCAGGAGGGAGGGCCAGACCCATTAAATGAGGAAGATTGGAGGGTCCTTGGGGGACTTCAGAGAATTCTTCAGGTGTGCAGACATTTTCTCTCTCTGATTGTCTATTAATTTATTTATTAGATCCCCTTCTGGTATCAGCAATCACTTTCTTATGAGAAGACGCCAACACTTTGTGGCACAGTTGCTGCATTTGAGGGCTTTTTAAAAACCCTGAATGACTTGGCAAATACCTTGGAGACTGAGAGACAGGACATTGGTCTTATTATTGGAAAAGCTTCAGAGAAGATAGTTCCATATTCTATGCAGGCCCTTGACCTTCCAGTATATCAGCTTTCAATGGGTGAGTGGCTGTCTTAATATTCTGCATAATTTCTCATCTCATGTGAACAGTTCTTAACCCTTTGACAAAGCTTGAATGGTTCAAGCAACACTACCAATCAAATGTTTCTGAAGCAGTAAAGCGCCACCTCCTTGATGCAGTGAGTGCTTTTAATTTTATCATGCTACTCTAAAACTAAAATTCTAAGTAGCTCAGACCATTGTACACACCATCTAGAGCCCCTACTAGATCAACTGTACCCCCTCCACCCCCTGAACCATTTGGTGGCATGCAGGCCACTTTGGCAAACCTTGGTATTGGCCCAATGCCTGTCTACAGACCACAGGCAAATACCTTAGAAGGTGAAGTTGATGACTATCTAGCAGCCCCAGTCAAATATGCCAATATTCTTGAGTTCTGGCAGGTATGTAGAATGGTTCATTTTATTAGGGAGTACTGACAGTAGTTGGAATGGCAGGAACACCAGAAAAAGTGGCCAACACTCTTCAAGCTTGCCATGGACTTACTCCCCATTCAAGCCACTTCAGTCCCATGTGAGCGTGTCTTCTCAGCAAGCAAGGAGACAGCTAGAGCCAGGAGGAACCGCCTTAAGCCAGGCAGCATGGAAGCCATACAGATACTCAAGTTCCAGGCAAAGTATAAAAGGGAACTCAATTTTACTGAAGGGCTTGGAGAGAAGGATGAAATGGAAGAGCTGGAGGGAATGGAGGCAGTCAGACCAGTTGAGGACTTGAGGGCTTATCTCAGGGGCATTAGTGAGCAGTAGTTTAAGAGAATTTATTTGCAACAAGGCTATATACACCTAGGAATGAACTACATAAAAGTAGGGGACCTGTGCGACTCACCTGGGGTGGCCAGAGAGGGAAAAGGGGGTGGGAAGAGAAAGGGGGGTGTGGAGGGGCAAGAGGAGGGTGCGCGAGGGCTGTCCGAGGGTATCCGAGGGCGTCCGAGGGCCTTCCGAGGGTGTCCGAGGAATCCAGGGGCACGCGATGGTCGTCCAAAGGCGGGCGGGCGCTGGCGGCGGCAGCGAGGGTGGAACGGTGGCGGCGGCGACAGCTCCGGCGGTGGTGGCGCCAGCAGCGAGTGGTGGCGGCGGCGGCGACGCGAGGGCGGCGGCGGCGGCGATGCGAGGGCGGTGGCGGCGGCGACAGCGAAGGTGGTGGCGCCAGCAGCGAGTGGTGGCGGCGGCGGTGACGCGAGGGCGGTGGCGGCGGCGACAGCGAAGGTGGTGGCGCCAGCAGCGAGTGGTGGCGGCGGCGACAGCGAAGGTGGTGGCGGCGGCGACAGCGAAGGTGGTGGCAGCGGTGGCAGCGGCAGCGAGGATGGTGGCGGTGGCGGCGGCTGCAGCGAGGGCGTTGGCGGCGGCGGCGGCAGCTGCAGCAGCAGCGTGGGTGGTGGCGGTGGCGGCAGCGAGGGCGGTTGTGGCGACAGCGGCAGCAGAAGTGAGGGCATAGGGTGATGATGCCGAAGACGACGCGGAGGCGGTGGCAGAGACAGTAGGCGGCGGTGACAGTGACGGCGCAGGCGACAACGGCGACAACGTTGGCGACAACGTTGGCGACGATGGCGACAGCGCCGTCAGAGGCACCGACGGCTGCGCGGCGGCCAGAGGAGCGGCGAGGGGCGGCGAGAGGCGACGACCAGCAGCGAGAGGCGGCGACCAGCGGCGAGAGGCGGCGACCAGCGGCGAGAGGCGGTGACCAGCGGCGACCAGAGCGACGGGCAGCGACCAGAGCAAGCGGCGGCGACCAGAGTGAGCGGCGGCGAGCGGCGGCGACCAGCGACCAGTGGCGACCAGAGCGAGCGACGGCGAGAAGAAGCAGCGGCCAGAGAGAGAGCAACGAGGGCGGCGAGAGCACAGACAAGGCCAGCGGTCGGCGGGCGGACAACGCGAACAGCGCGCAGACAGCGCGCAGACCGCAAGCCCAGTCTGTGCAGAGGGGGGGGATGACTGGGGATCCCGGCCAGTCGTTCAGATAACTCAGTCTCACTGAGGGGGAGCCAGGTATACTCAGTTCTCAGGGCTTGAAGCTTGAAGTTCGAGACTTGGATTCACGCGCGTGTTCATTGGCTTGGCTGACTCAGGCTACCCAAAATGGTACGATTTCCTATTCGTACTTTTGGGTGGCTTGAGCCGGCTCAGCCTAGCTTGAGCCAGCTCAATTCGGAGTGGCTCAGCTCAGCTCGTCCTTTTTTGGTCGAGCTGTGCTTAGCTGAGCCAAGCCAAGCTGAGCCGAGCCACGGCAACACTATCTACTATAGTAAAACACCTCAGTCCTCGAAAAGGAAATATTGTTTGTCAGCTGCTGACCAATACTGTAGTGACTAAGCAAAAACCCGCTGTGTTTTCAGGGTGGCTGGCTTCCAACAAAAAAGGAAGGAGCCTTTGACTAAGCAAAAATGCGGTGGCTGGCTTTCCACAAAGGAAATGACTCAAGCTTCTAAGGTGAAGGTTGAAACAAGCTATAAAACAGGCAGATAAAACAGGCAGATAAAAAAACACAAAAAATAAATACAAAAATTGGATTTCTGTGCTCACACTTGAAAGCTTGAACTTCCACACTCAACTTGGACTTAGTGATGTGCAAGGCTGGGCTAGGCTGGGCTCAAAAGTCTGCCAGTGGGCTTCAGCTATGCTGATGACTATTGCAAAATCTGGGAAGGAAGGAGTTAAAGGACTGGCTCCAGGTTGGTCAGATCTGCCAACCTGGGGCCAGAAACCCAACTTGATGCTCATCTCAAATTTTGTGATGTACTTAGACTTCCAAACTGATGCTTGGGCTCTTGCTTGGGCTTCTGCACTGATGCCTGGACTTCATTTAGACCCATATAGGATTGAGTTAAGGTGGAAAAGCAGGGGTTTGGGGGCACAGCCCCCAACAAGCTGAAGCAACCTGTGCCGTAGGCACAGTGCTGAAGCTTGTTGAATTGAATTCATGGAGTGGTAACGTAATAAATAACACGGCTCAGGCTGGGGACATGTAGTTCCGATGCATGTGTCTTCTAAGTAATCGACAGGAGCGCCGAGCAACCAGTTACAAACTTGTAGAGAATGTCCCAGATCTTCTATCCTATGCCTAACAATCGGGGCCATTCAGTTTGTTGGAGGACGACGCATGTTCCAGTGGCACTAACGAGACTGTAATAGAGATGCAGCAATGGGTGTTAGAGTACGCCATTGGTCTATTATTCGGTAGGTAGACGCAGCGCTCACCAAATGGAATCTAATTGTAACGTTACAGTAGGAACGTTCAGCTCGATGTGAGCAAGTCTGGTCTTTCTATGTCAATGAGCGAGGGTTCAGCCGGTAATGGCAAGGTTTAAGTGGTTAACAAGGATCTCAGAGTATGACACAATACTCAAGATGTGAGTGGAGTTCAAGGGGTTTCAAGAGGTTCGACGGTTCAGCAGAAAGTTACCCCAAGGGAATGGGAAAACAATGTATACTGTGATGGTAAAGAAGTCGAGTCTAAGGATACAAGCTACCTAGGGCCACGACTTATATAGAAAAAGGTTTGTTTGTGCGGAACAAACAAATGGCGCAATCCGCAGCAAGCGTGAGAAGTAACACAGCAATCCGCAGTAAGCGTGAGAAGAAAGTACAGCAATCCGCAGCAGGCACGGGAAAAAGAAGAAAGTGTGCACAGCTATCCGCAGTAAGTGTGAGAAGAAGCAAGGATATAAAAGGCAAGTGAGACGTGTCTCAAAGTTAAAAATAGAAATGAGACACCTGCCATAAAAGGGTGCATTTAGCCCAAGTATAGTAGTAATAAAGACTAATAAGGACAATGAGTGTCTCATTGTCTCACTTTGCACTAGGAGAGAATCTTAAGGCTCCTAGTGCGCAGCAAGTCCGAAAAAGGGAAAGCCAAGAAAGGAAAGACTTTCCCGTGAACGCAAGTGTAAGTAAGAAATTAAAGTAAAGTTGAAAACAAGTCTAGTCCGTAACATTACCCTCCCTTCAGAGTCCTTGTCGCCTCGACGTCCCTAGAAACGATCGGTGCCAGGCTCAGGGTCATCAGTCTGTACGAGGTCATCATCAACCCAATCAGAGTTATAGTTCTCCGCAATGACCTCCCGGCAGCGATGAGTGCGAAGGAACTGGAAGTGTCTGCGAACTCCGCACTTCCAGCACTGCTCATAAACAGGGCAGCGGATCTCGGCATGTCCGGGGTCGTTCCTAAAACACTTGCCACACCACTTGTTGGCAGCATCTTCTTCTCCTGGTTGTTCTTCAAGCCGGCGCCATAGGCACTTGTTGGGCCAGTGACCTGCACTATGGCAGTGGTAGCAGTATCGCCTGGTCCGAGGGCAGTTGAAGCTGCGATGGTAGCGACTGTCACAGCGCCAGCACCGGTCTCCGTTGCGGTTTTCCTGGAGGCGAGGCATCTCTACAGGTCCTCCAGGGCGAGGGGGGAATGGAAGATCTTGGTGGCGGAAAAGGCGAGGTCGCTGCCATGTGTCGGCGTAGTGTTCTGCGATACGGGTGTAGGCATGGGCGGCTTCCAGCCGACTGCGCACTCCATCAAGCTCTGAGATGGTGTTGAACAGCAGTCCATGGACTCGATTGCATTGAGCCTGCAGATCAGTGAACTGCCTCTGGAGCGTAGCCCGCTGTTCCAAACAGTTGCGAAGGCGAGAGACCTCCGCATCTAGCTGTGGGGAGTTAAGGTCCCTCAGGGCCTCATCTATGGCATATGCCCGCGGATCGTCACGTGAGAGTTGCTGCATTTGATCATCTGACATGACCTGTGGCATGGCTCCTGGGAGACTATCCAGGTACACAGGTTCTCCATAGACCGGTTGACCTCGGCCCATACAGCCCTTGACGTCTTGGCGGTTACTGGTGTAGGCGATGTACTTTGCCAATACTTTAGTGCCATCGGGTTGGTTGATGTAGAGGGGGTGGAAGCGGGCTGAGGTCTCTATGTTGGGGAAGAAGGGGAGGCCTGGGTGGTCGTCGTCTTCATCAGGGTCGTTGTTGGTAGTGGCAGCCACATGCTCATAGTCAATAGGGGCATCCTCCAGTGGAGGCATCGACGAGTGGGAGATCACAGAGACTGGGGGAGAGTCAGGAGGAGGGGTGGAAGGAGGGAGTGGAGGAGGAGTAGCAGTTGGTTCAGGAGGGGGAGACAGGGAGGACCTAGGGACTAAGTTGGGATGTCCATCAAAGCTTTCCAGCAGTGCAACCAATGCCGGATTGGCATCCATGGTGGTTTGTTGTTCTGGGGTAGGGGGTCGAGAGAAGAACCCTCGTTCGATGGAGCGTTCAACGAGGGCTTCAACAGAGGAGGAGCGAGAAGGCATTGTGTGCGAAGATGTAAGAGTAGAGGAGTGGGGGTCTTTTCCTTCCAACCTTGTACTTCTTATATGTGAGGAGGGCGCTCCTTCGGCATTTGGGTGTAGTCGGAAGAAGTCTTGAATTGCTTCAGGGGCCGATATGTTTTCCTCCGGTTCCCATGAGTTGTCACTGTCAGGGAAGCCCTTCCATTTGATGAGGTAATGGAGTTTACGTCGTCGTCCCTTCTTGGCAGAGTCTAGAACTTTCTCTACTTCCCATTCTTCTTCTCCGTTTATTATGTCAGGTGGGGGTCGTGGGAAGTTTTCTCCATGGAGCGGTGTTTCCCTATATGGTGTAAGTAGGTTGGCATGGAACACAGGGTGGATCTTCCATTGCAGGGGTAGGGCGAGTTCATAGTTGACCGGTGACAGGACTTTGGTAATCCTGAAGGGTCCATGTCGTTTTGGAGCTAGTTTGGCAGTTGGATGGCTGGTCCTTATGTTTGTTCCTTCTAGCCACACCATTTCTCCTTCTTTGTATGGCTCAAACTTGGAGGGTCGCCGTGCTAGGGAATCTTGTGCTTTCTTTAGGTTGTCCTGAGCTTCCTTCCTCTTGTTCTTCAGTTCTTCAAGACGTTGTCCTACACTTGGAACTGGGGAGGGTTTTGGCGTCCATGTGGTGCGTGGGAGTTTTCCCATGATTAGTTCAAATGGGGGAATTCGGGTTGTAGCGTTGGGCCAGGAGTTATGAGCAAATTCTGCCATTGGTAACCAGGTTACCCAATCATCCTGTCTTGCATTACACCAAAACCTTAGGTATTGTTCTAACCATTGGTTTGTTCGTTCTGACTGTCCATCTGTTTGTGGGTGGTATGCTGTTGAGATGTTCTGTTTGATGTCCAAGGCTTTGCAGAGGGCTCTTGCAAACGTTGATGTGAATCGTGGGTCTCGATCAGAAATGACCTTCTTGGGAAGGCCATAGTGGCGGTAGATGTGTTGTAAATAGAGTTGTGCGACTCCGGCTGCATCTATTGTTTCATTGCAAGGGATGAATAATGCTGCTTTTGAACAATCGTGATCTGTGACTGTGAGGATTGTGTCATAGCCTTTTGACTTGGGTAATTTGACGATGAAATCCATGCTGACAGTTTCAAATGGTTCTGTCATCTGTCCAAAAATGGGTGAGAGGCTTGGCTTCTTTGGGTGGGTGTTGACTTTATTGGCTTGGCATGCTGCGCATCCTTTGACATATTCTTCCACATCTTTCTTCATGCCAGGCCACCAGTAGTCTCGTGTTATCAGAGCCATTGTGTTTGAAATTCCAGGGTGTCCAGCGCTTGGAAGGTCATGAAAAGCGTGGATTACCCCCCTCTTAAGGTCGTTGTTCCCTGCAACAACCAAGCGCTCATCTTTCCAGCAGAGCCCTGAGTGTTCTTTTAGGTTGTGGGTATCTATCCAGGTTTTGATACGTTCCTGGTCTAGGTTCTGTGTGACATAAGCCCATAGTTCTTGTTCCTGTGGCAGTTCCCTTGTAGCTTTGACAAATAGTTCTTCCGGAAGGACTGTTACATCCGAGTTGTCATGGGAACCATCATCATAGTCTGGTCTTCTTGACAGGGCATCTGCCCGGGCATTCTTGGAGCCGGCAATGTGGTGGAGCTCTATATCAAATTCGGAGAGTTCCAGGACTTCTCGTGCTACCCGTCGGCTGATCTTGTGTGGTTCTTTCCAATATTGGAGGTTTGCATGGTCTGTGTACACCACTACCTTGTGAGGGGAGCCTGCTAGATATGCCCGCCAGTGTCGTAGAGCCCGCACAATGGCTAGCAATTCTTGATCATAGATGTCATAATTTCGTTCTGCTGGTCCAAATGTCTGGGAGTAGTAGGCCACTGGGTGGCGAATTCCTTGGTTATCTTTTTGGTAAAGCACCCCTCCATTGGCAAATCGGGATGCATCCACTTCCAATTCAAATTGTTTTTCCAAATCTGGTTGAATGAGCACAGGTTCCTTTCCAAGCAGGGTCTTGAGTGTGTCAAATGCCTTTTGACAGTCTTCCGTCCATTCCCATTTGGTGTCCTTTTTGAGTAGGTTGTTAAGGGGACGGGCAATCATAGAGAATCCTCGGATGAAGCGGCGATAGAAATTTGCAAATCCTTGAAAGGCACGGACTTCTTTGGTTGTTGTTGGAGTGGGCCAGTCACGTACACCCTGAACCTTAATCGGGTCCATTCAGACCCTCCCTTTTTCCAATATGACGCCCAGGTACTCTATAGACCTAACCTCAAAGGCACATTTCTCCGGTTTTAGGTAGAGATCATGTTCCTCTAGGCGTTCTAGAACTTGATGGACCACCTTGCGGTGTCTTTCCAGGTCATCAATAGTGGCAATAAGGATGTCATCCATGTAGATTATGACTTCTCCGGTTAGGAGCATGTCACGGAATATTACGTTCATCATGGTCTGAAATGTGCTTGGCGAGTTGGTGAGTCCAAAGAACATGACACGTGGCTCAAACAGCCCCTGATTGGTTTTGAAGGCCGCCTTCCATTCATCTCCTTCTTTGATCCGGATGTTGTTATAACCCCATCGGATATCAAATTTGGTAAACAACGCCGCATCCCGGACCTTGTCAATCAATTCTGGGATTAAGGGGAGTGGGTATCGATTCTTGACAGTGTACTGGTTGATCCGTCGGTAGTCTTGGACAGGGCGAAGCTTTCCATCTTTCTTTTTGATGAAGAAGAAGGGAGATGAGTATGGGGATTTAGAGGGCTGGATATATCCCTTTTCAAGGTGTTCATTGAGGAATTTGGTAAGGGCTTCATTTTCATCACGTGTTAGAGGGTATATTTTGCAATCAATGGTGGCTGGGGCATTTGGAGTGAGGTCAATGGCGTGATCCCATGACCTGGTTGGTGGGAATCGGTGGGAGTTCTCTTCACTGAAGACCTTCTGATGTTGTAGGTACTCCTTGGGGACCATTTCTTCTAGCGTTTTTTCAGTTTGATCTCGTGCCTTTTGCGCCAATTCTGAGGCCACCGTGGTTTTGCCAATGACCTCATCTTGGGTAAATCTGAGATAGAGTTCATCTCCTTCCTCATACCTGCACTCTTCCAGGAACGTGCTCCACATTTTCCGGATGTGGATCTTTGGTTTGGGGGTGTCTTGTTTTTGGAGTCCTTGGGTAGTGATGATGACAGGGAGGTGACTGGTGTCGATGGTGGAGTCCTTCCAGTTGCATTGGGGTTCAAAGGCAGCGAGCCAGGGGTATCCCAGGATCATTCGTTCTTCCCCTAGATTTGTCACCAGGAACCTCATGGGTAGCTTCTTGGATCCTGATTGGACGTCTAGCATGGAGTATGCCGTTAGTTCTCCTGCCTTGTTAAGGGTTCCGTCGATATTCCAGATCTTTTTTGGGTTTGACAGGGGTATCGTCCCTATCCCCATCTGCTTCAGGAGTCTGGGGTCTATGAAATTGTCCGTAGCTCCAGAGTCTACTAGGACGTCTTGATCGGCCGTTTTGTGTGCAGTTTCCAGGTGTACAGGGACTTTCAAGGATCTATATTGGCTATATTGTACACTGGAAATGTTTAAAGCTCTAGCCCAGGCCGCCGGGTTCGAGCCTACGAAAAATCCTTCTCAGCAAAGGCTTTCTCTACGAGCAGTGCTCGCACTTCCTCACTCTGTGCCATCAGAGTCCCCCACATCTCATTTGCTAGTTCTTCTTTGGTTTTGGTGGAGGGTGCAGAGGGTGTAGTTGATGCTTCTGCGAGTTTGGCTGGTTTGTCAGGGCAGTTTCGCGATATGTGCCCCTGTTTCTTGCAACGGAAACAGCGCCCTTCTGCTTGAAGCTTCTGTTTTTCGGTTTCAGTGAGGGCTGCTCTTCCTGCAGCTCCTCTTTGAGTTCTTCCTATGTCCATCGCATTTGGGTCACGTGGTTTGACTTTAAAGGCATTGTTCCATTGCCCTTTTGTGAATCCGGCTTTAGTTTCTTTTTTGATTCCGAAGCGATTTTGGAGATTGATGAAGTCTTGATGGTGCTTTCTGGCTGATTGGGTCCATTCTTTCCAGTCATCTGGGTGGTCGAACTGTATGATGTTCCTGACCAGTTTTTCAGGTAGACCCCGTGAGAAAATATCCAGGGTTCCTTCTTCGTCTGCACCATATCCTGCCTTTTTTGCAAGGGCAGCGAACTGAGCAATATAGGTATCAAGGTCTCCATTCTCCATTTTGACTGCTTGGAGTGCCTTCTGTGCCTTCTGCTTCTCCGCAATGTCGGTGTAAGCAGCCTGGAAGCGATCTAGGATGGTGATCCACAGGTCTTCTTCTGTTGTAGCCCGTCCTCCAGCAAGTTCATCGGTAAGCCAGTCACTTTGTTCCATAACCCAGTCATCAACCAAGTCTCCTCGTATTAGGGAGAGGAAGACAATGCATCTGAGATAGGGGTTTCTCATTTGCTCGATTGATCCATTGAGGGCCCGGTAGAAGGTGAACTCCTTTAGGAATTTCTTGCTGTGGGCTCGGTCTCCAGTGAATTCTTTTGGTGGTAGGCCTGTTAATTTATCTCCGGCAGGAGGGGGGGCTAAAGGTGGGGCTCTTCCAGCAGGGATTCCTCCACCGCCTCCACCTCCACCTCCGCCTCCACCTCCACCTCCACCTCCACCTCCTCCTTTGCTACTGCCACCTCCACTAGGGGTGTGGGTGATTGAGGTGTTGATTTGTGTGGCTGTGCTTGTCATTTTAATGCTTGAGTTTGTTGGTGTGCGAGCACCTGAATCTATGGGTTCTTGTGGGGCTAAAGAGGGGACACCTGACGTAGCTTCCACTGATGCAACAGGGGATTGATGTTGATCCGAATCCTGAGCAGGTTCTTCTGTATCTGAGTCGACAATTATGCCAACTGGGTTGTTTCTATATGGACCAAGTCCGAATTCTAGTGGTACTGGTTTGACAGAGAACCACTTGTGGTCTTTGGATGATTGTGCGATGACTACCCAAAGTCGTTTGTCTTCTATGTATTCAATAGGAATATATCCGTTGTCTTCTTTGCTCCAAACGTAATATCCTTCAGTTTCGTCGTAGGTTTTCCAGATGGCTACTCCCTTGATGTTGTCAGAGAGATCGTCTTCTGTTCTTCTGGTGATGAATTCTGGTTTGAACTGGGAACGGCTCCTGCTTCCTAGTTTTGAAGCCAGGGTGGAGAGACTCGACTTAATGTAACGTTACAGTAGGAACGTTCAGCTCGATGTGAGCAAGTCTGGTCTTTCTATGTCAATGAGCGAGGGTTCAGCCGGTAATGGCAAGGTTTAAGTGGTTAACAAGGATCTCAGAGTATGACACAATACTCAAGATGTGAGTGGAGTTCAAGGGGTTTCAAGAGGTTCGACGGTTCAGCAGAAAGTTACCCCAAGGGAATGGGAAAACAATGTATACTGTGATGGTAAAGAAGTCGAGTCTAAGGATACAAGCTACCTAGGGCCACGACTTATATAGAAAAAGGTTTGTTTGTGCGGAACAAACAAATGGCGCAATCCGCAGCAAGCGTGAGAAGTAACACAGCAATCCGCAGTAAGCGTGAGAAGAAAGTACAGCAATCCGCAGCAGGCACGGGAAAAAGAAGAAAGTGTGCACAGCTATCCGCAGTAAGTGTGAGAAGAAGCAAGGATATAAAAGGCAAGTGAGACGTGTCTCAAAGTTAAAAATAGAAATGAGACACCTGCCATAAAAGGGTGCATTTAGCCCAAGTATAGTAGTAATAAAGACTAATAAGGACAATGAGTGTCTCATTGTCTCACTTTGCACTAGGAGAGAATCTTAAGGCTCCTAGTGCGCAGCAAGTCCGAAAAAGGGAAAGCCAAGAAAGGAAAGACTTTCCCGTGAACGCAAGTGTAAGTAAGAAATTAAAGTAAAGTTGAAAACAAGTCTAGTCCGTAACACTAATGGCTTCTAGAAGGGGTACCCCGTTAGTTTGACTCCCAGGGGCGGCCGCTCATGTTGTTCGGCTCCATCCCATGCAGATCTAGAGTCACCTCTATGCTGTAGCGAGTAAGGGAGAGGCAGGCAGTGAGTGAATTGACAACAGTCAGTGATACCAAACCAATGGGTTGTCTCTCTTCAGCTTGCACGTGGAGAGCTGGTCTGTGTAGTGGTATGACTTATCGCTTACAACTAGACCAAGGTGAAAGTTAGCAAACTGAACTGGGAGCACACCCAAGCCTAGTGCGGAGACAAGTCACGCGCCGAACGTACAGGCACAGCGGAGAGCAGACACACGTGAGGACTTTATTCAAGTCCAAAGGTCAGGTGATCATGCTGTGGCATGCTGAGTGGAGAACCAAGAGGACAAGTTAACATTGGGGAAGAGTAAGGGAAGTACAAAGAGATACGCACCTGAGTGGAGAACCAAGAGGACAAGTTGGTTCCACTCAGGATGCTACATGAGGGTTTATATACTATGCTGCGGCTGAGTTCGAATTACTATAGAACCTTGTTACTAAAGGTGTAGGTAATAGTAATGAGTCAGACGCTGACGCATCGTGTCTACTAATAGCGTTATCTATTGTGCTGACTGATGCACCGTCATTAACGCTGACAGAATAATGACGTGTCCTTATCTATGAGTCACAACCCTATAACAACGTAGTCTAGAACTATCTAGAATGTTCCCTGCTTATCGTCCAATGAGAAACTACTATACTAATGCGAAGAGTGACCTGAAAAGGTAACTCCTGATAAGGAAGCTACTATCCCAGGGTCACGTGCATGTGGGTGCACATGTTGGCATCACGTGACTAACCATCTTATCAATCTAATGATAAGGACTTGGAACTTTGGACGCAACATTGGATGTTCGTATTTCTACCAACTAAATCCATAAAAATATGGAAAAATAGGGCGAAAATAGAGCGTCCGTGACAGTCCGAGAAGCCACGGCGTGGTGTGTAAAAGACGCCGAGAGAAATGCAAGGCATACTGTTATTTATTGCACCCGAGTCCAGTGCTGCTGCAGAACATTCCGGGGCGCAACCCTTCTAAGACCGCAGAGCACCTTTGGTCCATCACGTAGAATACAGCGCCCGTCTAGCTTCACGTCAACTACTGGGATCAAGATTGTTAGGTCTTCCATGATCCTCGGGGGCGCTGGCACATGGCCCAAGGCGAAGTTGCAATGGAGGCCAAGAGGGTCAAACGATATAGCACGGGTACGTGTAGAATAGTTCATGTTGAGACAGCCGCTCGTGCCAGTATGTTCATCGCATCGCTGAGGGGCACAGCCACAGGTGGGACCGTCGTACGCACATAATCGTGCAGTCACCTGTTTTTGGGTCACTGAAGAGGAGGTAATCGTATAATTGCCATGTGAAGGCTGCAATAGTCGGTTACCAGAAGAGGGACATACGTATCGGTGGCCAATCCCCTGTCAAAGGTCATGATTTCATTTGAAGTTCCTATGCCTCGTCACGTTGGCCGTGGATCAATGAGATTCCAAATTTGGCACTTCGGACGTCGGACCGTTTGGGGGTCTGCCCACAGGTACACACCCTGCATTATATAACCAGGTGCGCAGGATCTTAGTCAGCAATGGAAGCCTGTACAGTAACTTACCAAGCTGTCGGTCAACAACTGTCGAGTCACAATAGGACAGAGCCTGACTGCGGCACCTGCTGTTCACTTTTGGTCCGTTTTGAACCTGAACTTATAGGGAATGCCAAACAAGTGGATCGCAGTCGCTACAGGCTAAGAGCACAGCATTTCATGAGTTCAGCACGAAAAAGGTGAGCTAGCAGCGGAGGGTAGCCCTGCAGCGCGATATCACTGCCTCTGGGTCTGGACCAACCGAGAACGTATATCCTTCCAGCCCCCTTTGACAGTCGTGGGAGCGTCCGGAATTCAGCATAGGTTGGGCGTCATCGCGTGGACAGCCCGTAGCAGCTAGACGCTCGAACCATACGCTCACACCGTCCCCATCACACTCTCCCCCATCACTCTAACCTCCAAGACACTCTTCTACCTAGTATGGCCGCTGCACGAGATTTTGAGCACTGGAACATGTCCTCGAATTCGTGCGTAGATGGCCATTATCCCGTGCTCATTTGATAGTGACCCATTACTCCAGCCCAGTTCCCTCAGCATCGCGAATGTCTGGAAGAGGGTGCGTCGGTCCCTTTCTCTTTGTGTAACGATGCTCGCTCAAGAACCGTCCTTGGACAGCACTCAAACTACCGAATCGCGGGGAGGTCTTTCCCGTGTTGAAGTGATTGGTATGTACTGAAACCCTAATTCGTTGATGCCTCGATAACTGTTTCTTCCCTTTGTTAGTCCTCCGGGCGCACGATATCCCGCGTATCAAGAAACAGCTCGGCCCTAAGAGACGGTTCTATGTCACTGTAACCAATGATGCGACAACGAAGAAGACGAAAAACGTCCAGATTGATGGACAGACGGCGCACTGGAACCAGACGCTTGATGCATTGTAGGACTTTTCTTTTTCGGCCTTTTTTTATTCTTCTTTTTTTGGCTAAAAGTTCTGTTCAGTTCTACACCACGGTCTTCACATCTTATACTACGTCTTTATGAGAAGCGGCGCATCTACGCTGATGTCCTTATCGGAACGCAAGAGATACCTGTCGAAACCCAGAAGGGTTCGTATCTTATTAAAAACCTTACTTGTTCGACGAGCTAAACATCTCGGGTGTAGAAGTCCGTTTTGTCCTCACCAACGATGACGGACAGGCTGGACAGTTCATTCAGCCGGTTACGCCAACGGTTACGCTCTACTTGACGGTCGTTGTATCGCCTATCGAGAATGCTCTCCATGACGCCGACAGAGCTATGACGACAATTACTCTCTCGAATAAATGGGAAGGTACTCTTGAGAGGATTAAGTGGGTGATGGATACTGTGAGCCCAGTTGCAGAGGTGCGTTATGACGTCCTTTTTACCAATCCTTGACCGAGCCGAATGTCGTCGTCAGCTCCACCCGATTGCAAAGATGACATATGGTTTACTTTCAGCGATCCCCAAGGTGATCTATTGGTGCTGTTGTTGGATCGAAATACTCATGCAACGTTTATTTGGGCGCTAGACCCTCCTAGAACAATTTCAACGCGACTACAACATCCAAACCTTACTTGCCGCCATGTATGATGGGTTTAATTTCGCAAACCAGAAAGACCGTTTCAAAGCGATCCGACGTGATTCAAGGCAGGCACAAATCCTTACGCTCATGTTGCAGCATGTCTGTAATTGCTGTGACTTTATTCGATCATACGCAAACGATTCCCAATTCTGTACGTAATCTTTACCCATTTCAGTGGCCGACGTAAACATGCAGTTTGTCAGGGGGGCGAATGTTGAAGAATACTGGCAAACGAGTCGACAAAAAAATCGAGGATTTCCGCACCACCCTTCTCGAACAACGAAAGGCTTTCTTGGACGAGGCTACGATCACTTCGGAGATAACCGCACTCCAAATTCTGGACGACGTGGGAATCATTTCGAGTCACCTTCGCGAGATGGCTAGCCAGCTGAAGTGGGTGTCTAGCCAAGTGTCAGACGTCGGTACGTGGTCCTGATACTTTGAACGTTATCGGTCTGACAATCATTATAGAACTGGATAGAAAAATCGGAGAAATCCCATATGGGACAGGTTCACGATTCACACCCGACAAGGGCTGTCTCACGGGAACTCGCACGGCGTTCCTGGACTTCGTCGTCAATTGGGTGAACAATCCCGCTTCGGAGCGTTGCCTCGTTCTTTTCGGGCAAGCAGGCATGGGAAAGTCATCGATCGCGCATGAGATCGCACGTCGCTTCGACAGAATCCATCGTCTTACGTCATCGTTTATCTTTTTACGGAAGGAGCAGTCTAAACCTTATCACCTGTTCACGACTCTTGCTCGCGATCTCTCCGACCGCTATCCTTCGTTCAAAGCCGCGCTAGGAAAGGTCGTAAAAGACAACTCGTCTCTTCGAGCTGGAACCCGTGACTATGGTACCCTATTCGAATCCCTTATCCTGGCACCGCTTAAGGATCTGCACATCGTCGGTCCTATTCTTGTCGTAATCGATGCCTTGGACGAGAGTGGGGACGTGACTGGTGAACATGGTTTACACAAATTTCTTGCTAAATCCATTTTTCAACTGCCACCAAATTTCCGTGTGCTCATCACCTCGCGACCCGAGCACTCCATCGTGTCTGCGTTCACCCGAGTCGGAGACGGATTGTCTGGCGTCAAAATCAAATACATGAATGATTCAGAGCTGGCTGCTACGATACATGCCGATATCCTCGCGTTTTTTCAGAAGAGGCTCCCTCCAGGCGTGTTCAAAATTTACGGCTACGAGCTGACGAAAAGGGCAGAGGGTTTGTTTCAGTGGGCGGCGGTTGCATGTGGATACATATTAAACCCTCCCGACGTGTTTGGGTTGAGCCAGACAAAGTGCATAAAACATCTTTTGAAACTCACCGCGGATCGCCGAGGACAAGATCCCTTGGACGAGTTGTACAAAGAAGTCCTCGAAGGATACTTCACTCACGAGAACTCACGGCAACTGTTTCGCTCAGTTTTGGGACAAGTCATTGCTTCAATTGAACCCCTCAGTATCCGCTCCCTGACCACTCTGCAACAACACGCTTCTTCTGACGATGATGACAATAGTGAGGTTATTGTTACACTACTCCGTCGCCTCGGTTCCTTGTTGAGCAACGTCAATTCATCTAATGAAAGCCTTCCCATCACTCCTCTCCATACCTCATTCCGCGATTTCCTCACAAATAAAGCGAAGAGCGGTGAAATCTTTTGTGTCAACCTTCATGACGCTCACCGTCGATTGGCTTATTCTTGTCTCAACCTGCTGCTCAAAGACCTCAAATTCAACATCTGCAATCTCGAATCGTCGTACCTTGCCAACAAGGATGTTACAGACCTTGACTCCCGCGTTAGTCAACATATCCCACCTGCTCTGTTGTACGCGTGTCGTTTCTGGGGCGACCATTTGAAACATATTGGTTTCGAAAACAATCTGTTTGAAAAACTTCGAAGTTTCTTCGAGACGAAACTTTTGTTTTGGTTGGAGGTCCTTAGCTTGACAAGTCATCTGGGTCTTGCTTCTGCAGCATGCACCGCCCTAATGGTGTGGTTGGCCTCTGATCGAGGTGTGAGTACAATTACTGATCCCATAAGGCGAACAACTAATAGTTACGATCGCAACAGGTTTCTCAGACAGAACTAGAGATATTCAGACGGTTCGTCAACGATGCCTCTGTGTTCATACGATATTTCGGGATGGCCATGGCAAAGAGTGCTCCACATATCTACCTTTCTGCTCTACCATTTGCGCCGTCTCGTTCTCATCTCTCGGCACATTATTCCGGCTCGCATCCTCGGATATTACGAGTGGAGCGTGGGCGATTGTCTCATTGGCCCTTATTGGAGATGGTGATTCGAAATGTTGGGGGTCAGGTCCTTTCCATTGCAATTTCACCAGACGGCCAGTGCATCGTCTCAGGCTCGCGCGATGGAACAATTCGTGTGTGGAACGCCACTTCGGGAGAGACACAGGCAGGACCATTTACTGGTCATACATCTTCGATCGAGTCTGTAGCATTCTCACCAGATGGCCAGCGCATCGTCTCTGGCTCGGACGATCGAACGATTCGCGTGTGGAACGCCACGACAGGAGAGATGGAGGCAGGCCCATTTACTGGTCACACGTCTTGGGTCTCGTCTGTGGGATTCTCGCCTGATGGCCAGCGCATCGTCTCAGGGTCGGGAGATCGAACAATTCGTGTGTGGAATGCCACTTCAGGAGACACAGAGGCAGGCCCATTTAAATATCACAAGTCTTGGGTTTCGTCTGTGGCATTCTCACCAGATGGCCAGCGCATCATCTCAGGCTCGCACGATAAAACTATTCGAGTGTGTGACGCCATGACGGGAGACAAAGAGGTGGACCCATTTACTGGTCACACGTCTTCGGTCTTGTCTGTAGGACTCTCGCCAGATGGCCAACGGATTGTCTCAGGCTCGCGCGATGGAACAATTCGTGTGTGGAACGCCACTTCGGGAGTGACAGAGGCCGGTCCATTTACTGCTCATAAGTCTTGGGTCTCGTCTGTGGCATTTTCACCAGATGGCCAACGTATCGTTTCAGGCTCGCGCGATCGATCAATTTCTGTTTGGAACGCCGCGACGGGAGAGAGAGAGGCAGGCCCATTTACCGGTCACACTGATTTTGTCTGGTCTGTGGCATTTTCGCGAGATGGCCAGCGCATCGTCTCAAGCTCCGGCGATGGAACAATTCGCGTGTGGAACGGTACCTCGGGAGAGACAGAGGCAGACCCATTTACTGCTCACACGTCTTCGGTCGAGTCCGTGGGATTCTCGCCAGATGGCACGCGCGTCGTCTCGGGCTCGCACGATAAAACAATTCGCGTGTGGAACGCCAATACAGGAGAGATGGAGGTGGGCCCACTAATTGGTCACACGCGTTCGGTCTCGTCTGTAGCATTCTCACGAGATGGTCAGCGGATCATCTCAGGTTCGCACGATGGAACAATTCGTGTATGGAACGCCGCCACGGGAGAGACGGAGGCAGGCCCATTTACCGGTCACACAAATTCTATCGACTCTGTGGCATTCTCGCCGGATGGCCAGCGCATTGTCTCTGGTGCGGACGATCGAACAATTCGCGTCTGGAACGCCAGGACGGGAGAGACAGAGGTGGGCCCATTGGCTGGTCACACGTCTTCGGTCACGTCTGTGGCATTTTCGCCAGATGGCCAGCGTATCATCTCAGGCTCGCAAGATCGAACAATTCGTGTGTGGAACGCGACTACGGGAGAGACGGAGGCAGGCCCATTTACTGGTCACGCGTCTTCGGTCGAATCTGTGGGATTCTCGCCTGATGGCCAACGGATCGTCTCAGGCTCGCGCGATGGAGCAATTCGTGTGTGGGACGCTGTGACGGGAGAGGCACAGGCTGGCTCATTTACTGGTCACACGTCTTCTATCGAATCTGTGGCATTCTCACCAGATGGCCAGCGGATCGTCTCGGGCTCGGACGATAGGACAATTCGTGTTTGGAACGCCACGACGGGAGAGATAGAGGCAGGCCCATATACTGGTCACACCGATTTTGTCCGGTCTGTGGGATTCTCGCCAGATGGCCAGCACATCGTCTCAAGCTCGCGCGACCGAACAATTCGTATGTGGAATACCATTTCGGGAGACACAGAGGCAACTGGCCACACGAATCCGGTCTTGTATACGACATCCTCGCCATATGGCATCGTCTTAGACCCGTTCGGCCAAACAACTCCTCTTTTCAACGCTACGACAGGAAATACAAGCTACGTCAACTTCGCTAACCACTCCGTGATCAACGAGGAGGGATGGATATGTGGTAGTAAAGGTGAACTCCTAATGTGGATCCCGCAAATACACAGAGCAAATCTTCATCGCCCAAGTAATATCTGGGTTGCCGGCGAATACGAAACCCGCCTCGACCTGTCGTCCTTCGTACATGGGCAGAGTTGGACTACTTGTATTAACTTGTATTAACACCTAGATAGAACCGCTACAGTAATCCGTCTATTTTCTTTAGGCGGTCTGAAGTGTAATGTGACGTGTTTCAGGTCGATTGAAGTAGTACACGTCGACAACTTAGTAGTGTCGATACCTTGCCATCAAGTAACGTAAGTTCGTCGAGTGATAAAATCGCCGACACATACATTCAATAACCGAAAAAAGTAACTGGTTCGTCATGACACCAACGGCCGTCTCCCATCGCCCCTCATGTGAACCGAAAGACAAAAAACGTGACCAAAAACGCAATCGCGACGACGGCGACGTTCGAGATCGTCGGACACGTGGTTCCGAGTACCTTCCCGTGGTAATCACTCACCCATTCCAGCCTGAGCTTCATCACCTCCAGGTTCGCGCCCACCTTCGCCTCCACAGCGTGCTGTACGCCCGGGTCCGCCGCCAGTGCGCCGGAGAACTACTCCGTCGTTCCGTCGCAGCTGGCCCGCCATCTGTGCTAGCTGCGTCGCCAGCCCTCCTGCAGCGCCGTACTGTGCAGCAACAGCGCATGCGCAGAGACCTCGTCGCCCCCCGTGTTGCGCGCGCCGGTTGTAGATGGCATCCGATCTGGTGGCAGAAGGAGGCCATTCAACGCGTCAACCGAGCCAAGGAGAAGGTCGACGTCCGCCGCAGCTACGGAAGCCTTCGTATCTTCAGCATCCTCAGTAGTGAGAAGACCCGACCTGACGTGTGAGGGTCGCGCAAGGCGTTGAACCGTCGCCAGATCGGGTTTTCAGGGGACCGATGGGGACGGGCGCGGCATGATAGGAAGAAACGGCTCTAGACGCGAGGGCTCAGGAGCGAACCTCTAAAAAGGAAGGGAAATCGGTAAAGGCCTCCTCGCGTACACAAAGCGACGCACCTCGAGCACCAGCACCTGCGCTGGCTATCAAGAACATTTCCTTCTCCCTAATTTCTAGCTCTCCTAAACCAACGCAACGCCCGCTGGAAGGCGGAGCGGAACCTGATGTTTGGCTCATTCGGCGGGATCCGCGCGGAAGCGACGCTGCGCGAACTGGACCCGTGGCGACTCGGACGTGGACTGGGGGGGTTCAACGTCAGGCGCGGCTGAGGTCTAGGGTAGCGAGGAGGTTGACGACGAGGGCAT
Organism: Lactarius indigo; assembly: GCA_025766275.1. Classification (NCBI taxonomy): domain Eukaryota; kingdom Fungi; phylum Basidiomycota; class Agaricomycetes; order Russulales; family Russulaceae; genus Lactarius; species Lactarius indigo. The sequence goes on from JAFKAC010000063.1 coordinate 213,466, forward strand.
GCTCGTGGGCCAGGATGTTAGGACTGATGCGATGCCTGCGTTCGTACGGATTATGGGCGTTGCTGGACAGGCGCGGGTGATTTGGAGGATTAGGTGAGGATCCGCCTGGAAGATGCAGGTGAAGACGACGAGAGTGGCAGTGGCGGCGATGGGGAAACGTCGGCATGGAGTTGGAGTTGGCCGATGGCGTGCGGATACTAGCTGCGGAGGGCGACGACGACGACAAGGGCCAACGATATCTCAGAGGACGATGAAGTGACGCCGAAGAGGTCATTCCGGGCTCGCCTTGAACGAATTCGTGGTCGGACTGTTGGACAGCCCCTCGAGGATATGTATGATACGGGAAGAGCTTGACCAAGAGCAGGAGCTCAGATTCGGATATTGACGACTCACATTTGGAATTTCAAATTACACCGACACCGAACAATGCTGTTACGAGTTCAAGACAGCGGGATAAGTGGATGACCGTATCACCGACAAATTTTTGATTTGCCTCTATCAGCGGCTCACTGCCTTTACGTCGGAGACCGTGCACCGATGAGAGACGTTGGGGTGTCGACGGCCCTGGGCTACTGGTTGGGGTACATTGCACCGCAACTTTGTAATCTCTTCATAGCCATTGAGGACACAGCTACTGTACACCACACCACATCGAGTGGTATTGCATCAGACCGGGGTATCGATATATCGATATTATAGCCTAATTTCGAGATGGCAATTTCGCATCCCGGGCCCTGAGATGTCCACGGCGCATACTATTGGAACTGTATTACAAGTCGCTTGTGTGAACTGGCGTCTACACCTTTGTTTCTAACTGTTCCATAGTGGCAAAGGGAGGTAGGCCCCATTCCTCCGGTACAAATTGTTCCAAGGAACGAAGAGTTTGATCGGGTTGCTCCCCACTCTGCGGACACCCGATGCTCAACAGGTTTTCGTCGGGAACCCAAACCACTGCTCACACCCCCTATTAAATCAGGGTGCAAACGCAAGATGGGACAGACAACGCACCACTCATCCCAGCACGTTTACCCGCCTGCACGCCCGGAATCGCGTCCTCAAACACCAGCCCATGCGCCCTCTCCGCGCGCTCCTCCTCCCCAACCTCAGCTGCGCCATTGTCCTCATTAGGGCCGACAGTGCGCCCGAGCTCACGCGCAGCCGCAAGGAAGACGTCCGGGAATGGCTTTCCGCGGCCCGCGCCGTCGTCTCCGCCGCACACGACGTGCCCCCCGAAGCACCCAAAGACGTGCTGGAGGTGCGCGGTCTTGCGCTCGTAGTTGCGGCGCACGGAGCCGGTCGCGATGGCGATGGGCACGCCGTGCGCGGCGAGGTGCGCCACGAGCCGCGCGACGCCCGGTAGTAGCTGTACGTGCGGCCAGCGCGCGTCCTGTGCGACGGTACGCTGGGCTAGGTAGTCGTCGATCGTGAGCGGGATGTCTGGGAAGAAAGAGAGTAGGTGCGCTGCTGCGGCGCGCTCGGCTGTGCCAGGTCGGGATACATAAGCTCGTTCTTTTAATTTCGGAGGCTGGATTCGCACGTACGCTTGCCCATGAGGCCCGCCTTTATTTCCCATGTCATTTTGGCGCCATACTGTGCAAGAATGTCATCTGCGCGACAGGTCAAATGGATGGGGGGCCACTGCGGCTGAACAGGTTGTTCTAGTTACTGGTGACATCTGTGTAGACGCGTTCCGAGTCGATCATCAGACCTGCATCGATCGTCGTCGCAAAGCTGATCAGATTAGAAGATCCTGACTTGCCGTACCATCCATGTCAAATATCACATATTCGATTTTTCTTTGGGGAGCCATCACTGTACTTGGGAGGAATTACTTCGAGGTTGTTGGGACTCGGAGAACTCGGATATCATACAGCCAATGGTGAGCGTTGTGTTCGGTAATAGTATAATTCCGCAGCAGGCGCCTTTGACAGCTTCGAAAGCATGGACGGTGTGTCTTATATAACCGACAATTATATTCCGGATCATCTCACGGTCTAGCCTAGTTGCCAAGTGTTGGCGCATTGGCAGTGCGACACCTATACACCCTGGGCAGGCCCATCACAACTCATTTGTTGCAACCTCGCAAATTACACGAACTACAGTACATAAAAGGGGTAAAAAGACAGGGATTGTCCGACTTTTGATTTTTATCAGCGCTGTCTTTCCGGTTCCCCACCTGATTCATCTCGTGTCTGATCGCGGTCCCCACTTTATATAACCGCCGCTACCTCGTTGGTATACCTTCTTCTGCCCCCCCAATTCATTCTCTCACCACAAAAAAATGCTCAGCAGCGGCACCAGCCCTCACCATAACTCCCGCCTCCGCGGTCGATCCCCCGCGGCCAAAGACCGCGTCCGCATCTCGCCCCCTCCGCCAACCTCGCCTCTGAAGATGGACCCACGTCCCCTTCCGCTCCTCCGCCGCCGGCGCGTCCTTTTCCCGCTCTTCGTCCTCGCCCTCCTCTGCCTCTTCCTCTTCTCCCCCACGCAAGATCTATTCGGGCTGCCCCCCGCGCTGCAGGGCCTCCGGCGCGTCTCCCCCGCCAGCATCGCTGCGCTTATGCGCCCCCGCGCGGACGAGATTCACGGCCTGCTGTACTATGCCGTGCACCAGGAGGAGACGCTCGCGCACGACGCACCAGACCCGACGCGGCCGCTCAGCCTCTCCGTTTATGCGGACGGTGACCCCGCGCCAACGCCAGATTGGGCTGCACGGGTGAAGCATCTCAATGCAGAGGCGCCGCTCATCGTGTTCAGCAAAGTACGTCCAATTTCACCCCCTTCTCGGGTGCACATTGTTTTCTGATTGGGTTTATCGGCAGACATATTGCCCGTGGGTGGCGTCCTCTTTATGTGCCTGAGAGGCGTTCTGTTCACGTGCGTTTTCTCGGCAACTTGGTTCGCAGATTTTCGCAAAGGGCAAAGGACCTGATATTACGCTACGACCTCGTCCCACCACCCAAGATCATCGAGGTAGACCTCCGTGGTGCGTCCTCTACACTCTCCTTCAGCGCGCAGAGGAGTTGAAAGAACGGTGTCTATGTCTATCCCGCAGATGACGGGGACTTTATCAAGGCAGTGCTGACACGCCTCACTGGGCGCAACACCTTTCCTAACGTGATTTTACGCGGCAAGTCCATTGGCGGGTCCGACGATATCGCCGCGATGCACAAGGACGGTCGCCTGCGCCAAGTGTTCGAAAAGGCGGACCTCCAGGTACGTGCCGAGATCAAAGAGGAGGAGGCATGAGCCAGGGAGTACCCCCTCGTATACTGTATTTCTTACTCCTGCGCCCTCTTGGACTCGTTTTCTCAGTCGGACTTGTGTTATTACATATGACCGATGACCGTGTATATTCCGTCTCCACCGTAGCGCTTTCGAGCCGACCGTGGAGCATTACAATGCTTACAAGTTACGTGTGTAAGCTGCGAGTTTCAATACGAAACGTAGCGGCTATCCCGCAATACCTCGGCGACTGGCAGGATGTTTAAGTTAGTGAATGCTGCTGTGATAGGGACGCGGTCGAGCTCGAGGAGATGAGTAATGTAAACACTGTGAAGCTCAAATGAAAACAGTGCATGTATACGTCTTCACGAACGACTGGATGTCGATTCGCTAACAAGATACTATATTCTTATCAGCTATTCGTAAATAAGAGTCAAGGAATCTGAAAGATGAAAATTTACGAGCGCGCACATGGTGGAGCGGTCGCAGTAATGCAGAAAAAGAATGCAAAGACGTCATAGGGGCCATAGCGATGAAATCGGAGTGGGATATATTGTGCAGTAGAAGTCAGGGTCGGCACAAAACGCATCTCTTCATTCTGCTCGGGCACGGCACTCACGCTTGCTCCGAAGAAGCTCCTAGTAACGGTAGTGATCAATAAAAGAGTGGGCTGATGCACTGATCGAACAATGCAGGTCAAAGCGCTAGCATCTCGAAAGCCCCATATGACCATGATGGGTGCGCATCCCAGGTCGACATCCTTGACCGGAGATTCGGCCCGTGATTTCCGGTATCGGCGGGATCCCCGCTTATCCCCGCATTCTCCGGTCCCAGTCTTCAGCATTCCAATCCCAAGGGCGTACTAGCATTAGTGTGCAGTTTCCATCCCTTCAAAGAAGCGGGGAGATCCTTGATTTTGGGAGACACGTCAGAATAAGTGTCAAGCGCTAAGCACTGTAAATTCAAAAGAAAAAAAAAGGAATGTGATTGTCACTTCCTAACATACAACGCAAGTACAACGACCCTTTTTGCCCTCACAGATACTCAGAAATAAGACCCAGCGCCCGCATAAGTCGGTTTAATTGCCGGGTTCCTCATGCTTTGCTGTTCGTCACTTGCAAATGACGACGCGTGGTCCTCGACATCGAGAGAATCTGCATGCTTGCGAATATACTCGACCGAACCAGGCCCAAACGCAGGCAGAGGTGCCGCAAACGCCTTGATGGCCACCGCAAGGCGGCCCGCTGGCACGGCGGCCTGCAGCTCAGCTGGCGACGGCACAGGCAAGAATGACACCTAAACAGCAAAAAAAAAGGGGGGAGGGAGGCACGTTGCGTGAGCCAACGCTCCGGCGAGAGAGAGAGCACGACGCAACATACCGAGTCGTTTATCTGCTTGAATTGCCGAAGCAATCGCGCAGCGTCCTCCGCCTCCGCCGCAATACGCTCACGACGCTCGCGGCGCCCATCGCGCACCTCCTCCTTCGTCCCGCCGCTGCCGCCAGGGCGCGCATTCCCATCGCGCAGCGCTTCGAGTTCGCGCTTCGCCACCGTGAGGAACCCGACTGACACGCCGAGCGCATCGTGCACGCCCGCGTCCGCGCCGAGCCACTTGCGCGCGAGAGCACCGTGGAGCGCGGCGCCGTCGCGCGCGAAGAGCAGCAGTGGCTCTGCGACCTCCATGTCGTGCTTGCGTGAGGCGGGTATGCGTAGGAGCGATTCGGCGGAGGCGTATAGCGCGCTTGCCTCGAGGTGTAGCTTGGCGAGGAGCGCTGGCGACGGGTGCGAGGCGGGGAAAGGCGGGCCAGACGCGACGGTGTTGTCGTATGAGGATTTTGTCAGCAGCTTGCGGATAGCGAGGGCTTGGGCAGCTGCGAGGGCAAGTCTGTACAGGCAGAATGTTATTTATTTATTTTGGCGCTTTTAGGATGGTAGTGGGAGGAGGGCGCACTTTGATAACGCTGAGGTGACTTCTTTGCTCAGCTCTGGTGGGCGGGCACGGATGTTCTTCCAGCTGGGCGTCTGCTCTGCATCGGAGAGGGCGACCGTGCTGACATGTTCGAAGATGCCGCTCGCCTTGCAGAACTGTGCGACTGCAAAGCCGAGCTTCTCGTCCTTCGCCTTGCGTTCTACGTCGGAGATGCCGCGCTCGCGTTCATATGAGCCAAGGGCCACCACGTTAATTCTGGCAAGATTTGAGAGGGCAAAGCCATAGGTTACGAGAGTGAAGACGAGCTCCGCCGAAAGTGAAGGGAGCGACAGTCGTGGGGAGTTATTGAAGAGTTGTGCTGAGAGTGTGGTTCTCCAGCTGAATACTGGACAGGAGTCAGGTGGTGAGGAGGCCAATGCAATGCGAACATACCCGGCTCCTGGGTCGACAGGACGTCTCCACTTTCTAGGCAGTTGACGATAGCATAGAGGTATGGAAGGTACTCCTCCAGTGTCTTTCAGAAAAAGTGAGAAAAGTCACCCCACGATACTAGTACTGGATGACGTGACACACCTTTACAAGTCTCAAGTAGTCCTTGTCGCCATCTGTGTGTCTGCTCTCCTTGAGCACCGCACGCAAATTGGCGCGTGCTTGCGTAGCGCCAGAGATCTGAGTAGTGTAAATATCTAAGCCATTAGTAATATGATCCGAAAATGAGAGCGATCCTGTGGTAGGCAATTCGAAAGCGTAAATATTGCTGCCCATTGAAGACAACGACAAGGGAAGAGCAGCATTGACTCGGTGCAGTTGATCGCGATCGAGGTCACCGCGGCGCTATGAACACAGCCCCGAGATCGGATCACCACGTGCTTTCGGCCTCTCCATTACGTCGCCGAGGCCGAATGCCCGAGTTACAAAGGGGGGTCTGGGGGGTATATGTATGGGAACCAAGTCGCGTTATCTTTGTCTTCTTTCGTCCTTCACCACCATCATCCCCTCGTTCTCATAGCCCAGTTTTTTCTCTTTCCTGAGGAAAGCTGTCGCATCTACTTCCCACTCTACCGCAACATAACGACTTTTCCTAGCTAGATCAATAGCCCCTAGTCTTTTTTTTTCCAGCGGTGTGCCGTCTTTTATCTTCCGTTTGTGTAACCACGCGGTCTGATCGCACAGCTCGTAGATCTTTCCCCCCTAATCTGACGTACTGTGTCCCATCTGGTATACGGTCTTATGAAACTCAGGTCGTCGCACGCACCTACGCCCACACCAGCTCCCCTTGTGCAGTCTTCTCACCTTGCCGGGTTCAAGTTCGCGACTATCGGACAAAACCCCACCCTCTTGGCCAGGATGAGCGATAACGTTCATGCAACCCTCCCCTCACCGTCACCGGAACAAGAGCTCTCTCAAGATCGATCTGGCTCATCTCACTCTTTTTCCCGTCAGGGCTTGTCTCAATCTGTTACGACAATGGAACATGATAGCCCTATGAACTCTACCGCCCAACACCATCTGAAGTCATGGGGCTCGACCCCTATGTCCTCTACACCTTCTGAATCTCACGACTCCAAGTTCCCTCACTTCGATCAGCGTCGCACGCCTGTCGTTCCTGATCTTCAGTACCCGAATGTTGCACCAGACAATGCTAGTTGGCCTTCCATTGCCGAACAATCAGCGCCCATGGATCAGGACTCTCTTCCTCGTCACCAGCCTTCGATGCCCCGAAATTCCGCAGTCACATCCGTACCTGTAGGTGGGGGTGGGTTCCCTAATGGTGTTATGGACGTTCCAGCACCTTCGCCACCAACTTTTCCCCAGCGCTCTCGTAGCTTGGCCTCTACCGAGCCTGAGCAACTTCGCCGACCTGTCGAGCACCTCATCAAGTTGGCCTCTGTTCGCGAAGAGCGTATGTCAAGGCAACGTGAAATATTCGACCTCCGTTCCGGCGAGCTGTCCACTTTCTCCCAAGAGGCGTCGCGAGCGACAGAAGCTGTTCAGGATCAGATTGAACTCGTAAAGCTGCAGGCTGAAGAGATGCGTATGCAGGCGGGTCAGATGCTTCAGGAGGCCACGAAAACCCGCGAACTGGCGGATCGTCTGATTGCGTCGGTTGATGCGCTTAACGCACCGAACGCAAGAACACACGTGGATCATTTGGTGGAACGCTCCGACCAGATGTCCAGCTTCATGCGCAAAGTCTTCGACTGGTTGGATACCCTGCGCGCCCGGGAGCAGGAAAAGGTCAACGACATTCAAAGAGAACTCGACGAGCAGGCCCTTGCAGAGATTAACCGTTTGGCAAAGATCCAAGAGCAGCAACGACTACTGGACGCCGAGCGCCGAAAAAGAGCAGAAGCGGAAGCAGAAGAGAAACGTCAGGCTGCCAGACGAGAAGAGGAAGAACGCGAAGCTGCCAAGAAGAAGGCCGAAGAGGAGAAGGAGGCTGCCAGGAAGAAGGCCGAAGAGGAGGAGGCTGCCAGGAAGAAAGCCTACGAAGAGCAGCGCGCTGCAGTCTTGGAACAGAAACGCCGGGCTACTGAAGCACAAGCGCAAAAGATTCAGCGGGAGAGAAGACCCTTTAATGACGCTGGAGGCGGTTCCAACGCACCACCCACTGTTTTCCCGGGCATTGCGTCGGAACATACCAACAACACTCGGGCGTCGACTTCACTTTCCGTGCCACCTGTTGTTCCTGGTTCTATACGTTCCCCCGCTCGAAGCAGAGGTCCGCTGGAGGTTACTGCACCACTCTCCCAACCTCCGCCGTCACCCAACAAAGCGAAGACTGTACCACCATCTGTCTGGTTTGTGCCCGCTCAAACAGAGGTTGGGCGAACCGTCAACACGGACTCTCCATTGAGTTCTACCACCCTCGCATCGGAGTTACATCCACGGACTGTCGAGGCATCGCAGCGTCCACCTATGAATCATCTTACGCATGCAGCAGCACAAGATCAGATGCTGCGACAAGAGTCCAGGCGGATGACACCTATGTTGGAGCAGCAGCGAGTCGAGATCAAGCGCGAGCCCTCAGTGGAAGAGTTACCTGCTACGCGTTTACAGGCATCACCCTCGCGAGCATCATCGGGAATGGCAGACATGGATGACGCCCGCCAGCGGCACCTCGCGATCCCTCGCAGAACCCCAAGCCAGGATAGGAACGGCGACCAGCGCAACCAGGCTCCGTCTGCGCCGGGAGCGAATTCACTGTATGTTGCCCAAGTCGAAGAGAATCGCCGTCGCAGCGACCCTTCTGCCCCTGTGCCTCCCGAGCAAGGCAACTTAATTCACTCTCAAGATTCTCTTCACGACCGTCCAGTCCAAGGCACGGACATGCGGGACTATCACAGACAAGGTTCCACATCTAGTGACCGATCCCCGCCGCGCTGGAACGATCGAGATCGTCGTTCCCGCTCTCGTTCCCGAAGCCCGTTCCCGAGGCGGCCCATTTCTCGATCCCCTTCGCCTTACACACGCAAGCGACTTCGTTCGGGATCTCCGCGCTACGATTCAAGGCAGGCTCCAGATTATTGGAAGGCACCACGGTCACAGTGGCGCGCACGGCCCGACCGGGCACATACTGTTGCAGACCGGGATAGAGGCCGAGACAGGGAGTTCTACGACTACGATCGCGATAGGCACGGTGATAGTCCCCGTCGTTATCGCCCCCCACCTTCCCGTCGAGCCGCAGATACATACCGGCCGTCCCACTCGCCAGCGCCCCCGTCACCGCGGCAATACCGTCCGTCTCCGAGACCTGGCTATCGCGACCGCTCCCCCTCACCAGACCATGAGACGCAGCGATTCGCTGGCCGAGATGCTCAAGATCGGGAGTCGGAACGAGTCAATACCAACGCACGGCACTATCAAACGACTTACGAAACAGAAGTACGTCACAATGTCGAGAGGGACGCACAGCAAAGGTGGCAACGTCCCACCCCAAGCCCTAGCGATCGTGACCGGACTCCGACGCCCCCACCGAGGTTAGCGGAGGCTGCTGAAGTGGGTTTACTGGACCGAATTGACATGAATGCAACAGAAGATCGTGGACGCGGCCGAGGTCGGGTGCCACATGGCGCAACTCGTGGCGGTCCTAACCCTCGGCGAGGCTTACGGGGAGGCGTCAGCGGTGGCCGTGGACGTGGCACTGTATCTGGATCTACCCCTGCCTTGTTATCGCGGATGACTGGGACTACGATCCATGGAACACGTCCAACACATGCTCCCTCATTGTCTGATCGAATGCAACAAGACTGAACCTCGTCGAACCCGCAATTGATTGCCCGAGCTATCCTCGCGTCGTGATCCGTTCTATTCGCGCTTTTGGTGGTGGCGTTGTTCTTTTCCTTGTTTGGTCTTGCACTGTCTGCTTTCACTTTCTCTGTCATTGCCGTGTTCGTAGGTCCTCATTTCGTTATTTCTCACTGGGGGTGCTCTGTTGGGGTGGGTACTTCTTAACCTTTCTCGATTCCTCCGAGGATTATTTTTTCCTCGGCAGTCGAATAATGTCCTGTACAATAGCGTCATCTACAGGACCCTTGTATTTATGTCTGTGCAACCGGGTTCTAAGTATCTTCCTGTGCATGTGAGCGTTGAGAAACCCTACGTGAAGTGTATCATATACGTTCTGTGATGCTTTCGTGATGAATTTCTCTGCGATTCACGATGCTACCATCTTTGACGATCGCTACTACCGAGGAGCGAGTGAAACGGCTGCCATATGCGTGTGATTACGTTACGCACAACTGCCACGCTACGGCACGGTTACCTACTTGCAGCCACTCCCGACTCAAAACATCGTCTTCTGTCATTCTTCGTCCCGTCGTTCTCTCCAAAATGACAGTCAAAGAGCAAGTCGTCCACGATCGGGTCAACCTCGTCCGCCTTGTGCGGCGCCTCGACAAATCCGTCCACGAAGCAGACTGGGGTACGGGACGCAGCTGGACGCAATGGCTCAAATCGGAGAGAGTGCTACAGGTTCGTTTCTTTTTTAGCCCTACATCGTCGTAATAAATTCAATGTATACCTTGTAGCAATTGAAGCACGCCCGAAAATTGCTAGGAAATGTGGAGCTCGACAATCAGATTCAACCTTCGGCGTGAGTGTTCTTCAACACATTCTCGATCCCCAAACCCAAGGGGACCTTGGCACCGACCAGCTGAATGCACAGAAAGCTCGGGAAGCGCCTCGCGGATATCCGTAGCCTGCTGGACAGGCTAGACGCCTCTATGGTATCTGTGAACGAGGTGCGTCGTTTTGCATATGCTACAATACATTTAATCGATTTCCCTTCACCTTTTAGAGGGTCGCTCCTGAGCCCTCGCGTCCAGAGGCGTTCCTTCCTACCGTGCCGCGCCCTTCCCCGTCCATTACCCGAAAACCCGATCTCCCAACGGTCCAACGCCTGGCACCACCCTCACACGTCACCTCCAGTCTTCTCACCGACGACGATGCAGAGGGCTCAGCATCCGCAGCTACGGCGGACGTGGACCTGCTCCTTGGCTCGATCGACGAGTCGGACGCCCTTCTCCCGCCGCCATCTACAACCGGCGGCGCGCGCAGCACGGGGGCTGACGCGGCGTCGGCGTCTGCGCTGCTGCAGAACAGCACGGCGCTGCAGGAGGAGCTGGCGACGCAGCTGGCACAGATGGCGGGCCAGTTGCGGCGGAACGCGGAGCACTTCTCTGGCGCGCTGGCGGCGGACCAGGGGGTGCTGCGCGCGGCGGAGGAGAAGGTGGGCGCGAACCTGGACGTGATGAAGCGGGAGCGCGTGCGGCTGCGGGATCATCGCGGGAAGGCGCTTGGAACGACGTGTCTGACGATATCGAGCGTCGTCGTCGTCGCGATCGCGTTTTTGGTGATGTTCTTTGTCATTAGGTTCACATGAGGGGCGATGGGAGACGGTTGTTGGCGTCCCAATGAACCATTTATTTTTATCTGAGTCAGTGATATTGTCGTTCGATAAACTCACTTTACATGGTGGCAAGGCGCCGACACCATACCTGTGACTGACCGAGTTGTCAACGTGTCTAACACGTCACATTACACTTCAGATCGCCTAAAGAAATTCTACGGATTACTGTAGGTGTCAATACAAGTAGTCCAACTTTGCCCATGTACGAAAGTCGAAAGATCGAGGCGGGTTTCGTATTCGCCGGCAACCCAGATAGTACTTGGGCGATGAAGATTTGCCCTATGTGGTGGCGGGATCCACATGAGGAGTTCACCTCCACTACCACATATCCACCCCTCCTCGTCGGTGACGGAGTGGTCAGTGAAGTCGACGTGGCTAGTAGTTTCCGAATTTCCTGTCGTGGCGTTCAACATACGAATTGATCGATCGGACGAACTTGAAACGATGCGCTGGCCATCAGGCGAGAATCCCACAGACCAGACCGAATCTGTGTGACCAGTAAATGGGCCGGCCTCTGTGTCTCCCGTAGTCGCGTTCCACACACAAATTGTTCCATCGTCCGAGCCTGAGACGATCCGCTGGCCATCAGGCGAGAATCCCACAGACGTGACCGAATGCGTGTGACCAGTAAATGGGCCGGCCCCTGTGTCTCCCGTAGTCGCGTTCCACACACAAATTGTTCCATCGTCCGAGCCTGAGACGATCCGCTGGCCATCAGGCGAGAATGCCACAGATGTGACCCAATCCGTGTGACCAGTAAATGGGCCGGCCTCTGTGTCTCCCGTAGTCGCGTTCCACACACAAATTGTTCCATCGAAAGAGCCTGAGATGACACGCTGGCCATCAGGCGAGAATCCCACACACAAGACCGAATGCGTGTGACCAGTAAATGGGCCGGCCTCTGTCTCTCCCGTAGTCGCATTCCACACACGAATTGTTCGATCGTGCGAGCCTGAGACGATCCGCTGACCATCAGGCGAGAATCCCACAGACCTGACCCAATCCGTGTGACCAGTAAATGGGCCGGCCTCTGTCTCTCCCGTAGTCGCGCTCCACACACGAATTGTTCCATCGTCCGAGCCTGAGATGACACGCCGGCCATCAGGCGAGAATCCCACACACAAGACCGAATGCGTGTGACCAGTAAATGGGCCGGCCTCTGTCTCTCCCGTAGTCGCGTTCCACACACAAATTGTTCCATCGTCCGAGCCTGAGATGATCCGCTGGCCATCAGGCGAGAATCCCACAGACGTGACCGAATCCGTGTGACCAGTAAATGGGCCGGCCTCTGTCTCTCCCATAGTCGCGTTCCACACACAAATTGTTCCATCGTGCGAGCCTGAGACGATCCGCTGGCCATCAGGCGAGAATCCCACAGACGTGACCGAATCCGTGTGACCAGTAAATGGGCCGGCCTCTGTGTCTCCCGTAGTCGCGTTCCACACACGAATTGTTCCATCGTCCGAGCCTGAGACGATCCGGTGGCCATCTGGTGAGAATCCCACAGACGTGACCTCTTCCGTGAGACCAGTAAATGGGCCGGCCTCTGTCTCTCCCGTAGTCGCGTTCCACACACGAATTGTTCCATCGAGAGAGCCTGAGACGATCCGCTGGCCATCAGGCGAGAATCCCACAGACGTGACCGAATCCGTGTGACCAGTAAATGGGCCGGCCTCTGTCTCTCCCGTAGTCGCGCTCCACACACGAATTGTTCCATCGTCCGAGCCTGAAACGATCCGGTAGCCATCTGGCGAGAATCCCACAGACCAGACAGAATGCGTGTGACCAGTAAATGGGCCGGCCTCTGTCTCTCCCGTAGTCGCGTTCCACACACGAATTGTTCCATCGAAAGACCCTGAGACGATCCGCTGGCCATCAGGCGAGAATCCCACAGACGTGACCGAATGCGTGTGACCAGTAAATGGGCCGGCCTCTGTCTCTCCCGTAGTCGCATTCCACACACGAATTGTTCGATCGTGCGAGCCTGAGACGATCCGCTGGCCATCAGGCGAGAATCCCACAGACCTGACCGAATCCGTGTGACCAGTAAATGGGCCTGCCTCTGTCTCTCCCGTAGTCGCGTTCCACACACGAATTGTTCCATCGTCCGAGCCTGAGACGATCCTCTGGCCATCTGGTGAGATTGCAATGGAATGGACCCAACCCCCAACGTCTCGAATCACCATCTCCGAAGATGGCCAATGAGACAATCGCCCACGTTCCACGCGTAGTATTCGAGGAAATGAGCCGGAATAATGTGCAAAGACAGGAGAACGAGACGGCGCGAATGGTAGAGCGGAAAGATAGACATGTGGAGCACTCTTTGCCATGGTCATCCCGAAATACCGTATAAACACGGAGGCATCATTGACGAACGATCTGAATTTGTGTGGCTCTCTTTGAGAAACCTGTTGCGGTCGTAGTTATTAGTTGTTTGCCTTCCTCATCGAACCAACACCTGCACTCACTCCTTGACCAGAGGCTAACCACACCTTCAGAGCCGAGCACGCTGCCGAAGCAAGACCCAGATTACTTGTCAAGCTAAGGGCCTCTAACCAAAACAGAAGTTTCTTCTCGAAGAAACTTCGAAGTTTTTCAAACAGATTGTTTACGAAAGCAATATGTTTCAAATGGTCGCCCCAGAAACGACACGCGTACAACAGAACAGGTGGGATATGTTGACTAACGCGGGAGTTAAGGTCTGTGACATCCTTGTTGGCAAGATATGACGTTTCGAGATTGCAGATGTTGAATTTGAGGTCTTTGAGCAGTAGACAGAGACAGGAATCGGCCAATTGATGGTGAGCGTCACGAACGCTCACACAAAAGTTTTCACCGCTCTTCACTTCATTTGTGAGGAAATCGCGGAACGATGTATGGAGAGGAACGATAGCAAGGTTTTCATCAGATGAATTGACGTTGCTCAACAACGAGCCAAGTCGACGGAGTAATGTGACAATGGCCTCACTGTCGTCGTCGTCGTGAGAGGCGTGTTGTTGCAGAGCCTTGTGCAGAGTGGTCAGGGAGCGGATACTGAGCGGCTCGATTGAAGCGATGACTTGTCCCAAAACTGAGCGAAAAAGTAGCTGTGAGTTCTCGTGAGTGAAGTATCCTTCTAGGACTTCTTTGTACAACTCGTCCAAGGGATCTTGTCCTCGGCGATCCGCGGTGAGTTTCAAAAGATGTTTTATGCACCTTGTCTTGCTCAACCCAAAGACGTCGGGAGGGTTTAAGATGTATCCAGATGCGACCGCCGCCCACTGAAACAATCCCTCTGCCCTTTTTGTCAGTTCGTCGCCATAAGTTTTGAATAAGTCTGGAGGGAGCCTCTTCCGAAGAAAGGCGAGGATATCGTCATGTACCGTAGCAGCCAGCTCCGAATCATTCATGTATTTGATTTTGACGCCGGACAATCCGTCTCCGACTCGGGTGAATGCAGACACGATGGAGTGCTCAGGTCGCGAGGTGATGAGCATACGAAAATTTGATGGCAGTTTAGGAATGGCTTTAGCCAGAAATTTGTGTAATCCGTTTTCATCGGCTATATCCCCACTCTCGTCCAAGGCATCGATTACGACAACAATAGGACCAACAAGGTGGAGATCCTCAAGCGGCGCCAGGATAAGGGATTCGAACAGGGTACCGTAGTCACGTGTTCCAGCTCGAAGAGACGAGTTGCCTTTTACGACCTTTCCTAGCGCGGTTTTAAATGAAGGATACCGGTCGGAGAGATCGCGAGCAAGAGTCGTGAAGAGGTGATAAGCCTCTCGTTTTGATTGCTCCTTGCGCAAAAAGATGAAGGATGACGTAAGCCGATGGATTTTGTCGAAGCGACGCGCGATCTCGTGAGCAATCGACGACTTTCCCGTGCCTGCTTGCCCGAAAAGAACCAGACAACGCTCCGACTCGGGATCATTCACCCAATTGTCAATGAAGTCGAGGAACGCTGTGCGTGTTCCCGTAAGACAGCCCTTGTCGGGGGTGAATCGTGAACCTGTCCCATATGGGATTTCTCCGATTTTTCTATCCAGTTCTATAACAATTGTCAGATGGATAACGTTCAAAGTATTAGGACTACATACCGGCGTCTGACACTTGGCTAGACATCCACTTCAGCTGCGTAGCCATCCCGTCGAGCTGACTCGAAATCCTGCCGACATCAGCCGAAATTATTCCCACATCGTCCAGAATATGTAGTGCGGTTATCTCTGTGGTGATCGCAGCCTCATCCAAGAAAGCCTTTCGCTGTTCGAGAAGCGTGCTGCGGAAGTCCCCGATTTTTTTGTCTACTTGGCCGCCCGTATTCTTCAATGTCCGCTTCCCTAAAAAATAACCATATGTTTACATCGGCAATTGAAATGGGTAACGATTACGTACAGAATCGCGAATCGTTTGCGTATGATCGGATAAAGTCACAGCAATTACAGACGTGCTGCAACATGAGCGTAAGGATTTGAATCTGCCTGGAATCACGTCCGATCGCTTTGAAACGGTCTTCCTGGTTCGCAAAGTCAAACGCATCGTGCATGGCGACAAGTAAGGTTTGGATGTTATCGTCGCGTTGAAACTGTTCTAGGAGGGTCTGGCACCCAAATAAAATTGCATGAGTATCTTAATCCGACAATAGCGCAGACAGATCACCTTGGGGATCGCAGAAAATAGTCCGTATGCCATCTTTGCAATCGGGTCGAGCTGAGGACGACATTCGGCTCGGTCAAGAATTGGCAAAAAAAGACGTCGTAACGCACTTCTGCAACTGGGCTCACAGTATCCATCACCCACTTAATTCTCTCGAGAGCACCTTCCCATTTATGCGATAAATTAATTGTCGTCACAGCTTCGTCGGCGTCATGGAGAGCGTCCTCAACAGGGGACACAACGACCGTCAAGTAAAGTGTGACCGGCTGGATCGACTGTCCAGCCTGTTCGTCATCGTTGGTGAGGACAAAAGGGATTTCTACACCCGGGATGTTCAGTTGGCTGAACAAGCAGGGTTTCTAATAAGATACGAACCAGTTTGGGTTTCGACAGGTATCGTTATCTCATTCGTTCCGACGACGACATCAGCGTGGAGGCGCCGCTTCTCATAAAGACGCAGTATAAGATGTGAAGACCGCTGTGTAGAACTGAACCGAACTTTCAGCCAAACAAATAAGACTGAAAAAGAAAAGTCTTACAAGGGGCCAAGCGTCTGGTCCCAGCGCGCCGTCGGTCCATCAATCTGGATGCTTTTCGTCTTCTCCGTTGCCGCACCATTGGTTACAGTGACATAGAACCGCCTCTTCGGGCCAAACCGTTTCTTGATACGTGGGAGATCGTGTGCCCAAAGGACTGACCAAGGGGATAAACGGCTATCAAGGTATCAACGAGTTAGGAATTCAGTACATACCAGTCACTTCAACACGGGATAGGCCTCCCTGCGGTCCGGCGACGATTTGAGTGCTGTCCGAAGACCGTTCTTGAGCGAGCATCACTACACAAAAGAAGGGATCGACAAACCCTCTTCCCGAATTTCGCGATCCTGAGGGACCTGGGCTAGAGTAGTAGGTCACCATCAAAGAAAGTCATGGCTAAATGGCATCTACGCACGAATTCGAAAACATTTGCCTGTGATCTAAATCTTGCGCAGCGGCCGTACTGGATAGAAGAGTGTTTTGGAGGTCACAGTAGACTGATGATGGGAGATAGTGTGGGTATGTGGTTCGAGCGTCTAAGAAACCACGAGCTGCCACGCGATAACGCCCAACCCACGCTGTCGAATTTCGAATGCTCCCGCGGTTGTCAAGGGTGTTTGTTGTCCACTGGCAGGCTGGGAATGATTGAAGGGGACTGGAACGGTTGGACTCTTGGTTGCGGTAAAATCGACGTTGTCTATTGGTCCAGACCCACAGGGAATAACATCGCGCAGCAGGGCTACCCTCGGCCAGCTCTTTTTTCTTTTCGAACTCATGAAATGCTGTGCTCTCAGTCTGTACGACTGCGGCCCACTTGTCTAGAAAGCCCTATACATTTAGGTATTAAATGGACCTAGTGAACAGATGGTGAGGTGTAGTCAAGGTTCTGTCCTGTACAGTTGCGACCCGACAGTTGTTACTGGACAACAGCTTTGTACACTCTTTACCGTGAGTATGTCACGTCATGATGGCCAACGGCACACCCCAATCACTTGGCTGGCTAAGGTCTTGCGGCTGCTTATCTAATGTAGGCTGTTGTCGAAGTTCTGGCGCCCAACTGCCCGGCTGATGACTCAGAACGGAGACCTTTGCCCGAACCCATGCATAGCCCCAAACAGCTCTTCCTCTTCCTTCTGAACCACGCTCGGAGAGAGCAGACGTCCAAACGAAATTCTTAACCTTCCCTCTTCTCGTCGCCAGCATTGGTCTCAGTAAGTCCCTCATATCCTATCAATCGGGGGCCACCTCACACCGGTCGTTACCTGTTGTTTTTTACCCGCAGCAAACTCGCTCCATGTCATGATTTCCGCCAAAGGTGTTTCCCCCATGTACTTAGGGCACACTGCAGAAAATGCTTGACCAGTAACCGCCAGTGATTTCTTCGACAGTCAGCCAAAGCCCAAGACGCGCCATCTCCAAGAATATGCAGAAGGCCGCGCAGGGTACTGTGCTGCCTCGCGTCTACTAGCATTCATTGGAATCGGGGGGTCTCTGGCCATCGCTGTGCCAATGACCATGGGCGGCAGAACGCGCATCTAGATCACCGTCACAGGTCTAGCGTCGCACAAGTTCGCCCCGCTCCCTGCTGCCAAGCCGTTCGCACCCATTCCCGGCTGTGCGCTGGATAGAGAAAACCACTTCACCAAAGTTTACCGGATGTGCATCGACGTTGGTGCGTAGTGGCCATTGATTTCGTACTGCGCCATTCACACACTCCCTAGCGTTCTTTCGGCTACCCTCACGCGACCCATTGGTCTGTCTTACAGCGTTGATTACCGTGCGGAAAACATGTTCCAACGACACCAGTTAGGAGAGTTCTCGTGACAATGCTCCTCCCTGCACAGTGCCTTCCCAGGTCCCCAGCTTCCGCAAGCGCGGTGTCACTCACCAACACGCAGAAGTACGACAAGTTTTATCGACTTCTGGACGAGGTTGACCTTTTTGAGGGGTTTTCGGCAGGTACTCCACCCGCCCGTCTCTACATCTACATCCTACTTACCGAACACAGCGCCGAGCTTCTTAAACGCTCTTCTCCCTCTCGCCTTTCCCAACGCCCAGATCGGTGCCAAGACACGCAAGCAAGAATTTTCCCTCCTAGCCTCTCCGCCACTGGCTGTCGACCTGTTCTCCACGATACCAACCCTTGCCACCCTCTTCCAATCGTCTCCCCCCACACCTTTTGATGCCTCTTGCATCCGCGTGTGCACCACGTTTGTCCCTTATATCTTATTTGATGATACCACAGTTCTATCACCCCCGACTATGTACTCCTGACTGGCCGCATAGGGCGCACCGTGATATTCTGTGTTGAACTAGAGCATCCGAGCCAAGCACCAGAGGGATACTTAGTCGAGGCAGTCAACGTCACCCTTGGTTGGGCAGGGCGTGAGCATGGGCGCCTTTTTCCGATCGATGGCAAGTCACCCTCGGAGTTGTTCCCGCTCCGCTTGAGCACGCATGAATTATACAACTTGTTCGCTCTTCGCTGTTGAGCTGGTCGGTTCCCGATATCCGAAGAAGAAGCGCTCCTTGGTGTGTTCCCATCTTCTCTGGGAGGGGCTACGACGTTCAGTCACAAACACCATTCGATGGCGCCGTTCTCAAGCTCTCTCCTTTTTGCTGGAACTGCGTGCTCGGCTTCACCCCGCAGCGGTCATCGGCAGTGGGCCAGACAGACAGCGAAATGCTACCGGAACCCCTTTCGCCGTTCCCTACTATTTACACCCCGCGTATCTTATAGCCCATCCCCGATCACTTGAGAGCGGATTTCTCGCACCCAACCTTGCTTCGACGTCCTCATTGAATCTCACTCTATACACTGGCATACGGTACCACCTTCGCACTCTTTCTTGCCCTTTTTTTCTTCCGGCTTTCTCCGTCACTTTGACATCCTCAACTTATGAACACTTGGTCTTCCCAGCTACTTCCTGTCATTCTGTACCTTTTTTGCAATAAAACGCACCTTCAACAACGACTTTTTTCCTCTTGTGTGAACACGCTCAAACGGCTTGCTTCAGTCGACGCAAGACATTGCCACATTAGCTTATCGTACTCATATGCCGTTCTATTGCCGCCCCTTCCATGATCAACGTGCTCTCTGTCCATATATGTTTTACTGCCTATAGTTTTTCATATGCAGTGTAACTGACAGCGACACGGGAAGGATACAAAGATATCTCAGCGCGGGCCGTTCGCACCAACTTCCTATTACTAATGTAACCAGTCCACGCGCTCTGTGTCTCCATGTCAGGTCCAAGTCCTTCTAATTTTCATTGCAGTCGCCTCCCTGTTCGCCTAGCAGATCCCCGCAGAGTGATGCAATAAATAAATTCCTCACTCATGCTGTTGCCCTCTGCAGCAGCACAATCAACACGTTGCAGGTTCATCTCGAGAGAAATACTAGTAATATCTTCGTCGCCTCCAGCATAACTAGAAACCACGAGAATGGGCCGAAACATCTCCGAGCGTGGTAAACTTCCTGAACGATGAAATGGGGCCCAGCAAGCAGTGAGCATCTTGCCTGTACTGCACCACCCGCGGAACTCGAGTCAGGGCACAATCATGGCCGATTTGCCAGTACCATTTGGTGAGAAACAAGAACGTTGTAAACACGTTCAAGTGAACAACACGCTCTGGGTCTAGTATGAAGAGGCAAGCGCAACGGCGATATGTTTGACTTCCTGCAACTCTTACGATGTACCTCGGCCAAATACTACGACAACAAAGGCAAGTTGATCCCCGGCCGCCGGTGACTGTCGTATTCGTGCTAAATTTCGCTTTTTTTCTCTCTCCCTTCTACATGTGCGTGCACGTTCCCCTGGGGCTTACCTGACACACTCCCCCTTCCGCTTCATATATGCGGATGGCTCCGAGTCAATGCCAGGGTAGTCCGGGACTCAGCACCATCCACGGAAGTCTTCTTTGCCAGAAGTACCGCGGCGTCGTTGCTCATTGTCCTCTCTGGTCCCACGAAGTGCTCGTCGTGTAGTTAATCTCCGTGGTGATGGTCCCCGTGATTGGTTGGGATGATTCGGGGCCTGCTGCCTCACGAGACTAGGCTGCTGCGTGTCTTTTGGATAATCACCAACACGGCGTTTTTCTAGCTCTCATTCGGCGTGTTGATTAACCACGAAGAGTGTAAGATAGCTGCGTGTCCCAGAGCTCGACACGCGCCGTCTCAGTTTGCAGGCGTGGTGACGCCACGAGGCTCCCGGAGGGAGTTCCTTCCGTGTGTGATACCCCAAAATGTAATTGATTGTACCAAACGATAATAATACAGTCGAGGCCGGAGCCGCAAGATCTAAAGAACATGGCCAACGTTAAAACGACGCAGAATCAATCCGGGCGGCCTGGAGTCAAAGGGCTACTCTCAAGGAGTAGGGAATCAAAAAATTCATGACAGTCCGAGAGTAGTCTGAATCGAGTTACGCGAAGAACGCGTGCCGCGAAGTGCACTCAAGGACGTCCGCCTACAGGCCGTCATCAAAGCCCCTCATACGCCACTTGCACCAGCCAGTGTGTACATCACCGGCCCCAGAAACGCAACCGCCACACGAATGAGCAAGTGGCATTACGTCACAATGCCCAACTGTGAAAGTTACGCCGGGTGTCCGTGGACCAAATGGTGCAGGGGAAACACAAAGACGCGAATGAGGGGATAATGGGGCTCAACGACGATACAGATCGTCATCCGATATCACCCTAGAGCCTTGATCCACTATTGGCCTCTGGGTCCGCCCCGGAGGGCGGGAGTGGCGCGATAGAGCAAAGACGGCGCTGCAATAAAACGAGCGGATGATGCCCGGTCCTCGCGGTGTTCCCAAGCCCACGTGTCCCCAACCCTCAGGCCGCTACGCACGAGGCGGGGGGGCCGTCGTCGGGTAAAAACGGGGACCGCGGGCGAGTTTCTGGTACGCCGCTCTGCGCGATTAGCACAGGGCCCTGCTAGAGCCGATCGAGGAGGACGAACACTCAGACCTTAGCCCGCTCACGAGGGAGATGCACTGGCACCTGTACGGAGAGAGCATCGCGGCTTTCGGACTGTCATCGATGCGGGAAAAAAAAAAAACAAGGGAAGCGATTTTATATCACCGCGTGGGAAGTCGGGTTATATAATCCCCCCTGCGTCTGGATTCTCGTTCTGGTCGAGCACTGGCACCTGAGAAGGCGCTGACCATCAGGCCTGCATCAAGGACATTGTGCAAGCTCTTTATGTAGGTCATGATGCACACACGGATAGCATAAGAAAAAGTTAGAGCTATCATATCGGGGTATTCACAGCGCCCTTATGGTTTACCATGATAGAACATGATGCAGCAACCGTACAGCCTGAGTAGCCCTTGCCGCGGTCAATATTCGTCACGATTTACGTAGCAAAACGCGTGTTCTAATTCTTGAGCGAGATGTCGTACACCATGAGTCATTTATGGGGTCACCTGGCGTGTTCGCTTACCAGATCGACTCCAGGGCACACGACGACGCCTTCCTTGACGCCTTCTCTCCCACAATACAATAAAATAGGGGTCAACCGGTCAAGCCCCATCCAGAGTTTTTTCGAGAAGCCCAATATAAAGAGTTACTGACACTTTATCGTCCCCTTTTGAGCTGTAGAGCGTTCTCTCCAATATCCAACACCCCGACGATGTTACTCGGGCGACAACTGCTCTTGGCTGCGTCGTGCGGCTCGCGCGCATCAGTGGTTCCTCAAGTGCTGTACGTCTCATCGCGCTGGCCTACGTGGGTAGTCTCACTGATGTAAAGTGCTCCTACCGCACGATAATGCAGAACGCGCTCGATGGCGACCGCACCGTCCGTCGAGTTCGCGCGGCGTCATGTCAGCAAGGGCGTAGCCCGCCTCTCCGAAGACGTCATCGAAAGAGCTGAGGGATCATGGGTCACGTTTCGGGGCGGGCGGACGGTGCTCGACTTTACGTGTGGCATTGGTGTTACGAACCTGGGTACGTTACTGTAGGAGTCCTTGCCCCGCAGTTCGGTGCTGAGGATAGACGTCATCCAGGCCATTGTCACCCAAAAGTAAGCAGAGCTGCAGCGGAACAGTGTCTCAACCTTGTACACGGCCAGGTGGAGTACCCGTCTCCTGCCTACGTCTGCTCTCTTCTGAGTGCAAAAACTAGTGCGGCATCGCGTATCACGAGCAGTATCTGCGCCTCATCGAACGCTTGCTCACCATCGTGCCGCACGCCTCACTCGACTCGTTCTTTTTCGTGAACTCGGGCTCCGAGGCGGTTGAGGCTGCGCTAAAGATGGCTCGTGGCATCACCCGCAAGCAGAACATCATCGCGATGCAAGGCGCGTTCCACGGGCGTACGTTCGGTGCGATGGCGGTAACTAAGAGCAAGACCGTCTACGCCGACGGATCCTCACCCCTCATGGTGCGTCCCTCGTCCACACAGCCATACCCCTCGTTTTCGGTTGGCGTGCCAACCCTGTCTGACGCGCATGATATTACAGCCGGGCGTGGTGACGGCGCCATTCCCGTACTGGCACCACTTCAACTCCGCACCGGGCGCGGACGAGGCCGAGCTCGTGCGTGCGTCGCTGTACCAGCTGGAGCTGCTACTCCTTCAGCAGAGCGCGCCGTCGGACACGGCTGCCATCATCATCGAGCCCGTACTCGGCGAGGGTGGGTATGTCCCTGCGCCCCCAGCCTTCTTGCAAGGCCTGCGCGACATCTGCGATAAGAACGGCCTGCTTCTCATCATCGACGAGGTGCAGAGCGGGTTTGGGAGGACCGGGCGGATGTTTAATATCCAGTATAGCGGGGTGCGACCAGATTTGCTGATTATGGCTAAGGTGTGCCCTACTTTGTCGCTGTATCTCCTGCGGTGACGTGATGTCTGAGCCATGACAGGGCCTTGCGAATGGGTTCCCGCTTAGTACCGTTGTCAGTCCGAAGGGTCTGACAGATAAACTCAAGCCAGGAACAATGGTGAGACACCCTTCTACATCTATCAAGGTTGCCGTATATTGAGTGGAGATCGCAGGGAGGGACATATGCTGGCAACCCAGTTTCGTGCGCTGCGGCGGTTGCAGTCGTAGATGCATTTCAAGAGGAGAGGGTCCTAGAAAACGTCAATGCGCGGTACGTCTCGTGTGTTTTCGTGCCTTTCGTCCGCACTAAAGGCCTTGATCTATCTCATTAGCTCCGCAGAGCTTTTCGAAGCACTTTGGGCACTGAAAGCTGACCCTACTGTGGGGCCGCATATCCTCGACGTGCGGGGGCAGGGCTTGATGGTCGCCGTCGAATTCGCTTCGCCAGCACATTCACTGTTCGACCCAGCGATCCAGAAGAAGACTCCCCCGAATATGTCCACGAGGGTGTCTAAGCGTTGCCTTGAGAAGGGCTTGCTTCTGCTTACGACATCGGTATATGAGACAGTGCGATTTATCCCAGCCCTGAATATTTCGCCCGAGGATCTTGGGAAGGGGATCAGGATCTTCAAGGAGGCTGTGAAGGAGGTGATACAGGAAGCGTAAAAAGGACGACAGCTGTGTATATTGTATTCGTATAAACAATCAATTTATCGCCCAGCCAATCATCTTATCATTGCGAAGACAAAGTACAATACAGTAGCTTACACCGCAGTTCTGGTAAGTAGCATGTGCAGCGGAGTTTGATTGGCCTCTGGTCAACACGTTACCTAAGCGGGGTTGCGCACGCGAGGCGAACTTGATTTAGCTGCCCACACTTTATGGGCGTGTCTTCGGGCTCGCAATGTCATCTTGAACTCGCTACTTGTTCTTGTCCTTCCGTCTTTCCCTTGTCTTTCACCATGGTTCTTCCCCTCCTCCACACCATCGCGGTCGCTATCGGCCTGCTCGTTCTACTCTTGCCCGTCCAAGCCTACATTCCCATGGTCCCAACAAACGATACGAACGCTGCCATCGCCGATGGACTGAACGTTACGGATATCTCACGGGTATATCTGCAGTGGTACAATGTCGGGGGGTGAGTGGCATGCTGTTCTAAGCGTGGCGAATACGATGGCCGGTCGGCTGGAGCTCTGGGTTATTGTGGTAGACCACGGTGTGGTACCGAAGCCGGGGAACGTAACACATCAGACGCGAATGTCGCCTTGATGGCAGTGTAGGCAGCCCTGGGTCAATACAGAGAGACGGGGCAAAGACCACATGGACCCCCTATCCGATTGACTTATGCACCTTTGTCGGGTTCTTGCTGTAGTCGTATCCCTTTCTTTCCCACCCCCATCCCCTAATCGACCACCGCTTGCGCTTTCATATCCCTGGTTTATTATTGGACGCGGGTGTTAATAATCCCTTACTTCTCTATCCTAGTTTCCCAGGCGAGGACTCCCAGACGGTATCATACCAACTTGTTGGCAATGGCAGCAGTGGAATTAGCAAGGTGCGCACGAGGCTCACCTTGTGCTTCCTGCGTGCTGCGGCTTATGGGTGGGGCAGGGCGCGCTTGTGCGCTTCTCCGAGGAGGACGCAAAGGATGTGGCCAACGATACTAGTGCGTAATTGTTATCTGTCATCGGCGCCGCAAGTTAGTCGCATGGGGTGCCTAACAAGCGCCACGCAGCTTCCACGCCCTGGATAGCGCTCGTCTCATGTGACGCCAATGCAACACATGCATCAGACACCGACGACATTTTCACGCTTGCAAATGAAAGAGGGGCTGTCGGAGCGGTAATCATTGTCCCTCATCTTGGCATCTAGGCAAGCACTTACCCGCGTACCGCTATAGTTGCTCTACTCTGAGTGGTCACGAGCTTGCATAATAAACGCAGAATACACGGATCCCACGAGTTTTACGCCGCTGATGGACATATTTTCCACGCAATCGCTCGCATCTGCGCGTGTTATTCTCGGCCAACTTGAAGTCGTCAATACGAACATCTATGGCGAATATAACCCTGCAACTCTCAATGCCTCTCAAGCCGCAATTAACGACACTCTTGCGGCTGGCTATCCAACTGCGCCAGGCTATCTATGGGCAACCCTCGCTGCATACAATGCCACGGCTCCCTTAGGCATCAACAACTCTGCCAGCAATGCCCAGGGCACTCAAAATGGGGGCGGTACGGGCAGCTCGAAGACCACCCTTGCGATGTGAGGAATTATTACGCTGTGCATGGGGCTCTAATCACTCATAGATAATTCAGGATCATCCTCTATGCCATCACCGGGTGCATTGCGGGCTTGTTTGCTGTGGTCATCATCACCGGTGTAGGCACCTTAGTTTACCTTCTGCCGCCTACGAACGCTCACCCCCGGCACATCTACAGGTTATCCGTGCCGTTCGACACCCAGAACGTTATCGCGCTGCAGGCGGCTCAGGCGACGTCGGTGGACCCGGCCGCGGCGGTGTGCTCACGCGCGCAATTCTCGACACATTCCCGCTGATCAAGTTTGGAGCGCGGCGCGCCGAGGTGGAGTCGCAGACAGAGGCGAAGGACCAGGACCTCGAGGCGTATGGAAGTAGACCACCGACGCTCGAGATGCGGGACATTCAGAACGAGGTTCCCGCGACGTCGTCTGCAAGACCGGGAAACGCGCGCGCGGCAACGGTTTCAGACGCAGATGCGGAGGACGACGCTGCACACCCTCACGGCCATGTACACGACGACAATGACGACGACCCAGAGCTGGCTGACCTCCCGCCAGCGCGGCCCCGGGCCGGGCCTTCCGGTTCGGCGCCGAGGGGAACGTCAGCGGCGGACCCGCTGCCCGAGTCGATCGGCCGCGAGACGTGCCCGATCTGTATCGTTGATTTCGATGACGGAGACGACGTGCGCG
Source organism: Lactarius indigo (assembly GCA_025766275.1). Taxonomy (NCBI): domain Eukaryota; kingdom Fungi; phylum Basidiomycota; class Agaricomycetes; order Russulales; family Russulaceae; genus Lactarius; species Lactarius indigo. The sequence goes on from JAFKAC010000063.1 coordinate 239,488, forward strand.
TGCTGCCGTGCGAAGGCAAGCATGTCTTCCATCAGGCGTGCGTCGACCCGTGGCTGCTCGAGCTCTCAAGTTCGTGTCCGATCTGCCGACACGGTAAGAGAAATCGCCTATCCCCTGCTCTTCCTTGCTTATGTTTTTTTTTCGTTAGATTTCCAGGCGCTGGAGACGATGTTGGCTGGCGGTGAGCCGGTTGAACGTCGCGCGTCGCAGCCGCCCCGCTTCTCGCGCTATCTGCGCTTTGCGCGCCGCCATCATCGACACAGGATGGAGGAACAGGATCCCACTGACCCGCCGCTGTCGCTCGCTCCTGGCCAGGGCCAGGATCACTGATGGGTGGGGCACGTGATGCAAGTCTCTTTTTACCACGCCCTCTTTGTCCTTTTACGTTTGTACCCTGGACTGTTCTCCTTCAAGCTCATTCGTAATCTGTGTACTTAGTGTCTGTATAACTACAGTAGCCTGAGATTCATTTCTTCAACAACGACGGGTTTACTCCTTGTGCCTTTTCTCCTCTCTTTATGCGCGGCGTTGTTACGTTGATGACCTCAATTTGTCACCCCAATCAGCCCCGCCGCGGGACTTGCTTCGTAACTCGCATATGCTGGGGTGTGCAGACTCAGCCCAGCTCGCCCCAACTGATCGCAGCTTTGAGGCAAATGAGGAAGGTCAACAATTTATTGTATCATCCAGCCGGGCTAATGCTGTCCCCGCCACGCGGCCTCGATGGGCGTTTATCCGGTCGGTATATCACACTTTACTTCGGACTGCCTAAAAAAAATGCGATTCTATCTATCCGCTATCGTTAATACAAGAAGTCCAAATGGGTCCATGTACGGAAGAGGAAAGGTCAATACGGGTTTCGTATTCACCAGCGACCCAGATATTACTTGGGCGGTGGAGATGTGCCCTATGTATTAGAGGGATCCACACTAAGAGTTCACCGTTATCACCACAAATCCATCCCTCGTTGTCGATAACGGACTGATCAGTGAAGCTGGCGTATATACGAACCGACCCATATTCTGACGAGATTGTGCGCTGGTCATCTGGGGAGGACGCCACAGACCCGACCGAGTCCATATGTCCGGTAGACGGGCCTCCCGCTGTCCTTCCAATTGAGGCGTTCCACAAACGAATTGTTTGGTCTTGCGAACCTGAGACGATGTACTGGCCATCTGGCGAGAATTCCACAGACCAGACCCAATGCGCGTGTCCAGTAAACGGGCCCGCTACTGTCTCCCCCGTAGAAGCATCCCACACACGAATTGTTCGGTCGAGAGAGCCCGAGACGATGTGCCGGCCATCCGGCGAGAATGCCACAGATTCGACCGAGCCCGCGTGTCCGGTAAACGGGCCGGCCACCGTCTCTCCTGTCGTGGCATCCCACACACGAATTGTCTGATCTCTCGAACCTGAGACGATGCGCTGGCAATCTGGCGAGAATGCCACAGAATAGACCGAGTTCCTGTGTCCGGTAAATGGGCCTGCTACCGTCTCTCCTGTTGTGGCATTCCAAACGCGAATTGTTCGATCTACTGAGCTTGACAGGATGCGCTGGCCATCTGGAGAGAATGCCACAGATAAGACATTATCCGTGTGTCCGGTAAATGGGCCTGCCACTGTCTCCCCTGAAATGGCATTCCAAACACGGATTGTTCCATCACCCGAGCTTGAGACAATGCGGTGGCCATCTGGCGAGAATGATACTGACCAGACTGGGTGCGTGTGCCCAGTAAATGGGCCCGCCACTGCCTCTCCTGTCGTGGTGCTCCAGACACGAATTGTTCCATCGCGAGACCCTGAGACGATGCGGTGGCCATCTGGCGAGAATGCGACAGACCAGACCGAAAGCGTGTGACCAGTAAATGGGCCTGCGACTGTCTCCCCCGTAATAGCGTTCCACACACGAATTGTTTGATCAGAGGAACCTGAGACAATACGCTGGCCATCTGGCGAGAATGCAACAGACCCGACCGAATTCGTGTGTCCAGTGAATGGGCTCCCCACTGTCTCTCTTGTAGTGGCATTCCACACACAAATCGTTCCATCGCGCGAGCATGAAACGACGCGCCGGCCGTCGGGAAAGAACACCACAGAATTGACACTATCAGTGTGCCCAGTAAACGGACCTGCTGCTATCTCTCCCGTAGTGGCGTTCCACACCCGAATTGTCCGATCGACCGAACCTGAGACGATGTGCCGGTCATCTGGTGAGAATGCCACAGATAAGACATTATCCGTGTGTCTGGTAAATGGGCCTGCCACTGTCTCTGCTGTCGTGGCATTCCAAACACGGATTGTCCGATCCTCCGCGCCTGAGACGATGCGATGACCATCTGGCGAGAACGATACTGACACAACTGGGCGCGTGTGCCCAGTAAATGGACCCGCCACTGTCTCTCCTGTCAGGGCGTTCCAGATACGAATTGTTTGGTCGGAGGAGCCTGAGGCGACATGTAGACCATGTGGCGAGAATGCTACAGAAAAGACCGAGCCCGTGTGTCCGGCAAGTGGGCCTACCACCGACTCTCCTGTCGCGGCGTTCCAGACAAGAATTGTTCTATCGCCCGAGCCCGAGACGATGCGGTTGCCATCTGGCGAGAGCGCCACAGAAAAGACCGAAGACGTATGACCAGTAAATGGGTCCGCTGCTATCTTTCCCGTCGTGGTATTCCACACACGAATTGTCCGATCGTCCGAACCTGAGACGATGCGCTGGCCATCTGGCGAGAATCCCACAGACCTGACCGGACCTGTGTGTCCGGTAAATGGGCCTGTTGCTGTCTCTCCTGTCGTGGCGTCCCACACACTAATTGTTCCATTCCGCGAGCCCGAGACGATGCGTTGGCCATCTCGAGAGACTGCAACGGAATGGACTCGACCCCAAACGGTCGAAATAACCAACTCCGTTGATGGCCAATGTGACAATCGCCCACGTTCCACCCGTAAGATTCGAGGAAATGAACTGGAATAATGTGCAGAGACAAGGGAGCCAGTCGGCGCAAATGGTAGAGCAGAAAGATAGATATGTGGTGCGCTCTTTGCTATTGCCCCCCCAAAATACCGGACGAAGACAGAAGTATCATCAACGAACGACCTCAATTTCTCTAGCTCCATCTGGGAAACCTGCGATCGCGGCTGTAAGTTTTTCGCATTCCTCACCAAATCAATAATTGAATAGTACTCACACCTCGACCAGAGGCTAACCACACCTTCAGAGCCGAGCACGCTGTCAAAGCAAGACCCACACAATTCGTCAAGCTAAGGGCCTCCAACCAACAGAGAAGTTTCTTATCAAAGAAAACTCGAAGTTTTCCAAACAGACCGGTTTCGAAACTAATATGTTCCAAATGATCGTCCCAAAACCGGCAGGCATACAACAGAGCAGGTGGGATGTGTTTATCCACACGAGAGGGAAGGTTTGGCACATCTTTGTTCGCCAGATATGATGTTTCGAGGTTGCAAATGTTGAATTTGAGTTCTTTGAGCAGTAGATTGAGACAGGAATGGGTTAATTGACGGTGAACGTCACAAAGGTCGACAAAAAATTCGCCACTCTTCTCTTTATTTGTAAGGAAATCGTGGAATGACGTGTGGAGTGGAACGATGGGAAGATCTTTATCAAACGAATTAACATTGCTCAACAATGAGCCGAGGCGGTGAAGTAACATAACAACGGCATCGCCATTATCGTCATTGTCGTCGTCGTCATCGTAGTTGTCGTCGTCATCATCGCCGTCATCGTAGTTGTCGTCGTCATCATCGCCGTCATCGTCGTTGTCGTCTTCGTCGTCAGCATGTCGTCGCAGAGTGGTCAGGGAGCGGATACCGAGTGGTTCAATTGAAGTGATTAACTGTCCCACGACTGAGCGGAATAGAAGCCGAGCTTCCCAGGCTGTAAAGTATCCTTCAAGGACTTCTTTGTATAGCTCGTCCAAAGGATCTTGTCCGCCGCGTTTTGCACTGGGTTTTAGAAGGTGGTTTATAACCTTTTCCCTATCAAAACCAAAGCGCTCGGGAGGATCTACGATGAATTGACTAGCAACCGCGGCCCACTGAAACAGTCCCTCGGCCTTTTTTGCTAGTGCGTCGCAATGACGTCTGAGCGGGTTCGAATGGAGCCTGTCCCGAAGAAAGGTAAGAATATCGCCATGTGTTTTAGCAGCCAGCTCCGAATCCTTCATGAGTTTGATCTCGACTGATTGTGCTCCAACAAGCGCAGACTCGATGCCGTCCTCGGGTCTCGAAGTGATGAGTATGCGGAAGTTCGATGGGAGTCTGACGAGGTTTTTAGCAAGAAACGTGTGTAATCCCGCTCTACCAGTTGAGTCTCCACTCTCGTCTAGGGCGTCGATTACAACGAAGATAGGTCCGACAATGTGCAGGCCCTTAAGCGGTTCCAGGATAAGGGATTGAAACAGGGTATCATAGTCACGTGTGCCAATCCGAAGAGAGGAGTTGTCCTTCACGATTCTTCCAAGCGCGGCTTTAAACAAAGGATAGCGGTCGGAGAGATCGCGAGCAAGGGTCGTGAGGAGATGATGAGGTTTGGATTGCTCCTTCCGCATAAAGATAAATGATGACATAAGACGATGCATTTTGTCGAAGCGGCGTGCGACCTCATGCGCAATACATGACTTTCCCGTTCCTGCTTGCCCGAAAAGAACGAGACAACGCTCCGAAGCGGGATTGTTCACCCAATTTACAATGAAGTCCAGGAACGCTGTGCGTGTTCCCGGAAGGCAACCCTTGTCGGGTGTGAATCGCAAGCCTGTGCCGTATGGGATTTCTCTGATATTTGCATCTAGTTCTGTAACAATCCTCAGATCGATAATTCTCAAGGTATCAAGGCTACGTACCGGCATCCGAGACTTGGTTAGACATCCACTTCAGCTGGGTAGCCATCCCGTCAAGCTGACTTGATATCCTGCCAACATTGGCAGAAATTATTCCTACATCGTCCAAAATTTGGAGTGCAGTTATCTCCGTAGTGATCGTAGCCTCATCCAGGAAAGCGTTGTGCAGCTCGAGAAGGGTGGTCTGATAGTCCTCGATTTTTTTGTCCATTCGGCCGCCAGTGTTTTTCAACATTCGCTTCCCTGGAAACCGTATATTTACGTCGGCCACTGAGATGGAGAAAGACTACGTACAAAATTGCGGATTCTTTGTGTACGATTGGATAAAGTCACAGCAATTACAGACATGCTGCAACATGAGCGTGAGGAGCTGTGCCTGTCTAGGAACACGCTCGATAGTTATAGATTTGAAACGGTCGTCCTGGTTTGTGAAATCAAACGCATCGTGCATAGCGACAAGTAAGGTCCGGATATTGTCGTCACGTTGAAACTGTTCCAGGAGTGTCTAGAATCCAAATTAACACAATATGAGTACTATTATTCCAATACGAGCATCAGAGCGAATATATCACCTTGGGGATCGCAAGAAGTAGATTATATGCCATTTTTGCATACGGGTGAAGCTATGCCGAAATCAGCTTGGTGAGGGATTCGCAAAAAAGGATATCGCACGCACTTCTGCAACTGGGCTCACAGTGTCCATCACCCACTTGATCCTCTCGAGCTTACCTGCTAATTTATTCGAGAGATCAATTGTCGTCATAGCTTCATCGGCGTCATGCAGAGCATTCTCGACAGGTGAGATCCCCGCACAACCATCGGCCGCTGGCGGTATAGGAACACTGGAAAGGTGATCCATCGGAGGTGAGAGAGTTTCAGAGCTGGTGGTGACGGGCGATCGAATGGTATTAGTGGAGTCCTGGGCCATAGAGCTTCATAGTGTTAGGACGCCTAACTGTAGTAGTATATCCACGTGATATTATGTCACCCATATCAACCCGAGGGAAACAACTACCTAATCCGTGAGCGCGTGAGCGTTGACAAGTTTTGGTTTGAGCCGGAGTGTGCGTCGCACCCTCGCTGCAGGGAGTGCTAGTTGGGCGCCAGCTATGACTTTGAAGGACTCTTGCTACCGTAACTGCAACTACATTCCCAGCCTGAGGTCCCGATCTCTACTTGTCGCATTGCCCGGGTTTTTTGTCCGATACAACCCTTATGCTCTACATGAAATCGGACCCACCTCCTATTAGACCTCCTACTAACAAACGTTCTTATGATCGGCTCACCTCCAACTGAAGTTCAAAAAAAAAACCCCTTCAACTGAATGATCTGGTAGATCTAGCATTTCCAGATCGTGTTCCTTCTTGATTTTTGCCCCGGACTCGACACCTCAATAGAAAGCGTCGTTCATTTATGGTGGTGCGCCTCCTTGCTCTGTGGTCTGGCCCAAATTGATCCGCGTTGGGTGCAATTCCTCGCCAGAACCTATGACCAAGATATTTGGACAACGTATATCACCCAAGATGGGCCTGGCGTCGCCGAATATCCTCAAAGAAACTTGGCGGTAATTCGCCACTCAGAAATTTGTGACGCACGATGAGGCCTCTAATTAGATCCACAACGACCACGACCATCTGTCCGCAGAGAAGCCAGAGGTACAGCACTAGGGCGAGCATCCGGTGGACACCCACACTATACGATGATGGTAGCAGAACTTGACGAGAAGGAACTCACCAGCATACGCGGCGGTGGCGATGGTCGCTGGGCTATTTTCCTTCAGCGAGCCCAACACCTTGTACCTTTAGTATATTTGAGATATAACTTCAAGCCTGCAACCCCCCTTGACTTCTTCGGATTATATGCTCGTCCGTGACCTGATATACGGTTGTTGTAGGAGGCGCAACAGATGGATCCGATGGAATCGGGTGCATATTTCTTGGTCTGCTATCGCTGGAACTTGGTATGTAACAGTTTGCGGGTGGTGTCTTTTCAGATCTCTCCATCAAACACGAACGAAAAGACCTCAATGACTACCAGACTTAGAATTGTTTGCGGTCGAGTGACGGTTCTCGTGCTACCTCCCGAGTCGGGACTAGCCAATGGCGACCCACATCGCTTTTGACCTGTGAAGCCTCTGAGCGCTTCCACAACTGGATATTGTTTTGATCCCTTGTATGAGTTTCGCACTTTTCTTTACTGGGGAGACGCCGATCGACAGGCTGGCGTAATTCTGCTTTGCTGAGACACCCTCGTAGAGAAAATGCAATCTGGTCATCTTAGCTGCGGTTTGGTACAGCAGTAGAGATGCGCCGAGACCTCGAGAAGTCTCACAAGGATGTGGGTCAGGGCCGTGTAACGAGTCTTACCCCGGAGGTAGATCCGCTCTGAGGGCTGTCCAGCTCTCAAAAAATAGCTGCCCAAGGTTGCAGTAAAGTGACTACATTGCGATGATCGAATAACCCACAGGGTCATAAATGGTACATTCGGAACAAGCTACATTTCTACAGTTTCGCATCTCTGCCCTCCTTTGCTGCCTGCGCGAACTTTTCAATGTCCTGGTATTTGTAATAGTTCTCCAATGACTCTGGGTTCGCAACCGTCGCGCTCGGAACGACCCGCATTCCCGAAACGATCTTCTTCACTGCGATCTCAATCTTCTTACCGTTCACCGTATACTAGCAGCCGCGTCGTTATTATCAGCAGCACGTCGCCAATCAATCAATCGATCACAGGCACTTACTGGGAGCTCCTCGACCTCGAAGATGTAAGCTGGTACGTGCCGCCTGCTCAGCGCCGACCTAATGGCAGCGCGGATCGACTCCTCGAAAGCCGGGTCCAGCTTGTGTCCCGCGCGCATCTTGACGAACAGCAGCACACGCTCGTCTTTGTCCTGAGGCCGCCGCTGACCCACGCATATCGTGTCGTCGATGCGTGCGGAAAACACGGGGCGTTCGAGCACGCTGTAGATCTCACCCGAACCAAAGCGCACACCCGAGGGGTTCAACACGCCGTCACTGGTATACAAGCGTGAGCACTGCGAGAAGGGACAAGACGCAGGAGGGAAGAGGATGCGAACCTGCGGCCAAGGATCATGTACCCCTTCGTGCGCGGGTTCATGGCCATGAAGTCGCCGTGGCGCCATACGCCCGGGTACGTGTCGTAGTACGCATTGAGGAACTTGGTCCCGCGCGCGTCGTCGCCCCAGAAGCGGATGGGAACCGAAGGGTGTGGTCTTGTGCAGACGAGCTCACCTGCGACTCCGGTTTCTGAGATATCCTTCCCCGCCTCGTCGAAGATCCCGACAGCCACGCCGAGCGTCTTACCCTGCATCTCGCCCGCATAAACGGGTAATGAAGGGACCGAAGATACGACTGCGTGACCATGTTACGTAGAGAGATGGACGAAAAGAACAAGGCGTACATGCACCACAGATGTCTGTGCCGCCAGATCCTGCGCAAATAACTGCGCGATCGTTAAACGCGGTTTTCATCCACTCATACTGTGAGATCGAGAGCACAGCGCCCGTGGTCGTAATCCTGCGCAACGCTTCAAACTTGCCGGTGTCTCCTACAGCACATTCAATGGCCAGACTAAGAAAGCGGAGCCAAAATACTTACGGCGAGGGAGCACGCCGCGACCCTGAACTTCGGAGATGAAGCGGGGACTCGTACCAAAAACGTTAACGCTGTCAAAAGGGCATGAGCTGATGCAGAATTCTCAGGTAGGAACCGGGGTGTACTTCTGCTCGTCGATAAACTTCAGATAGGTCTTCACATCTGGGTAGAATGGTGATCCTTCGTAAACGATCATCCGAGCACCGCACGCCAGTCCAGAAAGCATGTAAGGCCACATCATCCAAGCAGTCTGGTATGCCAGGTTAGACTATCCGAGAGGACGAGGATGAAGACATACCGTCGTAAATTGGAAATATGTGTCGTCCATTCCAACATCGAGATGTGCTATAAGTTCCTTCTTCGTCTGAATGAGCACGCCCTACAAGTCGTGTGAGGTAACGATTAGTTTAGTATGACGTTCACATACCCCTCCGGAGTGAATGATGCACTTTGGAGGTCCCGTCGTGCCAGATGAATACAGGATGTAAAGTGGATGATCGAAAGGCAGTTGTTCAAAGGTCAATGGACGTTCGTCGTCTGACGCTAGAAATGCCGAAAGAGTTTTGCTAGAGGAAGATGTCATCCCGGGTATGTTGGAAAGTGAAAGGCATTGAAACTGACCTCAAGGGAATGGAGTTGGCGACTTCCTGGGAGACCTCTTGACCCGACTTAATGCCAGGAAGTAGAATGGCGTGACCAAGACCCTTGGAGGAGAGATCTTTGACAACCTCCGAAACCTTAGGGATTAGGTTGAAGATCTTCCCCGCATATATAGACTCGGTTTCAGAGAAGATGAACTTGGGCAGCACTTGTCGATATCGGTCTAGAACTCCCTTTAACTCGATTAAGTGGACAGCTCCGTCACGTGAGCAGAAACAGAGATACCTTCACGCCCATGTCGGTTGCGGTACTCGTGAAGATGCCTCCGAGACTCGCCGTAGCTAGAGCAATAACGACAGATGTTGTTCTGTTTGCAATCATGGCTGCAGTGCGTGACGACTGCTTATCGACATGCAAACGTTAGAGACTAGACCAAAGGACGAACCTGCAACTCTGTCCCCGGACTGGAGCCCATGAAGTCTGAGGGCCGTGGCGAACTTTCGTACTTGTTCTCGCAATTCACGGTAGGAATACGAAGCGACGTGCCCGGTCTCATTGGTCTCGGTTATTGCGATCCCGTCGTCGGTGCGCCACAGCATGTTCTCTGCGTAATTCAGACGTGCGCCCGGAAACCATCGAGGAACCTCCTTGATGTACCCCTCACCCAGGACCTACGAGATAATAGATATGTATGCATTGGAAATTGCGGAAGGAGAGCGGACCTTGGCTGGTGGCACTGAAGAAATGATGCCCAAAAACTGCCATAGGTCGAGCCAGAATGTGTAGTCAGTGACGGAGTATTCATGCAATTCGGAATAATCCTCTGCGCTTCGGTAAGTTCCCGAAGTATAGTCTAGAGGAGACCACGCACTGAGGTTAAGGCCGTGCTTGCGATTAATGAAGCGCCGAAGGACCTCTACTTTGGTTTCCTGTGGCGTTACAGGCTTCGACAAGAATCGCGAACCGGCAAAAAGATCCTGGGACATGGTCGAGAAGCGATCGGAACTGAATACCTCGGTTGGGGATAATGGTCGAGGCTGAGGTTTATATAGGAATAAGTGAACACGGGGAACGTGCAAAGTCCGAGCCGAGCTGGCTTATCCACCTTTTCCCCGTAGCTGGAATTTTCCGGGACATCGGGTCAAGCGCTACGATGAAATGCTACTCATTCTACGGTACCACGCATATATGCATGTAGCTGGTCTCTGTCGTCTGTATTGGTGTTTTGGTACTTAATGAATGAAAGTGCGGGCCTGAGGTTGGCTGGGAATACGATGACCCAATAGATCACGTGATTTGAGGCAGTTGTATTAACCTGGCTCGCTCCATGGAGCGGATGCTCTTCTCTTCACCTTCAACACGACCACCACGCGGCTTTCGCCTACCCTCGCACACCCTTCCTTACACCTTCATACTGCTGCGCGATGCCCGCAACAGAGGTATTAGCTTCCAATGGCGCACTTCCAACACTCCCTCCCTTGCAATTGAAGCCAACGCTCAACGGTCATACCTCAAACGGTACCTCTGACCGGCTTCAGATAATCAACGACCAGAAACAGTTCACGTGCGTTTACGTGCAAGTGTTGTGTCGTCTTGTGACGAGACAGCCTTCTGCAGTTCCAGCCTGAATGATCAAATCTCCGCTTGGAGCCTGCGTGATGTAGGCTTCGACTACAATCTTGTTGCGGTGTTTGGTTCGCAGTCGACGGGGAAAAGTACGCCCTTCTCGAATATCTCGGACAGTAAAGTGTCGACGCTCATGTAGGTACCCTCCTCAACCGACTGTTCGGCACCAACTTTGATGTCATGGATGAGACCAAGCGGCAACAGACGACGAAGGGTAAGTAGTAGGTTCAAGCGTGCTCTCTCCTCATTCCATACTGCTCCGGAGCGATGGGAAGACATACTGATCATCCCGCTTTTTCAGGTATCTGGATGTGTAGAGGCCGAGACATGAACGTCCTTGTGATGGATGTAGAGGGAACAGACGGACGTGAGCGTGGCGAGGATCAGGTACGTCTTCTGAACCTTGGTATTTCGTCACCTGAGTTCGCCACTTAGGATTTCGAACGCAAATCAGCTTTATTCTCCCTCGCATCGTCGGAGGTTCTTATTGTCAACCTTTGGGAGCACCAAGTTGGTTTGTATCAAGGAGCCAACATGGGACTTCTCAAGACCGTTTTCGAAGTGAATCTTGGGCTTTTCGGGAAAAAGTCACAGGAAAGGTGAGTTCGTTCGTTTTCGCTCAACGCCGCCCACTGATTTGTCATGTTGCAGTGCGAGCCAACGCACGCTTCTCTTATTTGTTATTCGCGATCACATCGGAACGACACCCCTTGCAAACCTCCAAGCAACGTTGACTGCTGACTTGAACCGTATCTGGGACACGCTGTCGAAACCAGCCGAACTGCAAGATCGGAAATTGACCGACTACTTCGACTTGTCGTTCACAGCCCTTCCACACAAGATTCTCGCTGCTGACAAGTTTGAGTCTGACGTCCGGACGCTGCGTGGTCGCTTCACAGATAAGTCAAGAGATGACTTTGTATTCAAATCCGCATATCACAAACGCATTCCCGCCGATGGTGTCGCATTCTATATGGAAGGCATCTGGGTAAGGAAATCTCGTACCCCCGTGTTGAAACCTGACACCACCTCTTTCCAAGGAACAAGTGCAAACCAACAAGGACCTCGACTTGCCGACGCAACAAGAGCTCCTTGCACAATTCCGATGCGATGAGATTTCTGCAGGTGCTCTGGCAGAGTTCAATGAACAGGCCAAGCCCCAGAAACGACCAATAGAAGCCGGTAATGTTACCGTGGGACTCGGAGAGATGATGCGGAGCTGGCGCTCACAAGCGCTATGTGCGTAACTACCTTATCCCTTTATGCCCGCGCTGATAGCGACGCAGCCCGATATGATCGTGATGCATCGCGGTATCATCAAGGAGTCTATAAGCGAAAACGCACTGACCTCACTGGGACGCTTGACTCTACATTATTACCTCTCTTTGTGGGCCAGTTGAAGAATTTACATAAGGTCGCACTTGGGTCATTCAAGGCGGAGGTTGTCGCGGGTCTCAAAGTGGACGGCTATAACTTTGCGGATGTCGTCAGCAAAGCACGTGCGGCAGCCGAAGCGCGTTTTAGTGATGGAGCCCGAGAGGCTGTGGTCACTGAGGGTGATGCAGCGTGGCAGTGGGAGGAGGAGCTCCGATTGTTGCGGGAGGAAGTGCGGTCAGTCGCCGACCTCCTGAGGAAGGACGAGACAAAGAAGATGATCAACACAATCGAGGTATGGGGCGAACCCGGCTTTCGCGTCAGTGACCACGCTGATAGTTTGTCTAGCGCAACTTCAAGAAGCAGATTGCAGAGCCGGTTGATCTGCAGTTGAGCAAGCCTACACCCGAGATGTGGGACAACGTCCTTCGGACCTACAAGGGATGCCTTGCAAAGTCTGAAGGGTCGTACCTTACCAAAGCTAGAAGTAATGCTCCCCGCGTGAGGCTGTTTGCAAGCGTACTGACTCTTGTGAACCAGGCTTCGACTGCACTGACGAAGAAAACGACGAGGCGCTTACGACCCTACGGCAGCGCGCATGGGCAGCGCTACGCGCGAAAGTTGATGAGCAAACGGTGGACGCGGCGATCTTGACAAAGCTACGCGCTTACTTCGAGGAGCAATTCCGATACGACGAGCAAGGTGTGCCACGCGTCTGGAAGCCCGACGACGACATCGACGGCGCATACAAGAAGGCGAAGGACGCCACGCTAGATCTGATTGATCTCTACGCGGAGATCGTACCCAATGACCCCGAGCTCGAATACACCCCGCCCGAGGAGGGCGAGGATTCAAGTGTCCCTGGGCTGGTTGTGTTCTCCGAGACGAAGATGATTGAGCTCGGCGCACGCTTCCGGCGCGAGGCCGACGCACACTATGTCGAGGCAAAACGGAGCACAGTCGCGAGCATCGCACAGATCCCATACTGGATATACGGCGTACTCGTCGTTCTCGGATGGAACGAGGCCATGCTGGTACTCTTCAACCCACTCTACTTCACCATGCTGCTACTCCTCACTGCCGGCGCGTGAGCACCCTTTTTTCTTTCTCCCCGTTAATCGCGCGCGCTTACACCAGCATAAAAATAAAAGGTGGATCGTCGTGCAGCTGAACCTTGCTGGCCCACTTATGCATGTTGGTGGCTCGATCGCTCTCGAGGTGAGCCACGTGTTTTTGGCTGATGACGCGTCGAGCGGTGTTGCTGACACGTAGGTGGTGATGCAGGTCAAACGCCAGGCGGAAACCCGTATGCGTGAACACTTTTCAGAGCCGCTTCGCGCACAGGTGAGGGCTGCGATTGAGGAAGAGGAGGAAGACGCACGTCCCGTACGGCGTCGGGTTCCCGAGCCTTTGTGAGGGCAGGGCATCGATCGGATTGCGTGACTGCCCGAGTTGACCGATGAACGGCTCATTCCGTTCTCTTTCCTTTTCGTTTTTTCTTTCTATAGAGCGCGCGATATTAATGTATATCGTATCTGGGTTGTGCGCCTGTAATTATGAAGTGGCATTTGGTTATATATACCGCGTACCTTCTTCTCATCATAACTTTCCATTTATGGGAAACAAAAAGTTACAACAGCAACAGCAGCAGCAAGTAACAGCACCCAACTAATGTAATGTACATGTGCATGCAGACAGTCCAACCGGCTAACGAGTACAATCAAGGAGTCTACACCCCTCGTCCCGTTCCGATGTGATGCCTCACGGGACCTCGGAACCCCGGAACCAAATACGAGCACGAGAGAGCGATGGAGAAAGGGAAAAGAAGACAAGGGGGTAGGTGGTGATCGAAACCAAGCAGTCGCCCTAAGCCGCGCCACAGATCGACAGCTCTCGCATCTCCTGCAAGACGCCTTCGACCTGCGCGTCGAGCTGCCCCGCGGCGTAGTCGTCCCGCACGCTGTCGTCAAAGTAGCGCTGTACGCCCGAGAGCTTCTCGTAGCCCTCCTCTGCAAACTTGCATTGCATCCTTATCATCGCCTCGAAGCTCGGGTCAAAGTACGGCACGCGCTGCTCGAGCAGGATCGGGATTTCGCGCACGAGCTGGTCATTGAGCAGGTCAAAGACCTCTTTGGCCTCATCGAGTTCTTGCTGTGCCTGTGTGTTCGAGGGCACTTCAGATTTCCGTTCCCCCTGAGGTGGAAGTGGAAGAAGGACGGACCTTGGGAAGCCTTGTGGCGTCCTCGCTCGGCTTTTCGGCCATCTTGCGCACTTTGCTTCGCGCAGCGTCGTAATCGAGGAGCTAGAGCGGCCCCACGCCGCAAGGTGCGATCGGGAGGGAGCCCATCATGGGACGGAGCACAGGCGCCGCTCACCTTCTTATTCCGTTTCGATATGTGCTCGTTTATCGTTGGGAAGTACGAGTTCATCTTCCCGAGTGGATCTAAGATGGTCGTACGATAGGGGGCGTCCTGCGGGTGAGGTCTTGTGATCAGCAATTCACCAATCGCGGCGGAACGCTGGGGTGAAACCCCAGGTGTGATGGGAGGGAGGAAGGGGGGGAGAAAGGGGCCTACGGACCAACTCGCGGCCGATACCGCTATCGAGCTCTTCGACGGAACGTTTGTACGCGTGCGCGGCCATGGCGCTCTCCGAGGTCCTGTCCGAAGCACCGTAAAAGGTGTCGATCGTTTCCGCGAGGCGGAGCTGCGCAGAGGACATGGCTGCGAGCGCGGGCTGTCAGCTACGCAGGCAAGGGCGAGCGGCAGAAGTGGAGAGTGTCGCAAACGTACCACGCATAGAGTCGAGGTAGGACTTCCCATCTTTCTGCAGTGTACCACATTCCTTCTCGAATCTGCTCGCACGGATCTAAGCCCAGAGTCGAGGACGCAATGGAGGATGAATGGACGCACACTTTGTATTTCGCCTCCTCAGACGCAAAATCCTGATCTACGGTGCGTTCTATTTGGCCGGTTTTTTGCAGGAGCTGCGTGTGGAGCAAGGAATGTTGGCACACGGAACAGAAGGGGGTTCCATACGTACTGTTGTCCCTGCTCGATTCATCGACTTTTTAAATCTAAATAGCACATTAAGCGAACGTTGTGGCCATATTTGGACGGAACACACCCTTGCCAACTCATTTTAACGCGGAAAGGTTCTGTAAATGAGGGATGGTTGGGATGGTAGAGAGGAAGAAACGAACGGGAAAGAGACGCGAGACCGTGACGAAAGTGAAAGTGAAGAGCCCTAGGTGGCGCAACGGCAGGGAAGGGCCGCGCTTATGTCAGCGATAACTTGAACGTGACCCGGATCAGAGCCCGGCAGCGAAGAACACCCAAGCAAGTCACTTGGAAGGGCCAGTCTATTGATCGCCTAACGCTATTTCTCCTTTCCATGCAAACTGTAATCGGATTTATCACCCTCTAGGCACAGCTGCCGTACTGCCGACGGGAAAAATCACACCTCACAATGAACAGGCGCTTCGCTCTACCACCGAGCAAGCCACCGAGTGTTCTCTCTGTCCGTCTCTGCGTTCACTAAACATGGCGACATTTACTCTGAAAATAAAGAGAAAGACAACAAGTTTTGGGATTTCCCAGAAAGCATCTACGCCTACTCGGAGCGTCTCGGTTCTTGGCCAGATTACGTCCGAATATCGTCGAATTAACTGAAGGCTATTCCTTCTGAGCGCCCGGGCACGATTTTCTTTTCAAGCCTGTGTTATTACGCCCTGTCCCTGTTTATTACGTGCTGTCCATATAAATACTTTGATTGACGAACTGGATCTGTTTTCACGCATGTCGGCTTTCCCTGACTCGTGCCGTCGTCCACTCCTTCTGCACAACTATTCGTAAAGATGCTTCCCGATACCGTCGCTCCTTCACTGTTCTTTATTAGTTCTCTCGCTTTCTTCACAATAATCGTCCAACAACTGCTCTCGTTTCACAAGTCCCGATGGAACACTCATGGTGGCCAGGCCAAGCGACGGATCTTAGCTATCTCCGCTACTCTCTTTGCTGTCCTCTTGTCTACTCTCTCCGGCGTCCTAGGTCTCCTCGCGAGCCAAGCACGGCGCGTGGGTGACTACCCGCGCGCAACACGTGCTACTGTTAGCGAACAGATTGTTGTTATTGCCCTACAGTTCGGACGTAAGTTTCGTGTATCCTATCACGGGAAAAAAAACTCACCGGTACTCTCTAGTCTTGGTGTACTCGATGTTTATTCTTAATATGAAAGTTCTGGTAGAGCCTATACCCTCATCACGCATCGGGATCCTTACCTTGGAAAACGTGAGGGGTCTCACGGCAGTCATGTCTTGCCCCCTCGTTGCAGGTTCGTATTTTTGCCCTTCTCCATGTGCTCGGTGACCTCACGCAGTTCACATATAGTCACAGTCATCTCGACCGCCTTTGCGGCACTCCAAGAAGACTATCCAGCCGCTCGCTTCCCGGCGATCTGTTGGCTTGCCATCTTTATACCCCTGTTCGGTGTTAGCATCCTCCTTTCTATCCGCCACACAAAGGAGCACCCGATCATTGCCCGTATGTGGCTCGTCTTCGCTATCGGACAAGCCTGCGGAGCCCTCTCCGCTACTTGCACGGTCGTTGGGAAAGGGGACTTTCAAACCCCTGCCTCCCTTTTTGGTGCGTTCTGGAGTACATGTGTTACGTTTGCCCTCCATAGTGCGTCCCGTCGCTCCCTCTCTGTCGCTTTTCCCCCGTTGATTGCCGCCTTGACGCAGTTCAATCAACTATACCCGATCCCCATCCGAACCCGCCCCTTTCGGGACAAGACCCATTCAGACGCGGGGGATCCCCTCGCGTTCTCGCGCATACCCCTCGTTCCAGTAATATCGGGTCATTTCGACCACTGGAGATTGCGATCACCACTTCCACGGAGGATTTTCGCGCTCTGCAGGATCCGTTCGCCTCGCCTGCCTCGCCGCTCTCGGAGAAATCATTTCCTCTGTTTGATGCGGTGAGGAAGAAACGTCTTTCTGTCCTATTGGGTTCGACTCGTCACTCGTCACCCGCAGCTCTGAGGCTGCCACCAGTGTTCCTGCAGTCTCTCGAGGATGACACACTTCCGCTCTCGCCGCCACCTACCGCGCTAGTGCGGGCGCCGAAGCATGCGAGCATCAGTGGTGCTTTTGGAGCGTGATTTTTGTCTAGCATACGCGTGTAATAGGTATAGGGTGTGTGTATGTATGTACGTGTGGCAGTCCACCGATCTGTTGTAACGCGCATGTTGTTCATTTCTCTTCTTCACGAGATGAGCCAGAAAGGAGCTTCCCAAATGTTCCGTCGACACAGCTTGCACTAAAACTCGATCATGAAACATCGCGCGTTTTGACGTGTTCTCATTCCTCATTCTCGCCAGACCGCTGTCGCACGGCACCCACGTTTTTGGTCCCTGACCGCGGCCCCAGGGTTCGATGGCTCTTCTGTTCTGGACGCACTTGCCCCCTTCGGTTATATACTTGCGCCCACCTCTCCTGTTCTACTCTCCACTCATTTACCATCCTCCCAAACATCCTACAATCTCTCCCCTTCGACTGACTATGAAGCCCTGTGCACAGACCCTCCGCGAGATCCCCGGCTCGTTACGCCGCGCGACCCCCGCCCGGCTGCTCCACACGCTCTTCGTCTTCGGCGCGACGAGCCTGATGCTCGCTCTCGTCGTCTACACCTTCATCCTCCTGCTCCTGCTCCGCTCCGTCTCTCTCGAGCGTGCATCGCGTCGCGACCGGCACGTCACGTTTCTCGTCGACTCTGAGACGTCCGAGAGCTCCCGCACTCCCGCGCGCCGCGCGCCACCACCACCTCCGCCACGCCTCGCGGAAAAAAGTAAACCCACGCCACCGCCCGTGCCCACGCGCGCAGTGGTGCCGTCCCTCTCCCTCACCGTCACGCCGCGCGAGCTCGAGCCCCCGACGCCGGACGTCGCGGAGGACCCGCTACGCGCGCTCACCCGTATCTGCGCATTCCTCGTATCGAACACCGCGCGCGCGACGCAGCGCGACGAGCTCGGTGCGACGCCGCCCCTAGCTGGGCTGGAGCCGTATCTCGATGCCGTAAATGTGGATCTCGCGTACATCGACGAGGTGGTCGTGGGAAAACGCGCTGAGGCTGAGGAGGGAGAACACAACGCAGAAGATGGGCCTGTGCCGACGAAGGTAGAGGTTGCGGAGAGCAGTAAAGGCGCGAAGGATGCAGGGGCAACTGCGAGCGCGGATTTGGGTCCAGGTGGAGGGGTTGGCGTTAGCGCAGATGCGCATGCACACGACGAGCTAGATCTCGTCCAGCCCCAGCAGGCTGTCAGTGCACCCGCGCCTCCCCCTCCTCCTTCCCGATCCCAACCCCCGATTCCACATACGCCTCCACCTCCGCCCCCGCCTATCATCACCAGCAATCTATACCCCCCACCTGCCAAGCCCAAGCCCAAAGCCAAAGCCAGCACCGACTCCGGTACCACCACGGCTGCCGCCTCGTCCACAGCAGCCCCCTCCATTGCGGCAGTCCCCTCCACCGCCGGCAGCATAACGGCAGCCAACCCGCGACGGCGCAAAGACGCCGTGCTGCGCGTGACTCACGCGAGCGCCGACCCTGGTGTGGTCGACGCAGACGCGGACGATGCTGCTGTGCGAGCTGCGGCGCTGCTGGCGCGGTTCGCAGACATCGGGGCGGAGCTTGAGGGCACCGTGCGCGAGCGGGGCGCTGCGTTGTGGGCGGCGCTGTCGCGGCGTCGTGCGCCGCTCGACCTGCCCGTGCCACCGTTGCCACGTACACGCTCGTCAGCCGCGCTCATCGCTGCGCGGGGCGCGCCGGTTGTCGAGGCGTCGCGCGCGGTGGCGCACCAGGCTGCGTGGCGTGCGCGGTTTGCTGCTTATGGGAGGTTGTTTGGATCGACTGCGGAGCAGGTGTAGGGTGTAGCTGCTGATCGATGGGACTTGGACTTAGGGGACCGATCCTTTTTATTTTTCAATCGTACTGTACTTGTGGAGGGCTCGAGGGGAATAAGTTATTACGAATGCATTTCATTTATTTTTTTACCTCATACATATTGTAACGCACGTAGGGTACATGTCGCTAGTTCACTTCGCATGTTTTGAAATGGCTGTAATTCAGTTAGTAGGCCCATATAGGATCGCCTGAACTTGAACTTGCGACGGAGCGCTGGTTGTGGGCATTGCTCTCAGTGTGTTTGCTAGCAGATGTGAGCCCAACCCCATCTGTATACGCTGTCGTAATGTGAACGCGTCAGCGACTTAGCCCCCCTATCACTTGCGCGCAGGAACCGTCATGGTCTACGGGCGCCAAAAATCGTCAATCATACCCTATCCAGCTGCGTGCGTGCACGGCAGCTCGTCCTCATTGCAGTGCTACTTCACCGGAGGTGGCAGTGCCGGGGAAGGGAAGGGAAGGGTCGTGCTCGCAAAAGGGGCCGAAAAAGAAGGAAACTGTTTGCGATCTCGATCGCTAACAGCTGTGCTCGAGGAGCCGGCGCGGCGCAGGAAGAGGGTACTACGTCACCGGCCGGCTCGGTTGTGGTATGAGATGTGCCAGTTTAGATGACGTGGGAGCGAGGAGCGACGCGAGACGCCAGGGCTTCGGGCACCCCTCGCTCGCTCGCACAGGGAGCTGGCGGCATGATTGGTAAATATGACTGCGGTGACCAGCAGCTGGGGAACGTGAAATGGATCATGCGCGATTGGCGATCGCGCACGGTTGATTAGTGACACCCTTTCTATGGTGGTCCGGCGGTATTCCGCTACGGGATAGCGCAAGAGGGAGGAGACCCCGCTCGCGTAGGGGCTCTTTGATGGAGGGCCTGCTGAACACGTACGTACGTACCATCGAGGCGAGGGCTAGGACCACCGCAAGATTTGATCCTGATCAACAACGACGGCATTGGCATCATCACGGTGTGACACTGTGATGCCCGTTGATCGGTTTCAGAGTCTTGAGAAGGAGAGTCTTCAGTGGCCCGTGCTTCACAAGGAAGTGATCCAACGAAACTCGGAACTGCCAAGAAAAAAACATGATCTGCACACCTGCAACCCAGAGCCCACCCAATACAGTTTTGGGGGAGGGGGAAATGTGACGGCGAAGGAAGACCGATCCAAGACCAAAGGAGGCATGAGACGGAAAGGAAATTTTGTTGCTTTCAGAGGCCCATCAGTCGTGTGCTCCACAGAACAGACAAGTCTTCGAGCGGGAGCACTGCGAGAGTAGGTGCCCTCCACGAAGAGTCGTGGGGCTGGAGGCGCCAAGACCTGCCCCGTGTCCATAGCCAAGAAGTTACCCATCGATAAGGAGAGAGGGGGGCACCCGTGTCAGCCACGGCGGGTGGAATGAGTAGCAGCCGGTGCGTCGTGGGGAAGCGAGCTCCAAAGAAATGAACATTGGCAGGTGAGTGAACACCGTCCACGAAATGAATGGGATACACTGTCACCACCTCTCGCCAACTCCGCCATCAAGATCAAAGAAAGAAGTGTAGAGTACCGAGCAGAATTACTCGTTCAGTAAGCCACTGCGACGGCACCTCAAAGGGAATCTTCTCAGGCTAACTTGAGGAGAGTCATTTACTGTACTGACAGGTAATGGTAGCGGACAAGGCGTTAGTGTGTATGACTTTAGACGGTTCGATCGTGCGAGATCTCGTGGACACTGGGCACTTGCGCAACCCTATCATGGGCCGCGGTTGGGGGAGTTTCGACAGAACGCGGGTGCATATATTTAAGTCCTATAGCACTCGGTTACTTCTGCCTGCCAGTTGTTGCTATGTAATTAGTCTCAAAGTACCGCGTTGCCTTAGAGCAACTATGTACGTGCCAAGATACTAGTACCCACCAGGACCCTTGTGAGGCGCTACGAACTCAGGCTCGTCGAACTTGAAAATGCTTTACACTGTGAACCCGGGCCCTTGACGCGTGCAGTGCACTCCATCGTTTCCCATGCAACGGAGGTGGCTTCGTCATGCCGAAATGGGCAACAATTTTAGAGTTGCCGTCGAGTTGCCGTCCCGAATCGGGCAGATTCGGGCAGCCCTACGATGTTTTCCATAAGGGTACCCTGTCCTGCAAATATCTTCTTCAACGAGGCACTTTTTTTCTTGGGGATGTGCATAAGGAGTTAACATATCGGCACGCGGGAGGCAGTTTCGTGAGACATAAAGGAGCTCGCGTACACACGCAACTTGCCTGTTGAGAGCGATGCGGTGTCCGAGGTCGGCATGCGCGTCGTAGAGGGCAGCTCCCCCGTAGCGAAGAGGGCTCTTGAAACTACGCTCGCCCGAGCAGCGAGCGTTATTTTGTCCGATGCGAGTAGGAGTGTCTTGTGGACGTGTCGTGATCGATTTAAGGGTAGGTCAGAAGTTGCCTCAGTGGCAAACCCGTTGATAGGAATTAAAACTCAGCCTGTCTATCGGTTTCTCATCTTCGCATACAAGCTAGTCATGATACGGGCAATACGGACATCATGTGGACAAGTAGGTGACGCATATACTTGGAGGCCTTGCTATGCACATAACTTCGGATAGACCCCAGTCATCACAGACTCTCATAGGAGGCTTCTTACGTGTTAGCTTATCGGATCAAATATAGCCTGGGGCACGGCGTGGTCGACTAGACGCTCTCACTGTACACCCACTTTAACCCCCAAGATACGCTCCCATCCACTATGGTCTCCGCCCGTGCACAAGATGTGGAGCTTCGGAAAATGATCTCAAATTCGTGCGTGAACGGCCATTGATCCCTGAATTTCTTGATAGTGACCCACTACTCCAGTCTAGGTCCCCCAGCATCGCGAAACTCAGAAAGATGGTGCGTCGATCCCTCCATCTTGTGGCGATGCTCGCTCAAGGACAGACCTGGACAGCACCCGAATCTCCGAATCGCAGGGAAGCTCATCCCGGCTGCGTGTTGAAGTGACCGGTACGTACTAGTACTCCAATCCTCACTCGTTGGTACCTTGATAACTGCTTATTCTGTCTTTGTTAGTTCTCCTAGCACACAATATTCCGCGTATCAAGAATCAGTTTGGTCTGAAGAGGCGGTTCTTCGTTTCTGTGACCAGTCAAGCGACAACACAGAAGACGTCACTAACAAGCGTTCCGACTGAGGGATCAACGGCAGAGTGGAACGAGAACCTTGGTGCCTTGTAAAACATGCCTTTTGATCCTCTTTTTCCCGCTCAGTTTTGTTCAGCATTGTACAACCGCCTTCCGGTCTTGCACTGCGTCTTTATGCGAAGCGGCTAGCACGTCAAGATCTCCTTATCGGAATGCATGAGATGATACCCGCCGAATCCCAAACTGGTTTGTCTCTTATCAGAAAGCTAGCTTGTTCGACTAGCTGAACATCTCGGGTATAGGCGTTACTTTTACCCTCACCAATAGCGCCAGACAGGCTAGACGGTCGATCCGGCCAGTCACGCTCGATTTGACAGTCATTGTTTCACCAAACACAACTTCCTATCCAGTCTTGCCTATGTCGCTAGTGATTGGTCGGCGAGGGGGGAATCAGGGAATGTCACCTGCAGGGAATGCTCTCCATGGCGCTGGCGAAGCTATAGCGACAATTAATCTCTCAAAGACATGGGAAGGTGCTCTTGAAAGGATCAAGTGGGTTATGGATACTGTGAGCTCAGTTGCAGAAGTGCGTCGCAATGTCCCCTTTTTACCAATTCTTCACTGAGCCGAGTTGGCCCCCAGCTTCACCCATACGCAAAGATGGCATATAGTCTACTTTTTGCGATCCCCAAGGTAGTCTGACTGTGCTGTTGTCGGATTGAGTGTTTATTTGGGTGCTAGACCCTCCTAGAACAGTTTCAACGCGACGACAACATCCGAACCTTACTTGTCGCCATGCACGATGCGTTTGATTTCGCAAACCAGGAAGACCGTTTCAAAGCTATCGGGCGTGTGTCCACGCAGGTACAAATTCTCACGCTCATGTTGCAGCATGTCTGTAATTGCTGTGACTTTATCCAATCGTATGCAAAAGATTCCCAATTCTGTATGTAATATTTACCTATTCCAGGGACCAACGTAAACACGCAGTTTTCAGGGAAGCGAACGTTGAAGAATATTGGTGGCCAAGTTAACAAACAAATCGAGGACTTCCGCACCACCCTTCACGAACTCCAAAAAGCTTTCTTGGACGAAGCTACGATCACCACGGAGATAACTGCACTCCAAATTCTGGACGATGTGGGAATAGTTTCAGCCAATTTCGGCAGGATTTCAAGTCAGCTCGACGGGATGGCTACCCATCTGAAGTGGGTATCTAGCCAAGTTTCAGATGCCGGTACGTAGTTCTTCTACCTTGCGAATTGTGGATCTGAGGATTGTCACAGAGCTAGACGCAAATATCAGAGAAATCCCATACGGCACAGGCTCGCGATTCACACCCGACAAGGGTTGTCTTCCGGGAACACGCACAGCGTTCTTGGACTTTATTGTCGATTGGGTGAACGACCCCACTTCCGACTGTTGTCTCGTTCTTTTCGGGCCAGCAGGTACGGGAAAGTCATGTATTGCGCATGAGGTCGCACGCCGCTTCGACAAAATGCATCGTCTTACGTCATCATTTATCTTTATGCGGAAGGAGCAATCCAAACCTCATCATCTTTTCACGACCCTTGCTCGCGATCTCTCCGACCGCTATCCTTCGTTTAAAGCCGCGCTCGGAAGGGTCGTGAAGGACAACTCCGCTCTTCGAGTCGGCACACGTGACTACGCTACCCTGTTTCAATCCCTTATCCTGGAACCTCTTAAGGATCTGCACATTGTTGGACCTATTCTCGTTGTAATCGACGCCCTGGACGAGAGCGGGGATGCAACTGGTAGAGTGGGATTACACACATTTCTTGCTAAAAATGTCATCAGACTTCCATCGAACTTTCGTGTGTTCGTTACCTCGAGACCAGAGGACGCCATCGAGTCTGCGCTCGTGGGAGCGCAATCAGTTAAGATCAGACACATGGATGATCTCGAACTGGCTGCTAGAACGCATGACGATATTCTTGCTTTTCTTCGGGAGAGGCTCCCTTCGGACGAGTTCGGAGATTGTCGCGACGAACTGGCGATATATGCAGAGGGATTGTTTCAGCGGGCAGTGGATGCCAGTCAAATCATCTTGGATTATCCCGAGCGCGCATCCTTCCGTGGGCGACACAGCACATTCCTCGTTAACTCCGAGTCAATGGTCACCCGCACTCCCGCCCGCCGTTCGCCACTGTCGCCGCGACTCCTTGAACAAAGTAAGTCTACGCCCCTGCCTGTACGCACGCGCGCAGTGCTGCCATCCCTCTCCCTCACCTTCACGCCGCGCGAGATCGAGCTCCCGACGTCGGACAGCGCGGAGGACCCGCTGCGAGCGCTCGGCTACATCTGCGCCTTCCTCGCGTCGAGCATCGCGCGCGCGCGTCAGCGTGACGAACTCGGTGAAACGCCGCCCCTAGCCGGGCTGGAACCGTATCTCGATGCCGTGCGTGCGGATCTCGCATCCATTGACGAGGAAGTGACGAGGAACCGTGCTGAGGCTGAGGAGAGGAGTGCAGACGACGGGGCTGCATCAACGAAGGAAGCGGCTACGGAGGCCCTGCTACTCGCGCTCAACCGCATATGTGCCTTCCTCGCGGCGAACATCGCGCGCGCGGCGCAGCGTGTCGAGCTCAGCGCAACGCCACCCCTGGCTGGGCTGGAACCGTATCTCGATACCGTGCTTATGGATCTTGCGTACATCGACGAGGTGGTCGTGGAGAAGCGCGCTGATGCCGAGCAGGAGAGGAGAAAGAACGATGGTGCTGCAGAAATGAAGATAGCGGTTGCGAAGAGCATAGATGGCGCAGGCGCGAGTGGTGCAAGTGCTCGTAAGCCCGGGATTGGTGAATCCCATCCTTCGCACGGGCCGGTGACAGTGGGCCGCTTTACCGTGCCTCAGTCAATTTATTTACTTTTTTTAATCTTTTCCTGTTATTTAATTGTTCGATTACATACAAAATGAAAGTAAACATGCAATAATGGGCAAAGAAATGAGCAGACCGGTGCGTGGGAAGGGCACGATTAGAACGTCACTGAGTGCGAGTGCGGATTCGGGCCTAGGTGCAGGTGCAGGTGTCAGAGCGAACGCGCATGCGCTTGACGAGCCTCTGACGGGTCTTGTCCAGCCCCAGGCTGCCAGTGCACACACGTGCCTCCCTCTCCTCTCGCAGTCCCCAACTTCACATCCACCGTGACCCCCACCTCCATCCCCGCCTATCAACACTCACAATCTATATCCTCCGCCCGACAACTTCAAACCCAAACCCAAACCCTGCGCCGGCTCTGGTATTACCACGATAGCCCCTTCCACTCCCGATATCACGAGAGTAGCCAACCTGCGATGGCGCAAAGACGCGAGTACCGACACTGGTGCGGATGACACAGACGCAGATGACGCGGCGGTGCGTTCTCATGGCAGCGTGCGTCGCTTGACCTGCCCCTGCCACGTATACGCTCGTCGGCCGCGGCTGCAAAAGGCGTGCCGGCCATCGGGGCGTCACGCGCATCCGGCTGCATGGAGTGCGGTTCACGGTGTATGGTAGGCTGCTTAGGTTGGCTGCGGCAGACGCAGGGGTATGGTCGATGGTCGATGGTCTTTGGGACTTAGGGCCTTAGGGGGCCGATCCCTTCTTATTTTTCAATCGCAGTGTACCGGCGATGAGCTCGAGGGGAATAAGCGCAATTCATCTTTTTTCTCACCTCATACACACGGGGGACACATGTCCTCGCTAGTTCGCTTGCATGAAAATGGCTAGAGTTCAGTAGACCCATATAGGATCTCCAACCCATCTGCAAAGGCTGTCGTAATGTGAACGCGTCAGCGGCTTAGACCCCTATCACTTGCGGGCAGGTACCGTCATGGTACGCGGGCGCCAAAAATCGACAATCACACCTTATCCAGCTGCGTGCATGCACGGCAGCTCGTCCTCATTGCAGTGCTGCTTCACCAGAGGTGGCGGTGCCAAGAGAAGGGTCGTGCTCGCAAAAGGGGTGAATAAGAAAAGACCGTTTGCGATCTCGATCGCCGGGCTAGCTGTGCTCGAGGAGCCAGCGCGGCGCGGGAAGAGGGTACCATGTCACCGGCCGGCTCGGTTGTGGTATGATGTGCCAGTTTGGATGACGTTGTGAGGCGAGGAACGGCGCTTCGGGGACGCCTCCCCTCGCTCGCTCGCACAGGGAACTTGACGGCATGTTTGGCTGACATGACTGCGGTGACCAGCAGCTGGGGGACGTGAAACGGAATCATGCGCGATTAGCGATCGCACGGGGTTTGACAGTGATACCAATTCTATGCTGGTCCGACGGTATGCCGCTACGGTGGAGGGGCTCGAGACCCCGCTCGTCTGGGGGCCCCTTGATGGTGGGTCTGCTGAACACGTACGTACGTACCATCGAGGCGAGGGCTAGGACCACCGCAAGATCTGATCCTGATCCACAACGACGACAATGGCATCATCACGGGTGTGACACTGTGATACTTGTTGATCGGTTTCAGAGTCTTGAGAAGGGAGAGCCTTCTCTGGTCCGTGCTCACAGGGAAGTGATCCAACGAAATCGGAACTGTCAAAAAAAAAAAAAAAGACCTGCACATTTGCAACCCAGAGCCCACCCAGGACAGTTTGGGGAGAGAGGGGGATGTGAAGGAAGATTGACCCTAGACAGAAGACAAAAGACAGAAAAGGATAAATTGTTGCTTTCAGAGGTCCATCAGCCGTGTACTCCACACTGCCGGCAAGTCTTCAAGCGGGAATACTGTGAAAGCGGCCTGATACGAGTCCTTCCTCCGCGGGGAGTCGTGTCACAGCCCGGGAGTTGGGGGACTGGACTCTGGAGGCGCCAAGACAATTCCCATGCCCATAACCAATAAGTTACCTATCGATAAAGGGGTTCCAATGTCAGCCATCACGAAGAGAGCGTTAACGAGGAACAGCGGGACCAGAGGGAGGGGCGTCGTGGGGAAGCGAGCTCCAGCGATCAGAGGAATGGACAGGTGAATGTACAGTACACTGTCCGTGAAATGAATGGAATATAGGTTGTCACCATCTCGGGTCAACTCCGCCACCAATATCAAAGAAAGAAGTGCATAGAGAAGAGCTTCGAGCAGAATTGCTCTTTCAGTACTAGGCCCACCGTGAGTCCGTGACGGCATCGTAGAGGTAAACTTCCAACTTGAAGAGAGTCGTCTATTTTTATGGTAAAGCTGCACTTGTATGTTATTTCAACCGTGAGATCCCGCGGACTCCACGGAGGTAGCGATAAGCCAGAGACAGACACTTGTGCAACGGAGGAGCTTCGATTCAGACAGAACGCAGGTTCATATAGTTTGCTCGGTTACTTCTGCTTGCCACTGGCAGTCGGGAAATTGTCTCATATCGTGTTGCCTTGGAGCAGAAATACGTATCAAAATGAAATGAAACGAATCACAGTGCCAAGATATCGAACTCACCAGAACCCTCGAGACGCCACTCACTCAGGGTAGAAGATAGTGAACTCGAAAGCGCATTATGCCGTAAACCCTTGACATGAGCCACGTGTACTGGCAACAGGTGCGGCTTCGTCACGCCGGAATGGGCGACAATTTTAAATTTTACAATGGACAGCAGAACCACCTGTTTGTATTGTAATATAATAGTGTCTCTTGCTACCTACGTCACTCATTACCGAGAGTGACAGAGAAGAATGAGGAGAAAAGCAGAACAGCAAAATGGGATATCTCTCTCTCGACGGTGCAGGTATATAACAAGGTATAAAGTGGCGTCATGAGTGTGGTAGGAATTTATGTGTGGCTGCGTAAGGGGCATCTATAACAAAAAATGGGTGGTGGGGGAGCCATGGGTGTTGTAATCTATAAATGCGTCTGGAGAGTATCTATGCTACAAGAATGGAAGCACGCAGGATTTACATCACCGACGACCCTTTCTACGCTTCTTTGAGCCATCAAGGACAGCACCGGCATGGGCTGCAAGCGCCTTGAGTTGCCCATTTGTGTGAAGCTCCCGAATCGTATCCATCGAGCCGACGGGCTTACCCCCAATGAGGAGAATCGGGAGCTCGGACGTATCGGTAAGTCGGAAGAGAAGCGGAATAAGGACGCCCGCATCAGCTGTGGGACACACGGTTCAAGTCAGATGTCCGAAAAAACCACACGTTTGGGGATACTCACCTCGTTGGTCGACGCCAAAGAAGGTTGGAGTCGGCTTGAGATCCATGCCATCCAGAATGGTCTTGAGCTCACGTGATACGGGAGATACCGTCTGTCAACACGGCGCCCGAGGAAAAACAAATGAATAAGAAAAATAAACAAAGGCCCGTGGGCGCGGGGGGTGGAACGGGGAAGAAGACAGCGGTCGCGATGGGGGATGTGATAGACACTTTGACTTACCTTAGAGAATACGACCACGGGATTACGGAGCCACACTTCGCTAACCACATTAGCGACTTCTTCCTCTGCTCGAGGACTCCGCGTGTCAAAGTCAAGGACGAGCTGTGGGTCGATCGTTTGCATGGGGTCTATGTCTGTGGGGATGACGTTCTGAGGAAGTGCAGCCATGAATGCGGTCACCGCGCCGAGCTCCTGTTCAGGCGAGAGTATGATCTCCGGTCGATGCTTGTGGGCGCTGCCGGGGGGAGGACTCGGGAGCTTCTCCACCAGCTGGCGCCAGGCATCTTCTGCGGCGGCGTGACTGTGACGATGGTGGCGATGGGGGGAATGACCAGGGGCAAGGGCGGGCGGAGAGACGAGACAGACATAGGTGGTGACCATGACGAGGGACAGGAGGCATAGGATAGTAGCACGCTGGCGGGACTTTCGCGGGAAGAAAAGATCGATGAACGCCGCGAGGATGCCGGTGCTTGGAGAGGAGGGGCCGAAGGAGGAGAGATGGGGACCCAGGGGGTGGGGCATGCCGCTCTCGGAGAGATGGCGCTGGGAAGCGGTTCGACGATGCATCAAAAGAGCGTGGTTATATAAACGATAGTGAGGACGGAGGAGTGTGTCGATGAATGATGATAGAACGAGTCCAAAGTAGGTTCAGCTCCCTGCGCCCGATTAATTTGAATCAAAACAACAAAATATTCCGGCGTCTCCTTCAGCGCTCCAGCGTTTATATACTTCATCCCTCCCGCCGGTACACCAGACCTTCGCTCAGTCCCCTTCAAGTCTTCTCCTTCTATCGATGCTCTTTCTTCATCCCTCTCTCATCTTGCTATAATCTCCTATGTATCTCACTTGTATCGGTTTGTATCCCCGCTTGTATCCCCGTGAAGCGACTATCACCCGAATTTTAAAATAAAAGAATATACGTAAGATAGCTCCTGATCAGGGCATAGCCTCTAACCGGATTTTTTGACATTTGTTTGTCGGCCTTTAGTTAGCGTGCTTTACAGTCGCATGGCCCAATGTCATCTTAGTGGATCCCTGGCGTATCAAATGTGCATCAGTTTTTTTTTTTGAATCCGTTTGTTGTATATTTCGGAATGACGTCCTTCTTTGAGTTTAACACCCAACTATCGCAATTCCTACGTCCGAGGAATTCAACTCGAGTGTATATGTGGTTGTAACTACGGTACGGGATATCCACTCAGGCGGCGTGCGGCATGCGGCCACCGTGTCTCATCTCACACCACCGGGGACCGTTGCCGTGATATCATTCTTCTCGGCTAACCGACTACCCCGCCGCAGGCTCAATGAAAACCACCACTTCATTAGAAGTGGTCCTACAGTAATAAAATGGACGTCGCAAAGCTCAGTTGTGTGGGAAGCAGACTACTTCCCAGCTCGTCAACTTACTGTATTAAACTTTTCTCGCCACTGAAGGGTAAGTTATGAGCAACCAACACTACTGTACTGGTGGCTGATTCGATTCTTTTTTTCTTGTTTTGTTTAACTCCGCGACGACGACTCATATCGTCGGACGCCCGCTGTCTATACAAGGTACGGGTAGTGGCGCACCCCGGAGGCGACAGCTCGGATGGCGGAACTATGTGAGGAATGCGTGCTTAACGAGACTGGCGGGCCGGTCGACTCCCCCCGTGTATGGGAATACAGTCGAATGAAACCCGAGGGAAATAGAAGTATACTTACGGAATCGTGGTTGCCCCCGGTCACTAATATCCGATAGCCTAGTCCTCCCCCCAGCATCAGATGACCCACCTCACAGTCCCCACGAGGTCAAGCAAAAGATACGGCCTGCCAATTCGGGCTTGGGTCCTACGGCCGTGAGCGAAGACGGGCAATGAGGTCTACGCATGAAGGTGACCCGATCCGGAACGAAGTACACTATGTATCACGCCGCATGGGGGGACCCACATCATGCAACGCATTGCGCAAAGACGACCGTGACAACCATAAGGGGCCCAGACGCCACGAGCGCCGCAGAGAAGTGCTGTTTGTCCTCTCCCCTTCCAGCGATATGGAGCAAACACGGAATTTCGGTGCACGGTTCTGATCAAGCAATGCAATGCCGACCTTGCCGGCCTTGCTTCGGCCAGTGACAAGAAGGCCCGTGCCATCTTCGTGCCAGTAGCACCCCCGGCCCACCGAAGCATCTGGTCAGACTTTCTTTACGGCAGGTAACACCTTACATGCACGGCTGGCTGCCAGATGTAGAAACGGCGATCCCAAAAAAAAAGAAGTCCACGCACGGTCGGTCGGCTCGCTTATTATCCAGAAAGGCAAAGTCTCCATGTACAGATGGCAGATTTCAGATTAGCCGAGGCCACTGGCACTTAGGTACATGCAGTACAATGCGGCCTCGGAAACCTGTCATTTGTTTGTTTGATCCCCTCACCCTCAAACAGGCCCCGGCTTGACACATACGTGGCGAGCAAGGAGAAATACCGGAGATCAGTCACTTATCAGTGGCGATACAATGACACTATTTATATATTGCTGATCGCGGGTGTAGAGGGGAACACAGACAGGCAGATTCCACCGCGCCGTACTAGGGGACGCTACACACTCTATTGGCGGATATAGATATACCTTGACTAGGATGGGGTCAAGAACTGCTGTGACAGGCGTATGTTCTTTCGGTCTAAGGCTATACAGCTTGCAAGTGCTTTGTCCACGTACTGAACATCGTGCGCTATCACACGTTCGATGAGAACGTTTCTTTTTCGTGAATAATCTACCCGACGGTTGGAGTCGTCATTTTCGAGAGATGGAATCTGAGTCTCAAAGAACGCGCACGAAATAGCGAAATGAAGGGACAGCACCCAGATCTTGTCTCGGCAGGGGTCGGGCGAGATGTATCTAGCGGAGTTGTCAATTAGGTACTGTAGATTACCATTCGCGCCCATGCACGCACGGTGATGCTTATCGAGCCACCCCTCTTATCGCCTTGTCTCTGTGGGCGTAGGAGTTCGCAGGGCATGTGCGCGAAGGTTGGACTACCTTCTATCACCCGTGATGCATGTGATTCGTTGCGCCCCCCAGATGATCTTCCTGTCCGTGTCAGTCGTACCTTGCGCCATCACCTCTCGTCCGCCATAATAGCAAATAATGACACTAGGCTTCGTCTTTCCCGTCCGCCCGACTGCAATCCGTGCCCCTGATCAAGAGCGCGGCACCCCAAGATGCTAGGGCTTAGTCGGTCATGATGGCCCTGATGCCGAGGACGCATCTCACTTCAACATTGTGTCCACGGCCCGTACACCGCGGTTAACACGGGCAGGTAAACCACGGAAGAGGGGACGTGAGAAGAGGCAGAAAAAGAGCACTGTAAGGGTGACCTAGAGAATCTTGGCGCCTCTATCTTGTTGTTGTCGTCCTCGCCTGGTAGCTTGACGGGTAGGCTCATTCCTCTGCGCTATTTGTCTCGGGTGATCTGGTACCCACCCCGGGGGTGGATACTTCCCTTTTCTTCGGGGGTACTGTAATGTATCAGCACGGGAATAACAGATCAAATACTGCTTCGCAAAGTTCGAGTCATTCATTTGAAATCCTGGGTGCCAAGTGGCCTTTGTGTGGCGAACGCAGATTATGCCAACTTCGGCTTCGGAAGGCGACACGGACCGACTCCAGACAGAAATTGCTTGTGTGGGTTCTGAAGGCCGTGACAACCACCAAACTGTGGGAAGTGCGGAGGGTATTCGGGCTCCACAACTGAGAGCACCTGTTGTTGGTGGAGGTATCATTAAGAGCCCCGTAGTTAGAGTTCGCGCATTAGGACCGAGGGTAGCAGCGTGTCTAGCTATTAATACTTTCTATGTGGAGAACTAAGTGCAGGATGCTCGAAGAGGGCCAGATGAGATACGTTTCGCCGTTTGTGTAGATCCGACTGCCATGTGGATACCAGGACGACGACACTGCAAGCTAACCATCCACTTGCTACCTGAGAAGGGCCAAGATTACAGCGTCGCAGCGCCCTTTCCCCGGGCTACACATTCATTAGGCCACGATAGGTAAAGATGGTTCAAGTTGGCCCCAGAACGACCAGCCTGAGAGTGATCTTGAAAGTGATGTTGTTGTGATCGGCCCGACTGCCGTCCACCCACCTCCACAGTATCAACTCATTCGTAGCAACAACGACAGCGAGTGAAATTCCTCTGCAAGATATGGCCCCGATAGCCCGACCTACGTCCGACCCATCCATCTTCCACCACTACCTTCTTGTACGCCTCCATCTGATGGCACCTTCGTCCGATTTTACCATAGCGGTCTGAGGGGGGCTCTCCCGGCAGGAACGATACCCTGCGCTCAAGGCGCAGCATCCCTCCCTCGACCGGCGCCCACTGCTCTTGCTCATCGCAGACGAGTTCTGGTCCCTCGATGCGCGGACATGGACCGCGCTCGCCTCTGTTGTCGTATGTTCTCCTGCAAAGCTTCTCCTGATCTTTACTGTACACGAGGACACAGGCAGATAGCCCTCCAGGGCTGCAGCAGCCATGGACGCACGACAAGGACGAACACGACGTCAGCGAGGACGCGGCGACCCCGCCGGGCATCGTGGTGCGCACGGACTACAGCGCGGGCTCGGACGACGCATGGGCAACGTTCTGCGCCGCGCTGCGTGATGCGGAGCGTGAGTTCTTCGCAGACCAGGCACCCATTAGCAGAAGCGGCGAACCGGAAGACGGCAGCGGTGACATGGAGATGGCGACTGGGCCACCGCCGCAAGCCGCTGGATCCGATGAGGGATCGGACGACGATAACGACGAAGAAGACGAAGGCGAGTCATCGCTATTCGCCCTGCTCTCCGACGCGGCGCACTTCGACAACATCTCGAACTTGCGCGCACTGCGCCTCCTCTTCGACGTCTCTGCCCGCGCGACACCAGGGTCTGGACAGCAGCAGCCCTCTGGCGGAGGCGGAGGGACCCAGCACCGGCTGAGTGGGCTGCGTGGACTACAGGAGACGTACGACGCGCGCGGGCGCACGCTGTGGATCTTCGATGCGCGCTCGCGCGCCGATGGCTGTGCACGGCTCGTTAGCGAGGCTGGGGACGTCGCCACGTGAGTGTCGCATCTTCTCTCTCCCTTCTCCCCCTTTCCTTTGGCACTGACTTCTATGCTACATGATGGGAACGTAGGGGAGACAGCTGGCGAGCACGCGCGACGCACATGGCTGAGCTGCAGGCGGGCCTCGCCGCGCGTGCGCTGCGTATCGACTTTGGTGGGCTCGATCGGTGGGACTATATTGAGCGCCGACGAAATATGCTTGAGGCAGACGCAGGGCATGCGGCAGTATTGAGCTAATTGTTTGGGCCTGGATTCGCCTAGCGGGTGCTTTTTCTGGTTCTCAGTTTGCAGCAAGGTCTTGGCATCGACCATGCGCCCAAAGACCCTCGAATTACTGGTCCCCACGAACTTATATCACGCCCGCTGTACACTAAGCCAGCTGTTTCCCGTGCAGCCCTCAATATATATAGCAACCCTGCAAGCCGAAAGGGCTCGTTTTGCGTTTGCATGTAGTAAATACAAACAGGAGGTATAACACGACTGATCATACTGCCGCACCGCACCTGCCTGACACTCCCCTTACGATGACACCGTCCAGACACGCACCAGGTTGTCGGTAAAGCCACCAAAGAGAGTCTGTCCATCTGCAGACCAGGCGATGGACACGCACTCTGGTTCACGCGAGTTGGCACCGACGTCAACAAAGTCGGGCTTGAGCTCGTCCACGATAGACCTGTTCAGTTCATTCACATCGGCGCGCTGACTCATTCAAAAAGAGGAGCGCAACATACTTGGACTCAAGGTCAAAGATCTTGACGCACGATGCGGTCGCAGCGCACAGCCAGTATCGGTTGGGTGAGAAGACAAGGGCGTTGACAATATCGCCTGCTTCGAGCGAATAGAGGTGCTTTCCCTCGTTGAGGTCCCAGAGCATTGTGATACCATCCTTGCCTCCTGAGGCTGCGAGCGAGCCATCTGGAGAGACAGAAATGGTGTTGATGTAACCCGTATGGCCGTAATGGTTGGTCTTGAGCTTAAATTTTGAGAGTTCCCAAACCTATAGAGTGACGTGAGTACGAGGGAAATACATCGAAGGTTATAAGAGGAAGGTCAGAGATCTTGGTGATATATTATAGTCTCATCGGGTGTGACCCTCTGAAGTAGCAAATATATATTATAGCATCACACCTAGAGACAGAAGAATAAGAAGTCGAAGCTAAAAAAACACACCTTTACAACTTTATCCCAACCGCACGAGACAATGACAGGGTTCATCACATTGGGGCTAAAGCGCACGCAAGATACCCTACGAAGGCTGTCAAGATGCCGCGGATCGAAGACAAAACGTCGCAACGCACCATTCGGTGTGGCCATCCTCCTTGATGTCATACTTGCACTCCCCGAGAGTGTTCCAGAGCTTGATGGTCCTGTCGCGTGAACCAGACACGATTTGCCTGTTGTCTGCACTGAAGCTGACGGAAAGGACGTCGGATGTGTGGCCAACAAATCTGCGGGTGGTGAGGCCGGTGTTGAGGTCCCAAAGGCGGAGTGTGTGGTCCCAAGAGGAAGAGAGAGCGAACTGGCCATCAGAGGAGATGACGACGTCAGAAACAAAGTGATTATGGCCACGGAGGATACGTTTGGGGTACCCGTATGAATCCTCGTCGCGGGTGAGTTGCCATACGATAATAGTCTTGTCTGTGAGAAGTTAAGCGAAAAAAGTATTTGAAGACAAAAGGTTCGGTTTATTACCTCGAGAGGCAGTCAAGATGACATCTGGGGTTTCTGAAGAGGTCGCAATGGCAGTGACCCAGTTCGAGTGACCAGTGAGAGAACCAAGGAATCGCAAAGATTCGGCCATCGTCGTTATCGTTATCGTCTCAACGCTGCGTTCGCCTGCCCTCCAAGAGCGTCTACGTGATTGTGACAGCCACAGTTACATCAACTGTATAGTTACTCGGAATACCCCGAGTGCGACTTCTTCACCCAGTCTCAGTCGAGTTCCAGTGGTGCAGTACCCATACCCATTCTACAACAATGTGCCACCTTCCCTAACTCATTGTATCGCACGGTGCTCCGTTTGATGGAGCCGCGCAGTTGCGTAACGCTGTGGAGTATTCTTGCGGGAGGGCCAGAGATATCGGGAAACGGCCCGAAGAAAGACCTAAGTCGTGCGGTGATTCAGCCCAGGGTCCACTTCTACCGATACCCCCTGGCAACATCTAGAAATCTCTCTGAAGGATCGTAGGAATGTCAATCAATCCGAGTAGAATACCTGTTATCAGTTCGCACCTCCTCCATTACTTGCTTCGTTTGGTACTCAAGATCGCTCCCCACAGTTGACACCGATCCCGGTGTAGACGATGCACTTGCAATGTCGTTCTTCATTTTCAGCTCAAATAACTGCGTTTATTGACTGGAGTCATAGTTTGTTGGCCATCGCGTCTCCGGAAATAGAGATCCTTGCATTTGTGGTCACCTTTGGTACGCCTTGCACCTACATCGATACCATCTCATCACCATATGTCCGGCTATAGGGAACACGGACTTGGAGGCCTCCTAGTGCGATTTATAATCTGTGCTTGTCGCGGGACTACTCACACCTTCTCAGCCTCAATATCTTCAAAATATATCAAGCTGTCGGCCGGCATATCGAACAACACCCGGAGGAGCGCGACCTTTTCCCGAATTACTCTCCCACCCGAAAGCCTTTCGTTGTCAGAGGTGCTGCGGGTCCTCTTAGCGGGGAACTACATGACGCCGCCTACTTTCATGGCCGGTACGCATATATCTACCTTCAATGAGGTCCATGCAATTGAGATACACAAGTGACGGCTTGGGAGAAATAACGCACTCGCACCCGGAATTCAATCTCCCACCAGAGTTGCTTTCCGTAGGCTTTCATCCACAACTCGAGCTGAGCGACCGTCCTGGCCACCAAGTCGCGCTCGACCTCCTACGTGACAATCCACCGCGCTCGGTGACATATATCGCGTTAGGCCCGCTGACGAACCTCGCTCGCATGTTGCGCATAGATCGCACGTTCGTGCGCGAGCGCATCGGTCGAGTCGTAATTATGGGTGGTGCGCTCGACGTACCCGGGAATGTCACTAGCTCTGCCGAATGTGCCCCCCCCCCCTCTTTTCCCTCTCTTTTCGGTTGACTGATATTCTATGTGCTTCTGTACAGTCAATTTTTTTGCGGATTCGTTCGCAGTCGCTGAGGTACTCAGATCCCCGACTACACGCCTACCACTTGAGCGCGTGCTCCTACTCCCTCTGGACATCACTCGCTCCCATATTCTCCCATTTTCTACCTATTCTAAATACGTCGACCCTACCTTCACAGAAGATACACCATCTGTACCTGCTTGCAAGACGTTGCTCACGCACTTTTCTAGCGCGTTCTTTCGACGGACGCGCCACGTCATGCGTGCGTTGGGCCTGGATGGAATGGAGCTCCACGACATTGCCGCAGTTTGGGCCGCGATTACGCACCCGCCTGGGTTGAAAGGGGCCGCTCCCGGGTGGACCGTACGCCAGCGCCGATTCGAGATGGAACGGTATGTTATACCCTATCTCGCGTAGGTTGACAGAGTTGATGGGTTGATGAACGACCACGTTTAGGACTGGCGAACTTACACGTGGTATGTGCGTCGTCGATAGACGTGACGACAATGCACGCACACCGGCGGCGAATTATGCGCATGTACAAGAGGCGCTACAAAGCCGTATGGAAGCCGGATCTACTGACACTGACAATTTTGGCTCCATAATTGTCTCCGTACCTGTCGACGTCGAGGATGAGCCATCGCTGCGACGTAAAAAGGACGAACCAGACGGGGTTCCCGTGGTTGAAGGCACGCCGGGGCCAGAAATGCTCTTACAGTTTATTCTGAAGCGGGTTTGGAATATCGAGGTTATCAAAGAGAGTCTTGCCACAGATAAGTTGCTCGTGTAATGAGTATCAGTGAACTATTTCGAACCCTGTTTTCATATAGTCATCATACTTTATTGTCTATGTGCACAGGCCGGAAACAAACATGGTTTTCTGATTTGCTAATCTAGTTTATACATGCAACACAAGACGAGTTGTCTCATCTCCCACCATGATCATTTATTTCCTCGGTGCAGCGGTGTCGATAACCTTCGTGGGGTTCCAGTCTGGGTAGAGACCGTTGTCGGGTGTGCCGTTCAGCCCATCCGTCGCCCAGTTGACGTGGAAATATGCGTCGAGGTCATAGGGATTCTCCGCGACTTTCGCGCGCAGCGAGTCAAGCGAGCGGTAGTTTACGTCGAGCTTCTTGCCGGTGCGTTCCTCGTAACCCTTGAATATCTCGTTGAACGTCTGCGAGTCGTAATTGGTAAGCGCCAAGTTCGAGAAATATCTAGCAACTTGAACATACCGCACGATCACCCTCCAGACGCAGGGTCTGGTTCTGTAGCCGTGCCTTGGGGGCGTTAACGAGGACATATGCAAGGAAGCGCGCGGTGTCGGGACGCGTGGTGAACGAGATCGGCGAATTACCATCGCCACCAATAGCGACTTTCCCGCTTGCCACATTCAAGCTCACGAGGCTAATTCCCAGACCAGCCAATCAGCCAGAGAGAAAAAGAAGACGAAGACGAAGAAAACAACGCACTCGATCCACAACATATCCGAGAACGGGCCCGTGTACACCAGCAGCAGCGGGGGACCAACCTCGCGCAGCTTGGTGTGTATCGCGCCTTTGATGCCGAGGGTGTTGTCCTTGAGGTTCTCCGTCGGCCCACCGAATTCACTCGGGATGAAGACCTCCGCGCCGGCAGCCTTGGCTGCCTGCGCGATGTGCACCTGCGCGTCGATCGCGAACGTGCTGATTGTGGAGATGACGACGTGCGCGCCGGCGAGCGCGGTCGTGAGCGCAGGCACGTCGGTGAATTCAGCGACAGTGATGCGCACGCCGCGCGCGGCGTAAGCCTTGTTTTGCTCTTTATCTTTGGAGGCCTATGGACTTTGTTAGCTGGACTGGGGACAACGCGCAGGTTGGACAAAAGGACGTACAGGGCGCGTCACGATAATGACCTCTTCGATGGCACCCGCGGCCTTTTGCTTGAGCAACTCATCGACGATGAAGCCGCCGACGTTGCCCGCGCCTACGACTGCGAATTTCTTGAAACCAGACATGATGTTGTTTGTGAGTGTGGTGAGTGTGAGTGTGTTGGATGAGTGAGTGTGTTGAGAGGTGAACGGCCAGAGTGGAGGTCTTTTATCTAGTACTGGCGGAGCTGTGTCGAGGACGCATCAGTAATGCAATTCTAACGCGAGGCGTCGCAAGTCACTCTTCCGGTATCTGACTACTATTGTGCTGAGAATATTCTGCCATACTTGGCCATTGGTTATGATGGGCGCGCTGGCGCCAATCCAAGCGCAAACCACATCCGAACGAAACGGGGGAAATTGTGGGGTAAATCAGTCAGCGGTTGCCCTGGTATTGCGCGAACGCCAGAACGATCTCGACAGTACTATGCTTTCGTCGGTGGACGCCCAGCAAAGATGAAATCACTTCTCTAATTTCCCATTACTTGTCACGTAAAGGTACCGACCAATTAGAGATGTGATGCCAAATCACGACCTGGCCGCCCGTCAATCAGCGTTAGTCAGTTTCGAGGTTGTAAAGAACGATGACACACAATGATTCTGTCATCGCTGACTTTGCCAAGCTCCTGTGCTCGTCGAGACAGTCATGTGCCTCCTCCCAATCCATCATCCTCTCGCGTTCCTTGTCCATTTCTGCGCCGTGTCACACTTCCTCTGCGTCGGTCTTCTTCCACAGATCTTACTGTACGACGCGTCTTGTCCACACGCCCTCCTGGACCTCCCCCGGTAGGCTATCCAGATCAACCGCGTCGTCGTTCGGAATGAACGTGTCCTCCGAGTACTCAGCGGCGGGCGCTTCACGTGCGTCGCTGGCGCCGTCATCGTAGTCCGCCAGGATCGTGTCCGCAACGGCGTACGCGTCGAGCATCGTCGACGCGAGCACGCCACGCGCGCCCGTCGCAGCCCACCCCGGCGCATAGACGCGCCGTAGCGCACGCCCTGCGACGTCCAGCACCCGGTGCGCAGGTGGCCGAGCCCCGGATCGACGTACGCCGCGGCGGAGTCCGAATGGTGTCCTAGCGCGGCTACGACGAGTTCGGTGTGCTGGACCCGACGTCATACCTTTCGGGACGGCGCGCACGGACGCGTCGAGCGCGGTGTACGCGAGCGTTAGTGCGAGCCGTTGGCTGTCGGGCACGGTGGCGAGGGCCGTGGGCGAGCGAAAGAAGTCGAGCGACCAAGACTTGGTGCGCCTGGTGCCAGGGTTGGGTGTGCCGCGCTGATGTTACCGCTGCAGGTGCTGGAGGAGGCGGGTGAGCTGGCGGGTGAGCTATGCGTCGGGCGTCGGTGGGCCGAGGAGCTCCGGCGCGAGGGGGAGTATCGATGTACCGCCGAGGGACGTGAGCTCGCGCAGTTCCTTGGTGGTAGGGGCTGCCTACAGGGGCCCACGCCGGCCGACGATGGAGACGTGGCGTACAGCGGAGCGACAGAGGACGTCGAGCACGAGCGTGGGGACATCGTGTTTTGCGAGGGTAGCGGGAGGGGTGAGTAGCATCCGCGCGACGCCGAGCGCGACATTTCCCTGGCCGATGATGGAGACATGCTCCGTCTCGTGTTGCGGTGGCGGCACAGGATGCAACGAGTGTTGAGTGTACCAATGGACGAGCGAGAGGACGGGTATGATGCGGTCGGAAGGGTGCAGGGCGGGGTGCAGCGTAGGGACAGTACAGCCAGTGGAGAAGAAAAGGTGGGTGAGTGCGACTTTAGGGAGGAAACGGATATGGCGAGAGCATGTGAGATGTTTGGGGGGGGGGGGGGGGGGGGTCTGTGGTCCAACCTGCACATTCCCGAAAAAACGTAGACGGGGTCTTTGGTTGCCTGATCAAAATTTGTGCGTGCGGTTCAGGTAGTATAGTGTAGACGCGACGCCAGGCGGAGGAAGACTTTATGGCATACCTTGACTTCAGGGTGGTCTGGCGCAATACCGTAGCGAACGAGTCCGTGTGGAACCCATAGTCTATCATAGACATGTATCCTTAACTGGGAACTGAGCATGTTATTCTGCAGGAATATTGACAAGAGACGGGACGCGACGTAGAAAGACGACGAACCCCCACCGATGATCGATGATCACCAATTTGAGAGGTACCGTTTGCAATGTGAACGCTACAGTAAGGGGAACGCAGCTCCTTCGCCCTCCTCCTTCGCCCCGAGCTAAGAGCCCGTCCGGTGCACGGTTTGTCGGGCCCGGCATCAGCCAAAAAAAAAAGATTTGTTTTTATTTGTTGGTCCCCGCAACATGACCGTTCGATGCAGTTTGTCGCACCTGACCGCGGCAATGTCGCGCCCGACCGCCCTGCCACAAATAAAAACAGGTATGGATCCGTTTTTTTTCGTTGTCGGGCTCGACTTGATCAGCAAGGAGGTGCTGACCATACATTATATGATAAAATTGTGCTTATGTCATTACTAATTGCACGCTCAATTTGTCTAAGGTGTGCAGGATTTGGGGTGGCGCATGCAGTCACGCAGGTCTCCGCGTGGTGCGAAATAGTATGAGTGTATCGGAAGAGGCTACGAACATGTCCCTATAACATCTCTAAGGCTGCGCGCCAATGTAGCGAGGTCGGGTATGCAAGCAGTGGGCAACACAGAGCCCTGGTTGAGGGTAGCCGGAAGCGGTCGTGCACTCTTCCGCACCACACGAAACTTCGCTAGTGTGGCAACCTTTGTCGAGGAAGCGTCATGTTCAAGTCTCTAAGGCCGCGTGCGATCGTGGAATGCTGGGAAATGCAAATGAGGTGCCACACTGACCTGCACAGGCTGCTCACAAATGTCGTGCTTACTCACGTGTTTCAACAAAATAAACATATTTGGCCATCGCGACCGAGAGGTACGTTCGGGGGTCCGACTAAATATTTTTATTGCTGGAGCTGACCGATTTCTCCCACTCGTCAGACAGAGGTCGCGAGTGGCCATTTCCGAGGCGCGACTTTGCACCGGACGGGCTCTAACTCAGCCAGCTATGGCCCGAATGGGACCACTGAACTTGTTTTCATTTATGTTCCCATCAGATTGGCATCAGTACGCGCCGCGCTACGGAGACCCGAGCTCGAGCAGCGAGCATTTTTGTAAAGTGATTTTGTGTCGGATATCCGAGGTCGAGTTTCCCGCAGGTTGACATGGCCCAGGTGGGCGGCATCATGTGGACAAGGCGGCGTAGCTACATAGACGCTCTAACTTTACGCTCAATCCAACCCCCCAAACATTCTTCAATCCAGTATGTCCGCTGTAAAAGATGAGGAACATCGCCAAATGTCCTCGAATTCGTGCGTAAATGGCTATTGGTCCATGACTTACTTGATAGTGACCTACTATTCCAGCTCGGGTCCCTCACCATCGCAAGATGCGGGAAAAGGGTACGTCAATTCCTTTTTCGTGTTCCGATACTCGGTCGAGGACTTGAATTGTTCTCGGATAGACCTCAGATCGCCCAATCCCAGCAAAGCCCATCCCGACTACGTGTTCAAGTGACTGGTATGTACTCGAATCCTTACTCGTTGATCCCCCGATAAGTGTTTGATGTCCTTTTTTAGTCCTCAGAGCGCACAATATCCCCCATACCAAGAGTCGGTTTGGCACAAAGTTCTACGTTACTGTAACTAGTCAAGCAACAACAAAGAAGACATCAAGCGTTCCGACTGAGGAACCAATGGCGGAGTGGAACGAGGACCTCGATGCCTTGTAAGGCGTGCCTCTTTACCCCTCTTTATCGACTGAGAGTTCTGTTCAGCATTGTACAACCATCTGCAAGTCTTGTATTGCGCCTTTACGAGAAGCGGCGAGCACTTCAGGATATCCTTCTCGGAACGCACGAGATGATGCCTGTAGAATCCCGAACTGGTTCGTCCCTATCAGTAACCTCGCTTGTTCGAATAGCTGAACATCTCGGGTGTAGACGTCCCTTTTCTTCTCTCCAACGACGACAGTCAAGCTGAAGAGTCAACCCAACCGGTCATGCTCTACTTGACGGTCGTCGTGTCGCCTGCGGACTCGGAGAATGCTCTCAATGACGCCGACGAAGCTATGATGACAATCAGTCTCTCGAATAGATTGGGTGGTGTCCTTGAGAGGATCAAGTGGGTGATGGATACTGTGAGCTCAGTTGCAGAAGTGCGTGTGATGTCCTTTTCGCCAATCCTTCAGTAAGCTTAATTTGGTGTTCAGCTTCACCCGTATGCGAAGATGGCATATAGTCTACTTTTCGCGATCCCAAAGGTGATCTGTTTGCGCTATTGTCGGATTTCGAAATTCTCATATTATGTTTATCTGGATGCTAGACACTCCTGGAACAGTTTCAACGCGATGACAACATCCGAACGTTACTTGTCGCCATGCACGAGGCGTTTGATTTCGCAAACCAGAAAGACCGTTTTAAGACTATAACCATCGAGCGTGTTCCGAGGCAGGCGCAAATCCTTACGCTCATGTTGCAGCATGTCTGTAATTGCTGTGACTTCATCCAATCGTACGCGAAGAATTCGCATTTATGTACGTAATATTTGTCTCTCCCAGTGGCCAACATCAACATACGGTTTTTAGGGAAGCGGATGTTGAAGACTACTGGCAGCGGAGTGGACAAAAAGATCGAGGACTTTCGGACTACCCTTCTCGAACTGCACAATGTTTTCTTGGATGAAGCTACGATCACCACGGAGATAACTGTACTCCAAATTCTGGACGATGTAGGAATAATCTCGGCCAATGTCGGCATAATTTCGGCCGACGTGGGAACGATTTCGGCCAACGTCGGCAAGATTTCAAGTCATCTTGGCGGGATGGCTTCCCAGCTGAAGTGGGTGTCTAACCAAGTCTTGGATGCTGGTACGTAGCCCTTATATCTTGAGGG
The DNA here is from genome assembly GCA_025766275.1 of Lactarius indigo. Classification (NCBI taxonomy): domain Eukaryota; kingdom Fungi; phylum Basidiomycota; class Agaricomycetes; order Russulales; family Russulaceae; genus Lactarius; species Lactarius indigo. The sequence continues at coordinate 282,993 of JAFKAC010000063.1, forward strand.
ATCATCGAACTGAGGGTTGTCACAGATATAGACGCGAAAATCAGAGAAATCCCATATGGCACAGGCTCGCGATTCACACCCGCAAAGGGTTGTCTTCCGGGAACACGCACAGCGTTCTTGGACTATATTGTCGATTGGGTGAACGATCCCACTTCCGACCGTTGTCTCGTTCTTTTCGGCGAAGCGGGCACAGGAAAGTCCTCGATTGCGCATGAAATCGCTCGTCGCTTCGACAACATGCATCGTCTTACGTCATCATTTATCTTTTTGCGGAAGGAGCAATCCAAACCTCATCACCTCTTCACGACCCTTGCTCGCGATCTCTCCGACCGCTATCCTTCGTTTAAAGCCGCGCTCGGAAGGGTCGTGAAGGACAACTCCTCTCTTCGAGTCGGCACACGTGACTACGCTACCCTGTTTCAATCCCTTATCCTCGAACCGCTTAAGGATCTGCACATTGTTGGACCTATTCTCGTCGTAATCGACGCCCTGGACGAGAGCGGAGACGCAGCTGGCAGGACGGGATTACACACATTTCTCGCCGAAAACATCATCAGACTTCCATCGAATTTCCGCGTGTTAATCACTTCGCGACCGGAGGACGGCATCGAGTCTGCGCTCGATGGAGCGCAATCAGTCGAGATCAAGCTCATGAGGGACGCGGAGCTGGCTGCTAAAACACACGACGACATCCTTGCGTTTCTTCTGGAGAAACTCCATTCGAACCAGCTCAGACGTCATTGCGACGCGCTGGCGAAGAAGGCCGAGGGACTGTTCCAGTGGGCCGCGGTTGCTAGTCAATTCATCTTAGAGCCTCCCGAGCGCTTTGGTTTCGACAGGGAAAAGGTTATAAGCCATCTTCTCAAACCTGGTGCAAAGCGCGGTGGGCAAGATCCTTTGGACGAGCTTTACAAAGAAGTGCTCGAAGGCTACTTCACAGCCCCAGAAGCCCGGATTCTATTCCGCTCTGTCGTGGGACAGTTGATAACTTCAATTGAGCCACTCAGTATCCACTCCTTGATCACTCTAAGACGACACGCCGACGACGAAGATGACAACGACGACGACGACGATATCGATTTCGACGACAACTACGATGACGATGACGAGGGTGATGACGACGACAACAACGGTGGCGGTGCCGTTATTATATTGCTCCGCCGCCTTGGCTCCTTGTTGAGCAATGTCAATTCATCCGATCAAAGTCTTCCCATCACTCCTCTCCACACATCATTCCGCGATTTCCTCACAAATAAAGAGAAGAGCGGCGAATTTTTTGTCAATCTTCGTGACACTCATCGTCAATTGACCCATTTCTGTCTCAATCTACTACTCAAAGACCTCAAGTTCAACGTTTGCAATCTCGAGACATCATATCTGGCGAATGAGGACGTGCCAGATCTTCCCTCTCGCGTGGTTAAATATATCCCACCTGCTCTGTCATACGCCTGTCGTTTCTGGGACGACCATTTGGAACATATTGGTTTCGAAACCGATCTGTTTGGAAAACTTCGAGTTTTCTTCGAGAAGAAACTCCTATTTTGGCTGGAGGCCCTTAGCTTGACTAATTACGTAGGTCTTGCTTTGGCGGCGTGCTCGGCTCTGAAGGTGTGGTTGGCAAAGTGGTTGACCTCCGGTCAACATGTGAGTATAAATCAATTGTTAAATTGATGAAGGCGATATACTAATAACCGCGATCGTGGCAGGTCCCTCATGTGGAGTTAGAGAAATTGGGGTCATTTGTCAACGATACCTCCGTGTTCGTACGGTATTTCGGGGGGGCTATGGCAAAGAGCGCACCACACATCTATCTTTCTGCTCTACCATTTGCGCCAACTGGTTCCCTTGTCTCTGCACACTATTCCAGTTCATTTCCTCGAACCTTACTCTTGGAACGTGGGAGATTGTCTCATTGGCCGTCGTTAGAGCTGGCAATTTCAACCGTTGGGGGCGAAGTCGGTTCCGTTGCACTCTCACCAGACGGCCAGCGCATCGTCTCAGGTTCGCAAGATGGGACAATTAGTGTGTGGAACGCCACGACAGGAGAGACGGAGGCAGGTCCATTGACTGGACACGCAGATTCAGTCTGGTCTGTGACATTCTCGCCGGACGGCCGGCGCATCGTCTCGGGTTCGTGCGATTGGACAATACGTATGTGGAACGCCACGACCGGAGAAACAGCGGCAGGCCCATTTACCGGACATACGTCTTCTGTCTGGTCTGTGGCGTTCTCACCGGATGGCCGGCGTATCGTCTCGGGCTCGGCCGATCAAACAGTTCGTGTGTGGAACGCCACGACTGGAGAGCCTGAGGGAGGTCCATTTACTGGACATACGGGTGCGATCTGGACCGTGGCATATTCTCCATGTGGCCAGCGCGTCGTCTCATGCTCATTCGATGGGACAATTCGCGTGTGGAACGCTACGACAGGAGAGATGATGGCGGGCCCGTTTACTGGACACTCGTCGTCAGTCAGGTCTGTAGCCTTCTCGCCAGATGGCCTGCGCATCGCCTCGGGCTCACGTGATCGAACTATTCGTGTGTGGAATGCCGCGACGGGAGAGACTGAAGCCGGCCCGTTTACTGGTCACACGGATTCGGTTAGGTCTGTGGCATTCTCGCCAGATGGCCAGCGCCTCGTTTCAGGCTCGCACGATCGAACAATACGTACGTGGAACGCCACTACTGGAGCGACAGAAGCAAGCCCATTCACTGGACACGCGCGTTCAGTCAATTCTGTGGCGTTCTCACCAGATGGCCAGCGCATGGTCTCAGGCTCGGGTGATCGAACAATTTGTGTATGGAACGCCGCTACGAGAGAGACAGTGGCTGGCCCATTTATAGGTCATACAGATTCGGTCAATTCTGTGGCATTCTCGCCAGGTGGCCAATACATTGTCTCAGGTTCGCAAGATGGGACAATTCGTGTGTGGAATACCACAACAGGAGTGCCGTCGGCAGGCCCATTTACCGGACACGCGGACCCGATCAGGTCTGTGGCATTCTCGCCGGATGGGCAGCGTATCGTTTCGGGCTCAGAAGATGAAACAATTCGTGTCTGGAGCGTTACTACGGGCGAGATAGCAGTCGGCCCATTCACTGGACACACAGATTTCGTTTATTCTGTGGCATTCTCGCCAGATGGCCAGCGCATCATCTCAGGTTCGCATGACCAAACAATTCGTATGTGGAATGCCACGACGGGAGAGACGGAGGTGGGTCCCTTCACTGGACACACGTCTCCGGTCTTGTCTGTGGCATTCTCGCCGGATGGCCAGCGTATCGTCTCAGGTTCATCTGATCGAACGGTTCGTGTGTGGAACGTCACGACGGGAGAGTTAGAGGCAGACCCATTAATTGGACATACGAATTCGGTCTGGTCGGTGGCATTCTCACCAGATGGCCTGAACATCGTCTCAGGCTCGGCCGATAAAACAATTCGTGTGTGGAACGCCACTACGGGAAAGACGATGGCAGGCCCATTTTACGGACACATAGATCGGGTCAGGTCTGTAGCATTCTCGCCAGATGGCCGGCGCATCGTCTCAAGCTCGGAAGATCGAACAATTCGTGTGTGGAATGCCACTACCGGAGAGACAGTTGCAGGCCCGTTTACTGGACATACGAATCGTGTCTATTCTGTAGCAGTCTCGTCAGATGGTCGGCACATCGTCTCAGGTTCGCACGATCGAACAATTCGTGTGTGGGACGTCTCAGCTACAGAGACGGCGGCTGGCCCAACTGGGCATGTAGATTCGGTCGAGTCTGTAGCATCCTCCCCAGATGATCAGCCCATCGTCTCATCAGAACGCGGGTCAATTCGCACATTAAACCCTACGACAGGTCATAGGGTAACTACAAGACCCACCGACTTCACCGACCAATCCATTATTAACGACGAGGGATGGATATGTGGTAGCGATGGCGAACTTTTAGCGTGGATCCCTCTAATACACAGGGCCCATCTTCACCGCCCAAGCAATGTATGGGTTGCTGGCGAATATGAAACCCGAATTGATCTATCTACTTCCGTACATGGACACAGTTGGACCACTTGTATTAATACTGGGATAGAACCGCTATAGCAATCCGTAGTCTTTTAGGTCCTCCGACCTATGATTGAATGTAACATATTGCTCATCGAGGCCAGATCGAGGCAGTGCGACCGGTTGGACAGCTTTGCCTTAGTCTCGGTGGTTGGGACAGAGCCCGGCTAGACGCCGTAAAAAGTTGACTTTATTCGCCCTTAAGTCACCAGCCGTTGACTCGAGCTGGGCTGAGACCCGGCGTTCATGCCTCGGGGCAAGCTCCCCGACGTGGCTGGTCGAGCTCTTGATCGGGCTGGCCGGGAATATCAGCTTCGAGGTCATTGTTGTTGAGGTAATCGCAACTCATAACGTCCCCAAGACAGTGCTAGGACTGCATCGTCTTTTGGGAGAAATCAATTTTCAGGATATGGTAGTTATTGAGATGCTGAAGCAGACTGCGCTCATACGTTCACGTGCTAAATGTGCGTGCAGCGCGAGAGTCGCACAGCCCCGTAGTGTGTCAGGAAAGAGTGAGGTACAAACGCAAAGGGGCGCAGTGCTCCTGGCCCGGGCCCTGGTCAGGAGCGAGCGCCAGTGGCGGTCAGTGGGGCCCTGTTCCTCCATCTTGTGCTGGCGCTGGCGCCGCAACCGCGAGGTGCGACGTTCGGTCGGTTCGCCACCCATAGGCATCATCTCCGTCGCCTGGAAATATAACGGAAAATAAAATAGAAACGCCGGATATAAGCAAGGAGGAGCGGTGATGTGCGGTTTCTTACCGTTTCGGCGCGCGCAATTTCCGGTCCCGCAGACGATGTCGGGGGGACGTCATTCTGAATGCCCCGCCTCTCGAGCGGCGGCGATGGCCAACTTCTGTACACCTCAAGGTCGTGGTGCTCCACCTCCATCTATGTCTCCGCCTTAGCGCGCCGCGTTCTAAACTTGAATCAGCGGGAAGGTGTCGGGAATTACGCAGGTGTCCGAGCGCAAGATTGACGTACCCCGCGACGAGGTCTGCGTGGGGCCCCAGCGCGGCCGCCACGAGGCCAGTGTGCTAAACGCACGTCACGCCGGTCGGTACGGCGCGCGGACGCGTCGAGCGCGGTGTACGCGAACGCCAGTGCGAGCCGCTGGCAGTGACTGCCGTGCGCGGTGGCTAGGGCCGTGGGCGAGCGACCAGGACTTGGTGAGTGAGAGGTCAGGGTTCGGCGCGTGTGGAAGTACTGCACTGCTGATGCATGAGCGTCAAGAGGCGGGATTTCTGGCGAATGAAATCTGTGTTAGTGCGTGTGGGAGGGTACATAGACGTGCCGCCGAGGGTCGTGAGCATGCGGAGCTCGCCTGCAGGTGCCCGCGCCGGCCGGTGGTGATAGGGACGTGGGTTACGGCAGCGGAGGACGTCGGGCACGAGCGCGGGGATGTCATACTTTGAGACGGCTGCGGGAGGTGTGAGTAGCATTCACGTGATGTCGCCCTGATCGGTGATGGAGACGTGCTTCGTCTCGTGTAAATGCGGGGAGGGCGGGACGTGACGGGTGCTGCATGTACCAGTAGGAACGAGAGTGGGGATGACGATCAGAAGGGCAGGGCGGGGCGCAGGGTGGGGATGGCGCAGCCAATGGAGAGGAGGTGGATATGTTGTGACTTCAGATATGAATATAGGGAGAGCGTGTGGGATGATTTGGGGGGAGGGAAACTTACATATTCCCGAAAAAACGTAGGTGGGGGTCTTTGGCGGCCTAATCGAAGTTGTGTGTGCAGTTCTGGTGGGCGGTCCAGTGGACGCCGCTGAGAGACACGATGCCAGGCGGAAGGAGGTCATACCTTGACTTCGAGATGGTCTGGCACAACACCGGTTGTAGCGAACGAGACCGCGAGGGGTCCATAGTCTATCATAGATGGTATATCTAATTGGGAACCGAGTGCTGAGTACTGAGCACGTCACTCATCGACAAGACACGAGTGCAACGTAGAAAGACGACGGGCCTCCACCAACGATCGCCAAATTGAGAGGTTGCATGAACGCGGCAGTGTCTTGCCCGAGCAAACTCAGTCAACTATAGCCCGAATACGACCACTGTGGGTTTCTTTATTTTCACATATACGAGTCGTGACATAAACCGATCATGTATGTATAGTTAGTTATTTGAGCGGGCTGAGGCCAAGCCGAAGCGCTCGGATTCGAAGACTTCCTGAAGCATCCGCGGTGGGAAGGGTCCGAAGTGTTTGAGGCGCGATAAGACAAATGGGACAGTGAGACAGTATAAATGTGCCCTATTGTCTGGAATGTTCTCTGCACTGGCACGCGTCCTTCCTTCTCGAGGACGCGTGGGCCGCGGGCCGGAAATGAAGTTGTCGCGTTTGTCCCCGGGCCGATACGACAATCCGATGCAGATGGGTCAGAATGGCGTCAGGATGCGCGCCGCGGAGCGAAGCAAGCTCCGCAGTAGAGCTAATTGTGCTGATGGAATATATCAGCTTCGAGGACATGGTTGTTGAGGTCACCGTCGATGCGCATAACGAGAGAGGAAGCATCAAGGGAAGCACAAAGAACAAGATGGGGAAGACAGTTTGAAGAAATTGCCATCGCGTCCAGCTGTGAACAACGCATAACGTCCCTAAGATAGTACCAGAACCTCGGACCGTCTTTAAGGAAAATGAGCTTCAGGTGACAGTAGTGATACAGATATCGAATACATAGATTACGAATGAGTCCGAGAAAACCGACGCAGGGTACAAACGCAAAGGGACGAAGGGATGTAGAGGGTGTGGCGAAAAGACTCTACGCAGACGTGATTGTGTCGCGTACGCAACCTGGAAGTGAGACCTGTCAGTGCCCCTAGCCCGGGCCCTGGCCAGGAGCAAGCGACGGCGGCGGGTCAGTGAGGTCCTGTCCCTCCATCCTGTGTTGGTGGCGGCGCCTCGGAAGCGCAGGTAGTACGCGGTGGCTGCGAGGCGCGATACTCAGTTGACTCGCCACCCGCCGGCATCGTCTCCGTCGCCTGGAAATCTGATGGAAAATAAATTTAAAAAAAACGCCGCATAAGCAGAGATGGGCGGTTTCTTACCCTTTCGGCAGATTGGACTAGCCATGGGTCGACGAACACATGATGGAAGACGTGCTTGTCTTCGCACGATAGCCCGTGCACGTCGTCGCTGTCGTTAAATTTGACGATGTGGACCGGGCACGTCCCCAGCGACTGACCGACTCGGGCAGCCGGGTCCGCCTGAGGTGGCCCTCAGCGCCGAACTGGAAGGCCCACCTCGAGGCCGCGCTCGCGGGACGTCAACTACAGTCGCTCTGCGTCATCGCCATAGACGGCTACGGAACCCGCGCTACGTCTTCTCTGCACCCACCCCTGTCACCGTCACGGCGGGCGCGGTTTCCAGTCATGCAGACGCGGGGACGTTGTTCTGAATGTCCTGCATCTCGGGCGTCGGCGATGGCCTATTTCCGTACGCCTCCAAGTCCTGGTCCTTCCCTTCCGCCTCAAGACGTGGCGCTCCATAGTGGAATCAGCAGGAACGTGCGCATAGCATGTCGCCGCGTCCTGGTGGCGCTGGTCCACCCACGTCTCCTGAACCGGCAGCAGCGCGATAGCGTTCTGGGTGCCGGACGGCGCGGATAATCTGTGACAGATGGTCAGAGTGTGAGCATTCCTGTATTCCTAGGCGGCACCAGGTAAACAAAAGTGCCTACATCGGTGATGACGAGTCGACGACCACAGCGAACAAGCCCACAATGTACCCGGTGATACCATAGAGGGTGATCTGGATTATCCGTGCGAGTGAGTCGTGGAGACGTCAGTGGCAGGAAAGATGTAGCATACAGTAAAACCAGATTATTGGGACCGTACCGTCACAAGAAGACCTGTCTCCAGGATGGAGGCCCTCTCGATTAACGTAGACCGGCCCCCTCCATATTCGAGCAGGCTGAAGACAGGCCGAAGTGTTCGGGGTCGAGGGCTTCTTGAAGTATCCGCGATGGGAAGGGGCCGAAATGTGATAAGAATGGGACAGTGAGGCAACACATATCCTATCGTCTGGAGAGCTCTGCGCTGGCACGCGCATTCGACGTCCTACTGGGGAGGTCCTCCGGGCCGATATGACAACTTTCTCCCGTAAGCACGCTTCCAACACGCTTCCCAGGCCCATTCAGCACCAACCGCGGACATAGTAGCCAAGTTTATTTTAAGTCAACCCCTGCTTCGACCTAACCGAGTTCAAGTTGGTTGTTGTCCAGCCTGAGCGTGCGTTCCCACCCAAGCTCTCGGGGCCTCTGGTTGCGTAACGGGACGAACGCTTCAATTTTGCTGGATCGTCTCACTCTTTTTTCGCCATAGTCCAGCCGAGCATTAGCCATCGGCGTGGTAGACCACTGGCTGACTCGACCCAAAGTTGCCATTCCTAGCACGATACCCAGGTCCCCAGATGTCAACACCACCCCAACATATCGTATGGACTGTCCCGGAATAAACATGGTTCCAAAAAGAAAAAAAAAAAACAGATAGTACGGGTTTGTTGCGCCCTTCTCGCTTCTGGGTCTTCACTCCTGCGCACGTCTGCCCCGCTCGCAAGACATGGGAGGCACGCGGCGGACAACACGACACACCGTTTCGATCATTCAGGTAGAGTCAACTGCGGCCCAGGCCCTTGATGCTGTTTCAATGTTCTATCGGTGTTTCTGTTACAAGGATCGAATTTCTCTGTTCAGGCCCTTTTCTCACCATTGGTGATATCTCACTAGACTATGACGCACTGCGGTGTGGATGCTCAACTCGCTTAGCCTTATAGGCCGATAAACGCGGCGTGAAACCTCAGACGAAGTTATCACTGACACACCCCCCTGATCACCGTGGAAGCACGTCTCACACTGCACGCCGAGCAGAGTGATCAGTCAAATATAACCCGCATTAGAAATTCTCCGGAGCATTATAGTGATCTAAAACCATAGGCCCCGACATTATTTTGTCTAGCAATCACGAGTGTCCACGGTCCACGGACATGTCCGCTGACATAAACATAGGCAGACAAGGGCTTATCTACACTCTTATCTTAGTATTTTCCTCCGAGTCGGAGTCCTGGGAGTCTTGTTCAAGTTTAATTTACCCACGGAGCCTCCTCAAACTGTGCCTTGCAACGTGACTTGTGTCATAGTCCTTCCTAAATCCTGTGACCTACAGTACGAGTTCCCGTGCTACGTTTCGCTGAGATCTGATGTTCTCGAGCTCTGAGCCCATTATCTCTCACGTTGGTTCCATTGGAATATCTTGGCGCACCGAATACTCGGCAATCCTCTTGTAGATGTAACATACGTATGGAGTTACAGACTAGCGGGCAGTTTCTTAATCAAACATTCAAGGAGATCGTGACTTGGGCTGCAAGGATATAAACTGGAAGGGTTGACCCCTAGTCCCTCACCAACATCTCTCACAAGCTCTCTTCTCCTATACAACACCAACGTACTCGCTTCTGAATTTTTTCTGTTCACCCAACTTCTCTAAATACATATGGCCATCATCGACTCCTTCAAGTCTAACGCCACCAGCGTAGAGGTACGCCTTGCCGGTACTTTGCTCTTCGTCGAGGGTCATAAACGCTTGCCATAGTTCTCGTGGCCCGCCGAACTGACTGGTCTTGAACGCATCATGCTTTCGGCCCGCGGTGAACTTCAACGTTTGCTCAGGTTGGTCACTTCCTATGCTTTATTTTTGTCATGACCAGTTCTAAACTTAAAACTATGCGACGCAGTGCCTTCTTTTCTCGCACCATCAACATCAAAACTATATATGAACATACTTCGCCTCGTACACACACCGCCTCGCCGGAGGAGCCCATAACCCAGCGTCGCGAGGTCTACCTTCTCTGCGGCGGGAAGACCGCCTGCATTGCGACGAGCGAAGTAATCATCACCGCGCCTCTCCCCGAACGACTCTTCCTCGACGAGAAGTTCGCCATCGGGCAGATGTTCCGCAAGATGCAAACGCCGCCCCAGTTCGCGCTCCTAGACTGTGGTGTCAAGGTCGAAGACGGCAAGGACACCCTTTGGCGGCGGTACACCTTGACCACCGAGGGCTTTGTGTGCGACATTACGGAGGTGTTCCCCGACCGAGACATGTTTAAGCTCTGTGAGCAGTGGCTCGACGAGGAGCGCGTGAATGCGCCAAAAGCCGAAGCGGAGAACAGCAAGCACCGGTATGCTTCAAACGCTGTTCTCATTCACGTTTAATCTCCCCCCCCAAATTACTTGTATCTCTCTGACAATCGGACTTTGCGCTGGTGATCCACGTGATTCGACGTATCCCTTTCTGCGACGCATGTTTTACTTACCATACCGTATTACCCTCTTTTAATCATGATTTCAATGTCGCAGGCAAGATACGCAGTTGGTGGGAAAATACCTGTATGTCATGCCCGATCTCGCGTATGTGCCAACGGAGATAAAAGTGACCACATTTTGAAATTCGAACTGGCAAACCCACGTGCGTCATCGATAGGCGTGGCGGCAACACACACCGCAGCCAACTATGAGATGTAAGTTACAAGAGGCATTACGGAGCTAGAAGCCGGATCGGACGATTTTGGTTCCGTGGTTGTCCCCGCGCCTTCCGACGTCGATGACGAGCCATCGCTACGACCTTCCACTGAACAGATGTCTATGTGGATGGGCTGAAAATAAACATGGGCATGGTTCTCTGATTTTCTAGTCTAGCTCGTACGTGCAACACGAGACGAATAGTAAGTTGCTTCGTCTCCCACGATCGTTCACTTCCTCGGCGCGATGATGTCGAGAACCTTCGTGGGGTTCCATTCTGGGTAGAGACCGTTATCGGGTATGCCGTTCGTCCCGTCCGTCGCCCAGTTGAGATGCAGGTATGCGTCGAAGTCCTGCGTGTTCTCCGCGACTTTCGCGCGCAGCGAGTCAAGTGAGCGGTAAGTCACGTCGAGCTTCTTGCCGGTGCGTTCCTCGTAACCCTTGAATATCTCATTGAACGACTGCGAGGCGTCACCGGTAAGCGCAAAATGTTTTGAGAGATGACTAACAAGTCGGAACATACTGCACGGTCGCCCTCGAGACGGAGGGTCTGGTTCTGTAGCCGCGCCGCAGGGGCGTGAACGAGGACATATGCGAGGAAGCGCGCCGCATCGCTACGCGTGGTGAACGAGACCGGCGAATTACCATCGCCGCCAACGGCAACATTCCCACTTGCCACATCCAGACCCACGGCCCTGTATTCCCCAGACGTGCCAATTAACCAGAGGGAAAGACAAAAACCGCCCTGCAAAGCAACGTACCCGATCCACGACACATCCGCGAACGGGCCCGTGTACACCAGCAGCAGCGGGGGGCCCACCTCGCGCAGCTTGGCGTGCAGCGCGCCCTTGAGGCCGAGCAGGCTATCGTTGAGGTGGTCCGTCGGCCCGCCAAACTCACTCGGGATAAAGACGTGCGCGCCGGCAGCCTTGGCCGCCTGCGCGATGTGCACCTGTAAGTCGATCACGGACAGGCTGATCGTGGAGATGACGACGTGCGCGCCGGCGAGCGCGGTCGTGAGCGCGGACACGTCGGTGAATTCGGCGGCGGCGATGCGCACGCCTTGTGCCGCGAAGGCCTTGTTTTGCTCCTTGTCTTTGGATGCCTGGGTGGTGTGCGTCGGACCTTGTTAGCTGGACTGGCGCGGACAAAAGGATAAGACATACGGGGCGCGTCACGATTGTGATCTCCTCAACGGCACCCGCTGCTTTTTGCTTGAGCAACGCCTCGATGATGAAGCTACCGACGTTGCCCGCGCCTACGACTGCGAATTTCTTGAAGCCAGACATGTATGTGGTCGTGATATGTTGGGTGGATAAGTGTGCTGAGAGGTGAACGCCGCCCAGAGCGGGGGGCCTTTATCTAGTACTGGTAAGGCAGTGTCGAGGACACATCAGTAATTCTGATGCGAGGACGCGCAAAGTCCCTCCTCCGATCTCTGACTACTATTGTGTAGAGAAGACTCTGCCATACTCGGCCGTTGGATGTGATGGCCGCGCTCGCACTAATCACGTCCGAACGAAACGGGAGTAAAAGTGGGGTACTGTAGTGGTACTGTAAATCGGTCAGCGGTTTGCCTGGAATTGCGCAAGCCCAGAAAGAAAATTCGTCAGTGGACGTACACCAAAAACGCAACCATTCCCATTTGTTTGGCACTTTCGCCTTCAATTCTGCCTTCGGCCGGGCTCTCCAAACGAGCCATATACGCCTCCGCGGATTTGGGCTGCCGGGGGTGACTCTCTGCGGACATCTCCTCATCACGCACTTGGAAAAGGATGTCGCTGTATAAGACGCACTGCCTGGTGCTGAGGGAGGGAGGGACTATGGGAAGCCTGTGTTCGTTCGTTCGTTCGTCCGGAAAGGAAATGTATAGTTAGAAGCTGACGTTATCAGGGTCGCGTCAGCATTTTGTGACGCCACGCATGGGCCTATTGGCCACGACGACAGATCGTGCCAGTCGCCCTTCGGCAAGCGCTTGCCAGTGTTCCTCCCTCGCACTCTCAAGGACCCGTTCGATCCACCCACTCACCTTCTAACCCGCGTATCATATCTAAAACGATGTGGCTAACAGACATGCAAAGTCAGTCTCTTGCATTCTCTCTATTTACGCTCTTGTACTCACCTTGGGTGTGTGCAGAAATCGGGGTCGGGCTGACCTCGTTCGGCGCGCTCTTCATGCTGCTCGGCGTCGTGCTCTTCTTTGACGGTGCACTCCTCGCCCTCGGAAACGTGCGCAGCCGCCATTTCTTCCTTAGTCCATAAACCGTCCACGCACCCATGCACGCACACGCAGATCCTCTTCCTCGGTGGCCTCTTCCTCATCATCGGCCCACAAAAGACGTTCTACTTTTTCGCGCGGAGGAACAAGTTACGCGGGACCGCCTGCTTCCTCGGCGGCATCCTCCTTGTCTTCCTCAAATGGCCGACCGTAGGCGTGTTGGTCGAGATGTTCGGCTTTCTCAATCTGTTCGGGTGCGTTGTTGTTACCCCGTTGCGCGTGCGTGTTGCCTCAAAGCTTTATTTTTTTTTTCCAGAGATTTCTTCCCTGTTATCCTCACCTTCCTCCGTCAATTGCCCTTCATCGGCCAGTTTCTCAATCTGTCGTATGTTCGCCCTGTACGCCGCGCTTCCTCACCTCGCGCCTATTCACTCATGCCGCCACGCGTTTCAGTTTGTGGACCGTTTTGCAGGCTCTCGTACCTCTGTAGTATGACCACACCTATTACGCCTGTTTATTGGCGCTTTGCCCTGCCAGATCGCGCAGCTACAATCATAGACGTCATTGCGTGTCATCGAGTATCTCTGAAGGCGCAAAATATACAAATTATAAGTAAATTAAACGCAAGAAACTTCCCCGTCTCACTCCCTGCTTCCCTCTCACACTCTCATCCCTACAACTCAGTTGAACCCAGATACGTACTACTTGCGGTGTGGCAAGGAGCTATCACGCCTTTTCCACTGAAGCGTGGTCCTTCTCAGACACCTCTGCTCCCTCCTTGCCCCAAGACGCCTCAGTCATCGTATCCGCCACGGTGCCACGGTTGGCGACGTGGAACCCTGATTTGACCGCCTCGTTGACGACGAGGCCGCTGTGTGTGTGTACGTGTTCAGCAGCCCGAGTCTATGATACCGACGGTAATGCGGAGACGTACATGGCGTATGCAGTCATCGCAGTAAAGCCCGCAAGCGGGACCAAGTACGAGCGTCGCGTGTATGCATTGTCTGCCAGCGCACCTTGGGCGGACGGGAACCACGCGCCTCCTCCCACCCCCTGGATAGCTCGTTCAGCGCTTGTCTTTTTTTTGGCGAGGGAGAATGAAGGGTCAGGACGCTTGCACGCACCATAACGATCAAACTTGACCCGCGCTTCGTGTGCTTCCCTAGACCGCGCGTTCCGAGCGTGAAAATGCACTGCGGCGGGATCCGTCAGCATGCGCACAAGAGGGGGGGCGCACAACCGCGAGAGACGCACCGGATAGCAGATACTCTCGAAAAAGAAGAGCAGGTAGAGGCTAGCGATGCCGCGGTTGCCCGTGCTGAGCGCGGTGCCGAGGCAGCACGACATGCACGCAATGCCGTAAGTGCTGAGCAAAAATGCAGTGTCGACGAAGCGCAGGAGCGCGGCGCCGATGAAGCGCCCGCCAGTGAACGTAAGCTGACAAAACGCGAACATGAGGCTCGCGTGAGAGTGGGTGATGCCTACACCCTGGTCGACGAGGTAGTTCACTGTGAAGGAGGCGACGCCGACCTGTGCGCCTCTGTAGAACCCACAGGCGTGTCGTTTGAGCTACTAACGTAGATAAAGAGACAAGGAACAGAGCACGCACACATAACAGGTCTGCGCGATAAAGCCGAAGATGCAGCGGTACTGCTTGTAGAAGGGCCCCAAGTCTGCCGCTTCCTCGCCGGACGTAGCAACGAGCTCGCGCGTGAGTGCCTCCTCCGTGATCTCCGGCAGGTCACAAAAGCTAGACAAAGATCACCGCAATCAGCATCCCCCAAGTTGGCAGCCCAAAGGATGGGGGCGGCGACTCACTAGAAGAGCACATTGAGGAGGACGCCGAGGCCGGAAACGGCGAGGTAGACCCATTGGACGGTGTCGAGCGTGGTGGCGTTCTTGCCCTTAAAAAAGTAGGTCGAGGCGATGAGCGGGCCGGCGAAGGAGGCGATACCCTGGAAGCCCTGGCTGATGTTGAGCCGCATTGCAGCGTAGCGCGGCGTGCCGAGCACGGTGATGTAGGAGTTGGCTGCCACCTCGAGGCAGGAAAGCCCACAGCCAATAACAAAGGTGCAGCCTACGAAGCCGCCATATCTCTCGAATTTGGCCGATGGCCAGAAAAAGATCGCGCCTTCGGTCAGGTGAGCGGGGCACCTGAGTGAGTGCGGTAAAACATTTATTTACCGAGGGAGTAGAGTGTCAAACCCAGGTGAATCCCTTTCTAGTAACGGGTGCGGCAGTAGGTCAGGAATCAATGGCGATAACCCCGCGGGATGGGGGTTCTAACGACGCTCCACACCTTATATCCGAAACGCCGCATCTGTCAACCGTGGAGTGAGAACATGAAACCACAGAAGTAGTAAGATGGACGTACGAATATTCCCGCAAACGGTGAGAACACTATATACGCTCCCTAATCCGTCTATGGTCAGCGGCGCGTCCTCTCGGGAAAATGAAATCACGGCTACGTACAAAATACGCAACCTGGAGCATCGTACTCTGCAATTTAGTGATTCCGAACACCTGCTGGAAATGCGCATTCAAGACATCGAGGAGCTGTAAACAGGTTAGGAAAAAAGGTGTAACAGCGAGTCCCGGCAGAACCCCAGTACTCACACCATATGAGAATCCCCCTACACGAAACGTGCTCAGCCCGCGAAGATAAAAAAAGACAAGAACTCGGAGCCTATACTCACACGTAAAGAACAAGGTCGTGACAAGCGAAAAGGCAAATAGCCAACGAGTGAACGAAAGTTCGCTTCCTGTGGCACCACCAAGAAATCAGCGATGTCCGCCCGGGCTTTATCATTCGTAGCCAGAGCCGAACGAAGTCCACACACCTGTTAGGCCTCCGCCGCTAGTCGCTGGAGTTGGATACGCCATGACTGACTCTGGGGATAGAGGCGAAATAAGTGCGATCCGTACAGGGGACTCCGCGAGCGATATCGCAGCACACAAAGCACAACCTCACACGAGCCGTTCGTTTAAAAGCCTGCCAGCTCACACCTCTCGTATGGGGCATCAAAAAAATGTCATGGAGATGGAAAAATGTCGCGCCGACGATCGAGCCGAGGGGAGACTTCTGCAGCTTCGAATATGGGGCCTATTTCTGGACCACGGGACAGTCGTGGCACTTCCGGACCATGGTTCTTCGGAGTGCTCGTGACCAGTGTCATTTCTGGGGCGTAACCACCGTCCAACGCGGGGCTCGTGATCAACTTGTATATGAGCAGTCAATATACTCTTCGTACACAGACGGTCACCGGTCTAGTCAGATGGCTTCTCGCTTAGGCTTAAAACTTAGTAAAAACCGGAAAAAGGACACTGTTCCTGAGACCCGAGGGGTGTACTGTTTTCGCAGTGGGATCTAACATGTCCGAGTGCGGAGAAGCCCAAATAAGAAACAGAGGCCACAAGGAGTTGCCAGATAACCTGGCAAAGTCGAAGATCGGTTCACGAGCGCATGACCACCGTAAACAGTTATCAGGGTGTCGGACGCGATGCGATCAGACCTCCAGACAGGCGTTGACCCCCCCTCGTACTGAAATTGGCACTGGCGTGCAGGTGGGGGTTTGTCCAAAGTCGTCGTGATAGTGCAACGTAAGAATAACAAAACAACACACAGTGTGATGCATCCGCCAAATGGTTAGCCGGACCCGGCAGCGGATCTATTCATCCGGTACATCAATCTCCCCCGCATTGATAGCATCGATTACATCGTGTGGCGGCCGACCATCGACGGTGCATCCGACGGACTGCGCGGTGCCTAGGATCTCCTTGACGCCTCCAGAGAGATCTTTCGCGAGGGACTTGTACTTCATAGTCCGCGCGATCTCATAGATCTCGTCGAGCGCGATGTTTCCAGAGTGCTTGATGTTTTTCTCTTTTTTACGATCCCGTGGGGGCTCTGCGGGAGCAAGGCCAACGTGAACACGAGCACAAGTAGGAGAAGTGATAGGGTGTACCCTTGAGCGCCCGGATGACGAGCGAAGATGCAGAGGGAACAACGGAGACCTGGGCTTGACGGTTCTGGATGGTGAGCTGCACAGTAACGCGCAGACCCTTCCAAGCAGTGGTCGCTTTTGCGATATCTTCACCGACCTTCTTGGGAGACTGTATGCTGCATTAAATACTGCGCGAACGGTGTAACGATACGGTGCACGCACGAGACCGAGAGGACCGATTTTCGGTGCAAGGGCTGACGAAGCGCCAACCTCACCACCGGTCGCTCGGAGGTAGATGATTTTGACTTCGTTGGGGTCCTGGGAACGCGCCAGTCAAAATGTGCGTCACAACGAACCAAACCTGCACATACGACTTTTGGGGCCATCGGAATGGTCTTGAAGTAGGGGTGAGATGAAAGATGGTGGACGACTAGACACAACAAGGTTTGAGCTCCGAAAGGGAGAACTGTACAGTACGTGGGAGAATAATGCGAGGGGAGTAGGGTACGGATAATTTGATTTGATTGTGAATTTTGATGGGGTTGTCATTTAATTTTGCTGTTTTTGTTGGAAACGTTCATTCGATTCGATTCGGTCGAGTTGGAAGAAACAAATCCTCTTTGAGCGGCGGCCTCGGTAACGGGCTCGGTGCAATGGGTGCATGGAATCTGCACGCAGGGTTGGTCTACCGCCCGCCTACGAGGACGCCGACATCGATGCTCTCTGCCAGCTCATCGGTGCGTCCTGCCCAAATTCTAACAAAAAAAAGAAATTATGATAAATCTCTACACGATAAACAGCGCTCATGCTCGACCGCCTGATATCCATCAACGACCGTATCCCGCTTTCACCGTGTGTATCCCCACTCTCCCTTCCCAACGTGGTCAAACACACCGATCTGATTCGTCCCAATTTTTTTTTCTCTCTTTTTTCTACTGCCATGATTCGATAATGCACGGTCCACTTGATCCAGGGAGAGCATCTCGCGTTTCCACTCTGCGTCTGTACCGCAGATCTCCATACTCGACTATCTCCGGCGCATCGTGCGTTTCACCAATCTCGAGGTATGCCCTTCATCCGTCCCTCCTTCCGTCCGATAAACTAACCCCAAAAAACCACAGAAGACCTGCCTACTCCTCGTCCTACACTACATCGACCAGATCTGCGCGCGCGAGCCCACCTTCACGATATCCTCCCTGACCGTGCACCGCTTCATCATCTCCGCCGTCTCCCTCTCCTCCAAATCTCACTGCGACGCGTTCTGCACCAACGCGCACTACTCCCGCGTCGGCGGCCTCGCCCCAGCCGAACTCGCCCGCCTCGAGCGCGCCTTCCTCGCCGCCATCGACTGGCGCCTCGCCTGCACCCGCGAGGTCCTCCAGCTCTACTACGTCAACCTCGTCGCGCACTCAGGGGGCAGGTTCTACATCCGTTCGTCCTCATCCTCCGCTTCCTCCGCCTCCTCCACCACCGCTCCTACCACCGCAACCACCGCAACCACTACTATGACTGCTATTGCAACTGCTATCGAAACCAATGACCCTACCTCTACGGGGGGTACACCCGGGAGCAACCCCGGCGCCTCGGCCGACGAAACGATGTTCGATTCACCGGAGGACGGCGACGGCAGCGGCGGCGTGACGTCCGATAGCGGCAGCGCGAGCATGGGCGCGATATCCCCCGCGTTCGTGGCTGCCGCAGGGCCGCCCCCGCCGTCGTTCGCTGGACTAGGGACAGGTGCGCCGGCGCCGAGCGTCGAGCAGAACATGGCCTTTGCGCGATTTCAGCAGCGCGCCCAGGGCGAGGGGGGCTGATTCTTTCTCCGCAAAATTTTTTTTTTCTTTCGCGGTTCTTTATGTCTTTTTCTTTCCACGCTTTCGAATTCTTTTTTTTTTGTCCTGTTTTTCACACAATGACACGCAGACAGATAGCAGCAGGCATACATACAGACACAGACAAACGAAAGGCAGTGTTTCTTGTAAAAAAAAGCATTTCTTTTTTTTTTTTTTTTTCAATGTGCTAAAAAAATCGCGCTTTGGTTTGTCTTATGTATAAACGCTCTAATCAATATCAGGTCCAAGTCGACCAATGCACGCTTGTGCTGGAAGCACCGCAGGGTGCCGGAGAATGTGATCAGAGTTTTCGCCCTCGGGGAGCTTGACTGGATAATGCGAGACCGAGCCAGGTGGTCTCACCACTTTACAATCATGTCAGTTTTGCGTGGTCATCTTTGCAAACCTCCACGAGGCCTTTCGAAGGCGTTCTTAGAGTCAAAACTTTTCATTTGTCAGGCGTTTGCACCGAATCCGCCCACTCAGCCCCTGAGGCCAAGAGACCTCTCTTTGAAGTACCTTATCAATCCAAACCTCATCAACCTAAAGACAGCTTCGAAAGAATGCCAGCGCTCAACACCATTATTGATGCCAAACCCGGTTACACAAGTCGTCAATTGAGAGCGTTTGACTTGTGAGCGTCGAAGCCGGTATGGCATGGCGGTCGTCTTGAAGAAACACAGTGAGCATTGAGCAACGTGACGGTGGCGGGTCAAATATCCCAACATGGACGCACCTGGTTTGTTCGAGTCGATTTCCGGCGCCTCGCTCACTGGCAGTCGCTATCACCTCGATAGTCCGATCTGCACTTGCTGCGGCCACAGGTTGACTAGTTGATCAGGGCTCCGCCGCACCTGCCCTTCGTCCTGACCCTCGGACAGATTGAATTGCACGGGCTCCGGGATACAAGTGGTAAACTTCCCTTGTACTGAAGCAGACCATTTGTCCTTTTGAGCACCAACGATGTAGTTCGTGCCCGTGTAGATCCTAGTTTGAGCAGACTCGAGAAAGAAGACATGAGACACTCACAAGTCGGACGCTCTCAATTGACGACTGGCGTAACCAGGTTTGCTAACAATAATGGTGTCAAGCGCTGGCGTCCTTTCAAAGCCGTCTTCAGGTTGATTGATGGGGCACTTCAAAGAGGGGGGGTACCTTCAGGGGCTGAGCGGGTGCCATTTTTGTTGACACCATTTGATCAGTATACAGTAAGGCGGATTCAGTGTAAACATTCAATCCGTCCGAAAACGCTAGGCTGGCCCAGAGCATTGCTACCTGGGCCTGACAAACGTACCAAAAAAAACGTACATTCGAAAAGTTTGACACCTTCGAGAGGCTTCGTGACTCCGAAAAAAAGGTCCAAAACGCCATTAGAATCCTCAGGGGAGGGCGGCGCCTCAAGAAAAAATCGTTTCAAACCATCCTTAGGGTCCTTTCTAGGCGCGCCACCCACATGTATACGTTCAAAGCGTGTGATCGGCAGCAGCAGATTGTCCGGATTGCTTCAAAGGGACGAGCGAAAAGTAAAACGAGGTTCTCGATGCACGTTCCCTAAGCAGAAAGCCACTTTATTGACGGATTCGGTAGGTACAGCCAAGGGGCAGAGCGAGCGAGACAGATGAGGGGCAAAGACGGAAAAGAAAAGGAAAAGATGCGATCTATCCGAAACGTTCGCGCACCGCACACGATGTACTCAGGCCAGCGGTGGCGTCACCACAAATGTATTCGACGCTCACGTACCATGTGTCACGACGTGACCATGTCACAGTCACACAGGTCACCGTGGTGGCCACCGCGACGCGTCTCGGGCCCGGGACATAGTATCAGAACGATGCCAAAAGATTAGCTAGTTTTCCATTACCCTGCGAAAGCGTCCAAAGCTGTGACAGAAAACGACGCCGATGAGAAGACATGACGATTCTTCATTTTTGTGCACAGAATAGGGGCCTACACTGCCTCCTAATCTCAGTCTCAGAGTCGTCTCAGACCCTGTGTACGTTCTTTGCGCAGCACGCATACAGTATGGAGCTCTGATCGGTTCGACCGACCGCAAATTTTGAATCTGAGACCGGTACCACACCCAACAAAAATAGGGGTGTGTGTAATGTTTACTCACGTACTCGTAAAAAAACGTAAAGAAAAGGGGCGTGAAGGGGAGGAGAAATGGACATGAAAAATGAAGGTGAGGGGATGTTTGCGGCTGAGACAAAGAATATGCAAGCCAGGTTGAAAAAAAAAAAAGCGAGACACTGGTTTCATTGATATTGATTGAAGAGGATGTGTTTGTTGTTCTTTAAGTTAGTCTGATATAGTGGGAAAAAAGAAGAAAAAGCGACGACAGGCAAGGGCCGTACACTGATAAAGAACAAAAAAAGGAGTATCAAGTAATCGTAGGTAAAGGTAGAGGTTTTTAATAAAGAAAAAAACCCGGCAAGGTGTACAAGGAACGGCGCGTCCAGTGGCATGCATGCGACAGGCGAAGAGACGAAGAGGATGGAGCCTGGTTCTACTACAAAGGGTGGATGGATGGGTGAATGATATTTTTTGCGAGAGTAACGTGCGTTCGACGAACGCGTGCGAGAGATAACGGAAAATGAGGGGTGTGGTTGGTGGGAATGAGAAAAGTGATTAAGCGATAGTACAACAACGCTCGCGCGCAATGAAGGGAGGAGGCTGGGCTTTGTGGGATGAATTAGAAAAGACATGGGAAAGGAGCGGTGTAATGTGGCGACCAGGAGGGGCAGGATAAACCAATGACGCGGGCGTGCTTTGCGCGTCGTGTGCGTGTGACCGCATAAAAGTGGTTTCGCCACAACGACAACGCAACGCACGACGAACCCAATATAACCGGTGGAGAATCAGGTAGAAAAAGAAGAACAATAAACACCCGTCGGGGACGTACGGGAAGAACGTAAACAGAGATAGGACAGAGAGACGCTTCTCATAACCCATATCTGATAAGGGAGGAGACTTGAACCGGCAGATGGGAAGAGCTTATCAGTGTCACCGCCTGAGAGCGGAGAGCATCTTGGCGAGCGCGTTAATCTGCGCCTTGTGCACCTTGGGCGCATCACCCCCATCCAGTCCTTGCCCCTGCCCCTGGGTTCCCTGTCCTTGTCCCCCCGAGCCCTGCTGCTCCGCCGCCAGATCCGTCGTGCTTGTCGCCGCATCCTGCCTGAACTGCGGGTGATGAGGGCGCTCGTTGATCGGCTCGAGTGCACTCTTGACCCCTCCGCTCGTCGCAGGCTGCTTGCCCTTCCCTCCACGTCCCGCACGCTTCCGCTCACGCGGCTGCGGCGGTGCACCAAAGATGTCCATCTCTCCCTTCTGATGGAGTTCGCGAGGCGCACACCCGAGTTCCCACGGGACACCGGTCATCACTGAGGGCCGACCGGTCAACAGATGCATCCCAGGGATGAATTGTGAGGGGCCGGGGAAGTACGTACGCTTGATGTTCGGTGGCGGCCGTCGTGGCAGTCCGTTACTATTATTGTTCACCTGTGGTGGACATCCCTTATTCGAATGAACAGAGGAAGCCAGGCTTGAGGAAGAGAAGGTAGGGCTCTGGGGATTGCGCCAGTTCGTGCTCGACGAGGCGGATGAGGCGGAAACTGAAGTAGCAAATGTCGATACTGAGCGCACACTCTGATTGCTGTACCGTGTGAATGCGCTCGACGACGTGTTGGTACTCGACATCGAGTTTCGCCAATTGCTGGACGTGGTCGAGCTCGAGCTTGAACTGCTCGCCAATGGCCGGCCACTGAGCGTACTCGTCGGCGACGCCCCACGCCGCGGCGGTGACTGGGACAGAACCTCCGGATGTCCTCCCACCCGACCCCGCAACGATGACTGCAGATGCAACGGCGGTACTGGAGGGGCTTGTAATGGGGAAGGTGCTGGGGGAGTTGTCGGGTTCAGCCCCATGATTAAGTTGGTCACATTCGTCGCGCGTGCAGAGCCAGACGTCGAATTGGAACGGGTACTGCGAGAGTCGGACCGCGTGCCAGTGATCGCCTCGCCGGCGCTCTTCCCAAAGGACAATTTCCACTTGCTCGGCTTTTTCGTGACAGGTGTTGGTACCGGGGCAGGCTGAGGAGTTGGAACATCGAGGAAGGATTGGGTAGAGGCCGTAGTCGAGCGCGTCTGGCGGCTGAGCTCACGCACGAGCGTTTGAGACGCCATCGCGAGTCGTTCAGACGTCTGGGTGTGGTCCGTCGGTGGCGTCATGCCCTTGCCCTTCCTCCCACGCTTCCGCCGCTTGGTCGTAGAAAGAGAGCGGACAGATGGAGAAAGCCCATCCTCCGCTTGTTGTTGCTGTTGCTCTTCGTCCTCATCCTCCTCATTAAGTACGAGGTCCAGTGCGGGAGGATGCGTGCCATCGGAACCGTCGTGATCGAGAACGGGGTCCACAGGGGTGTTTTGAGAAATAGCACGAAGAAGAGCAGGTGGCCGGCGGGGCGAGCCACCGGCGACGGAAGCCTGACGAGAAGACGGGCGGCGGGAAGCCGGAGCGGAGGCGATCGGGTGTCCGGGAATAGACGCCGTGGAGGGAACGCGGGAATGTGTATGTGTCGCCGGTTGCGACGCTCCCATGAGCGTGGGCAAATCACGGATCCAGACGCCAAACTCGCGGGCACCAATGCGCTGTGAATCGTCGGTAGGATCCTCGAGGATGCAGAATACGTTCTCGACAAGGAAATTAGCAACAGGTAGAGTCATACCGGCGAATCGCCGCATAAAAAAATCGGTTGGATTGGAAAGATACTGATTGAAAGAAGAGCATTCGCCCTTTGCCGTGTCCGTCCATGGATTGTAGTGATACAGCCTACACGCGATTAACACAGGTGAGCGACGATCCCGAGAAGCAAAGGGGAAAAAAAAAAAGATGCACGACGGCACGTAACGTACATGTTGATGAGGACAATGCCGAGAGACCATACATCCGCGGCACGGGGCTTGTAAACAGGGGCCACGTTGTTTCTGCACTCTGTGAAGAGAGATAAGCCGTGAGAAGTAATGCTAGTGAAGGATAGGGGTCGTACCGAAGCTCATGTACGGAGCACTTCCGCAATCCATGTCAGATGAGACAGCGTCGCGAGTGGAGAGTCCAAAGTCGGAGAGCTTAACGACGACTTTGCGCTCGCGAATACCATCTTGATTGAGCGTCCACCCGTCGGTAACGATAAAATTCTCCGGCTTGATGTCGCGATGGAAGACAGAGGCGTCGTGGCAGGTGGCCACAGCCTCACACATCTGGGCGAACATGGAAGCGATCAGACGGAGACGGGTGTAGGACAGCAACTGAGATGGGTGAAGTGACGAGAGAAGACCGGGAGTGGGGGGAGTGTGGTTCAGCGCCGGATCGGAAGTAGGATCGACATCGTAGTGATCGCGGGCCTGCTCCAGAAAGTAGAACAGATCTTGACCGGGAACAAATTCGAGAAGGAGAAGGAGAAATGCAGAAGTTTCGAAAGTGCGATGCAAGGTGACAATGTTGGAGTGCACAGGAATTGACTGATGAATCGTCGCCTTATTTATTTTTTGGTGAGAACCCGAACTGAGCTAAGATTAGTTACGGGACATACCTCTGTGAGCTGAGAAGCGAGTTCTTCTTCATCGAGGTCGGCCTTGGATAAAAGCTTGATAGCGTATTCACGGCCGTACTCGGTCGGAGGAGACCGAGACACGGAGGCATCATCCAATTCGAGGCGACCCCCCGGATAGAAATGATCGTCCTCGGAAGGTGGAGAACGGCAAAGAACCTCACGGACGAGATATACGACGGCGTAGCTCCCAGTACCCAATTTACGAATGACTTGAAATTCTGTCGCCGGTTCTTGATGGTCAGGAACGTGCTCAGAAGAACTGTTTGCGACGAGACGGAGGGGTTCGCCGAGAAGGGGAATTCCCTCGCCAACGATGTCACCGTGGGAAAGGACGTCCTCGATGTGGGAGGAGAAGGAAGAGTGCTCCTTGGAGGAGGAAGGAGGCTTGGGGAAGTCGTTACGGTGGGAGGAATGATGGGAGGGACGAGGGACGACCTGAGGAAGGGTAGAGGGAGGGAAAGAGGGGGACGGTAAGGAAGAAAAAGAGGTGGAAACGGATAGGGACGGGGAGAATGACAAGCGATCCTGAGACAAGTCGGTGTCGACGCTACGCTTTTGGGTCAAAGGTACGACGAGACGACGAGGACCAGACTTTGAAGGGACATTAGAGAGGAACCTAGGGGTACTGGCGACGGAGGACGATTTCTTTCGGCCATCTTCGAAGGCGAACGGGGAAGGGTGGGCTGTGTACTGCAACATGAGGGGGGAAGGGCGAGGGCTGGTTGATAACCACCGACGACTTGCTCAAGAGGAGAGGAAGGCTCGGAGGTGTATCTGTTCAGACGGAGACCTGCTGAGAGTCTGATTAGAATGGCATGCAGCTTGGCGAGCAAATTCTTCTCCAAAGATGGGGAAAGCAGAGTGAGGAGAGGGGAGGAGGAGAGAGAGAGGAGAGAAGAGAGGATGGGGAGGGAAGTAGCCCCGGGGGAGGGGTTGGAGGATGGGGGATGGAGGAGGAAGAGGAGGAAAGAGGAGGAGAGGAAGGAGACGGTCGGCGGAGGGTGGAGAGAACTGATCTAGTGTAAACTATACGGAGTGAGCGAGTGACCGTGTGCGTTTGTTACGGGTTGGCTAATAGCGGGGCTTGAATTTAACAATGTAGTCATGCGGTGTGCTCAGTGAGTCCCCGCCGACGTTAGCCCGCCGTCTCGATTTTATTCTATTTCACTCCATACTTGGTTAACTAATTGTATAATCCGGTGATCGCAGTGTAGCCGACAAGGCCACGGATTAAGTGCGACCATGTGCTCTCAGCGCTTCTTTGCCATACTGTTCTCTCGTACCTTTACCTACAAGCACGCGCTATTCGGCCATACCACCTCTATTCCCTTCACCCTACTACGTACCATACTCGTTCCTTCACGATCACCCCATCACACCTTCGTCGCAAGGTGCCTCGCACCGCTTAATTGTTCGCTTCTACCTCGGCGACCAAGTGTTACATATACAAACAGTACACATGTTCACACGTGTTGTAGTTGTACGGTACTCTAGTCCCAGAGATTGAGAACTGAGGTTGCCACGCGCTCGCCGCCCGCAACACAGTGTGTCAGGATCTCGCTTCACATACATAAGCACCCGAATAAAGCTTACGTTTACTCTCCTACTGTACTCGCCCACTGATCTCGCGGCACGATCAGCCCAGGCGAGGCCCTTGCTCTCTGCCCAAGCTAAGCTCGATCGACTGCCTGCGGACGAAAGACAGAAGGGGAAATGAAAATTATTGCCGTCCAATCCGTACGGTACGGTTCCGATTAGCGGTACCGGCAGCAGTTCACGCCGCGTGTCCGTGTTCGACGCTAAGACCATTAAGATCATCCGTCCCATCCCCCATCTCCTCACCGCTGATCATCACGCTGCTGTTGCCGCACGACAGCAGCCCATCGTTGCGCAAGTCCGGCGCCACCCACTGCCCCATGTGCCCGCGCGATCACCCGCATCGCCTCGTCCCCGCGCCCTTTCCTCTCCAACAGCCACTTCGCCCACGCCAGCGTCGCCTCCTCCACATCACCCGCTCCCCGCCAATACTCGTACACATCCCGCAGTAGCGCCTCGTGCCCCTCCGTGTCCACCGCCGCAAGCACGCCAAACGCCCGCGCCCACACCGCTGCGCCAGGCAGGCACCGCCGTGCAACATGCTCTACGCGCTCCCGCCGCGCTGCGGCGCTCGGTAGCGCGCCCAGCGCATCTACGAAGCGCATTAGCAGCGCCTGATGGACGTCGCGCAGTGCAGCCACGTCCGCGCGCATGCTCTCGGCCAACAGCGCATCAAGCCCCTCCTCATGCTCACTCTGCTCCGCGCACCAGAGCCAGATCTCCACGCATGCCGGTACCGCTCTGCGGGCGCTCGCACCCGCCGCCGACGCCGAGTCGGCCGTGCCGTGTGCGGACTCGGCACGCAGACGAGCGAGCCAGACGCGTGTGTCGGACTGTGCGGCGGAAGTATAGCGCGCTGCGATGCGTAGGATCCTGTGCGGGGCAGCTGGGGGTTTTGGCAGGTCCACAAGTGTGATGAGTACACGGATGTGTGCGGCGAGGAGTGCGGCGACCGGTGGCGTGTTGCTTTTTCTTTGACGTTTGATGAGCGCGTGTAGGCCGCCCACTAGATACAGTTTCTGTCACCAGCAAAATCATATATTTTTTTCGGCGTCAGCAAAAAGGAATGAAGGGTTGGTTCGCGATCGTACCAGGTGTGTGTCGACGTCTTCTTTCCCACACCACTCTTCGATGAATTGGGCGTACGCTGTTGCCATTTCTTCGGGCGGCTGTTGCCCCGCTGCGTCCAGCGCCTTGAGCATCTCCTCGTTGGCACGCCTCAATGCATCGACCAATGCGCCACCCGCGAGCTCCTCTGCAGACGTAAGTGCCAGTGCCTGTGTCGCACGCAGCACAACCGCAGACGCATCGCCCGGCAACGTCTCGGCTAAGCGCTCGTGTAGGTGGTCCAGCAAAGCGCTTCTTAAAGCCTGCTTGACAGGATATCCCGCAATGACTTCTTGCAGACTCTGAAACAGACCGATCGTCGGTAGAGCTGTAATTCATAGCGGAGTTTTTGTGCTCGAAAAACGAAAAACGAAAACGAGGTTTCGCTATAATTTTCAAACTCACCTTTGGCCGCACTGTCGATCGCCTGGCATACAATCGCTCCGTCCATGATCGCCCGCCGCGCCGCGTCGCCCATAGCCTGTTCCTCGGCCCTGTCAACGCGCTCACCCTCACCCTCCTCCCCCGAGGCTGAATCTGAATCGAGCGCAATCCCGAGTACGTCCCAGCGCCGACGCATAGCCTCGACAAAGCCAAGCTCTAGACGGACGTACTCGCGCCACATCTCCGTGCTGCTTGCGTTGAGCCTGAGCCCACGGAGCAGCAGTGAACGCGCGGCGCCCATGCCGCCGTGGGCGAGCTCATGTGCCGCAGCGAGCACGTAGAGCGCAGGGGTGCGTGGATGTAGTTGCACTGCCCGCGCGGCGATGCGCCCCGCGAGCGCACGGGCACCCTCGCGCTGCGCTAGCCGCAGGTACTGTAGCCAAAGCGAGACATCCGACTTGAACTTTTGCAGGGCACGCTCGAAGATATGGAACTGCCTGCGTGTCAACGCGTAGTCCGATATCGACGGCGGTGATTTGGGTATCTCTTTACGTGTGCTTTTAGTTTTTATGTCGTTGGTGGTATGTATGAAAGGGACGCACTGAGGCGCGCTGCGCGTTTGCGCCGGAGGGCCTCGAGGCCCATTTCGTAGGCTGCGTAGCGCAGATAATCGTTCTTGTTTGGAATGCGCCGCACGAGTGCCATCTCGAATGCCGTGCGCTTTTTGAGGATGTGCTTGATCTCGGAAGATGAGAAGAGGCCCTTCTCACCGAGGTCTTTCAGCTCGGCGAGCATCTACCCGCACGGCAAATAGGTCGTTCATACCCGCGACACGTACTAAGGAACACGACTGCGCACCTGCTCTTGCTGAAACTGAACCCTCTCCATGTTTGTTGTGATGTTATCGGTCGGAGCAAGTGGAGACGGTGTTGGCCGGCCCGGATATTTGAGGAAAAAAAGGTTCGAGGCTTTGTTGGCCGCTTTCCCCCTCTTTTCAATCGTACACCAGACCAGATAATGCCGACAAGAGCTCACCGACCGACTCTCGCCCGTACACACTCGAGAAGCTCCTCGGGGGGCTCTTCCAAGGTCGTTCTCAACCTCCAGCTCACTCAAAAGGAGCCCGTCCTGCCTAAGATCGATAAGGCAAGACGCACCAGCCACACTTTTGAGGTGTGTCACCGTTTCCCCTCCGTCACCCCCACAGCACGTCCGAACTCGTGGAGCTCGCTCACGTCACCCTTTGCTTCTCTCTTCGGATTACCTCTTCATGAACTACTGACGTTCAACTTCGTTTCTGACAGCCTGCCGGACGTACGAATGTCTTGCGAACCGGGAGCACTGTGCGCGTGCAATCACGCGAGCATGTCCCCAGTGCCGCACCGCGTCGCGCCGCGACGAACCCACCCCCATCCCGGGGCGGAAAGCCCAAAGCCGGCTTTACCATCGCGGCATCGACCGTGGCGAGCGATGACGAGGACGAGTGGGTCTCAAGTGAGAGCGGCGCGGCGACGCCCCTAGACGACGCGTCCGGTGACGAGGGTTCAGGTAGGAAAACACCACAAGAGCAGCAGTCTCCAACTACCCCCGTCGACGCCGCTGGGAACGGTCAGAACGCCGCATTTGTTCCTAGCACTACTCCGCGTGCAGAACCCACACAACCCCGTCCGCGCGTGCAGACGAACGGTTTCACCGTGCGTCAACCTCCCGTCGCAGCTCCCCCAGCACGAATACCCTCGCCGTTACAACATCCACCGCAAGAACAGGAGCCCTATCGCCAGCAGCAGCCCAAACATCCATCTTCACAGCCACCAGGCACCACCCCGCAAGATGTCACCCAACCATCCCCATTACAACAGCCCCGCCGTCCGCCTTCACATATTCTAGACCAGCCGCATTCGCGATCTCCGACATCGCCGCCACGTACACCGGAGGCAGTGCCCCGTATAAGCGGTGCTCGCACAGAGCCTCCAACGCCGACTTCCCCGCGCTCAGATCGCCATTCGTCCACCAAAGCCCGTCCAGCGTCCACGCGCTCGCTCATAGCCGACCACACCCACGCTCTCCGCCCACACCCGCTCATCCGCGGTCAGTCCTTCGGCCACGGACACCTCGCGCCGCTCAAGGTAACGCCAGATGCCGCACAGGTGCAGCTGTCCTCGTCTCCGCCCTTCCACGCAGCCTCTTCGTCCCCAACGAGCATCCGCACAGTGCATACTCCACCACAGGCGACAAGCTCCCCAGGCGCGCACTTCTCAAGCGCGATCTTCCGCCGCCCCTCGACGTCCTCTGCTCGCTCAGTCTCAACGCTCCCCATACAGCAGCAGCCTCTCACGCCCATCGAGCGCGCACGCACCACGTCCACACTCTCCACCGCCTCGTCCTCCACCGTCTTCTCGTCCCTCGCGCATTTCCCTTCAACCCGCGGCCCCTCGGCTACCTCTGCAGCAGCTGCTGCTGCTGCGGCCGCGGCCGCGGCGGCAGTGTCGACTGCGCAGACACCTCCCCTCGTTGTGCACTTCCCGTCGCAGAATGCACATCATCACGCGCAGCCGGAGACTGTGCATTCGCTCCTCCCGCCGCCGTACGTGACGCCGCACTTTACGATCCTGCAGTGGCGTAGCCCGATTCGGGAGTCCCATGCTCGTGTCGTGCGTGCGCGCGACGCAACGCAGCGCGGCGGCCGACGCGGCGGCGCATAGTATCTAGAAGGCTGTTCGAAGCCCACCCAAATTGGCAAGGATTCTTCATGTCATCCATACTGTCTATAACATTCTTTCCTTTTCTTTTTTTTTCTTATGCGTTTTGCATCAGACTGTACAGTATTTGATTGCTTTTTTTGCTGTCCGGCCTTTGGTTGTACTTACCCCCCTTACTCTTCTTCGGCCCATTTGTTCGCTTCATGTTTCCACGCGCACACCAATCGAGGTTACCCATTCCAATGTCTCGAATTCCTTATTGCTGTACTACTCACACTTCCCCTGGCCCATGTAATAATGACGAAAGACGAACGAACAAAATAAGGAAGGAGAAGAAGAACCACCGCGAAGTCCGGCCGTATGCCCGCTTTCACGTCGCAAATTTATCCTGTTTTGCATTTGCGTTTTTTTTGTTGTTTTTTTTTGTTCCTCCGCTCGTTCCCATACGAGTATGGGCACGCAAGGACAACACGTAGATCACCGAAGGCGTTTCATTCAACGGGGGTATTTGTATACGATACGATATGTGCCTAGACGTCCATGCTGCCTGTCAACGCCCAAGAGGGACCGCACCTACCAACATCGTATTATGCCCATTGTATCACAGTGCGACACGTGCAAAATGGAATTCCAAAAGGAACAAAAAAAAAAGAGAGAGAGAGAGATACCTGGTGTTGACGATAACGACGATGTGCCAATGCACTTTGCCAACAAGCCAAGAGCGGAAAAAGTCAAATGTCGAAACAAAAGGGCAAAACTCGCCGGCTTGCGTCCGCAGCAGCTTCCCTTCTTCCCTCTCCCCCCTCCGAACAGATAGAAAGGTGTAAATGTAAATGGAAGTTCCCAGGAGAGGAATGGCCACGAGGGCGACCCAACGACCCAAGTGATAAAAAAACAGAACAAACTTAAGCTTTTATGCCCGTATGGGCGAATTCGTTCCCATGTCGGCGGACGATTTGGGTGAGGGCATGTGCGAGCTGTCAGGAGTGTTTGTCAGTCGGCGAAGTCCGTCTCTCGTAACACTCGTCTGAAATTATCTGGCACGTGTGGTCGTCTCGTAAACGCAGAGGTCTCATGTCTGGTTGGGAATATCATAGAAACGTTGGCACTGGAGTTGAGTTATACGCCGATGGTGTGCCGGTACACGTTGCTTGGCACATGGTGTTCCGATCCTTTATTCGGCACCGCCGACTCACAATGTTTCTCTCACGGCTGTGGATACATTGCTGTGCTGGCTGTGCATTTTAAGTAGTAGCGTTCCAACTATATGAAATTTTTTTGAGCTTCTCTAGAAAGGGGCTCCTCAAAAGATAAAGGGATGCATTCAAGAGGGAGATAGTGTTACATAAACAAGATTGTTCATCACTGCACCGACGGCGGTCTGCGCATACTATAGATAACACATGTAAGTTAGGGCACGCGAATTGATGGATTCGAACGCTCTGGGCTTCAAGAGGTATTTGTAGACACACAATTGCGTTGCATAGCAGCGGTCGAGCTCCGCGGGACGCATGGCGCGTTGCTGCGTGGTGCCCACCTTTTTTTTAAAAAAAATATAGGGTTGCGTTCGCGCGGATTGACATATATTCGCATCATTGAAATAATGTACGAATGTCGTTTTCGCGCGAAGTGGAGCATCAGAACCTCATTAGGCCTCATTGTGTTGTTTTTGACCCGCCTCGGAGTTCTTGGTCCTCGGCCGCGGCGCTTAATGTCCGAGTCGGCCTTCCTCCACGAGAGGTATACAGTAGTATACCCTCGGTGATGGCCATCTGTGTCGTTCTTTTGTGTTTTGTTTTGCGTTGCGTATGTGGGGGGGGTGCTTTGCACTAATAACATCCACAGACGCTCTGACTCGGAACCCTTCAGAGCGCTCCGTTCTTGCTCTAGGCTCTCCGGGTGCGATTACCTTTTAATTTATTTTTAGATTCACTCCTCAACTTTGCGCCGCTAACTGCAAATCATCGACCCCCTGCTTTCCCATCTCATTGACTAGCCGCGAATGCGCGGGCGTACTACAAACCCGGGCCCATATTGCGACTCGCAAAACTGTGAACCGTGTCCGCTTACGGGCTGACTAGTAGTAATACGCGCCGTTATTTTTATCGCGCTGTCATCCCCCTGGCCGATCTGCGCCGTTTCACGCTCCTGTGGCGCAATCGAGCCTAGACCACCTTTCCTCGGCTCCCAAAATCGGAGATGCGAGAACACAACTGCAAACAAGAGAAAGGAAGAACAGCCTCTAGTGGGTCTAGCCCGCGGGTAGTACGGTACGAGCACGGCGAAAAAGTGCTGCCTTGCACCGCTGTGCCGATCTCCAAGTAAAGTTATCAAAAGCTCGAAGCGAATCACCTGCCAGTGCAGTCCTTTGCGCTGATAGCCTGGCATAGGGAGTAGCATAATACGCTCAGCCATCTGCTTGCACGTTTTGTAGATGATCCTATCATTAAACCGTATCAAAACGTGTTCCGCATGGCATCGTGGATCACCGGAGCCATCACAAGACGATTTACAACCCACTAGTGCTCAAGATTGGACTCGTGCTCCTGCTCCGGTGACCTATCAGTGCTATAGGGTCTTGTGGAGCGCCGCGAGGAAGCGTGTGTGCGCGGCGCACTATTGTCTCTCGACAATTTCCACATGACTTGGCTCCAAAAGCGCAGTCACTGGTGGCGTCGTCGTTATTTCCGAGAACGCTTCTTAGGACCATTTATGGCAACTTCTCTGCGGCCTCTTAGGTGTCGCACTCGCGATACGCTCTCCTGTGACACGTATCGCTTCCGCCGAGTACCTTTGGTTGGCGCACCGTATCACCGTTTCTGGGTCATGTGTATCGCGGCTGCGGGTCCTTACTGGTTTTATACTTGGGGCTCCTTTAATCCGTTTTATGCTAAGGCTCTGACTACGTGGTGTTTTGGCGCTCTACGACATCATGACTGCGATTGCGATCAACTTCGGAGCGGGTGATGTGTGGTTTGCTTACTAAAACCTTTCAGCTTTCATCTTTTGGACTTTGTCAAATACCTGGGCTGGCGTGTTCTCGGCGTGCAATGGAGTAATATTTCCGAAGGTACGCTTCCGGAAGACGAGACAAAACATTGTATCTCCTCAGATGCAATGCTTCTCGAAGCCTCCACTCCACTTTGTTGCAAAGGGTCTACTTGAAGACGGCAAACCATTGACATAGAGGCCGTCAAGGAGCGAGGCCCTGTCGGAGAAGAACCAACCGCCAAAATCGAAGATTTCGGGGCATGGCTTTTGCCCAATGACGTCTGTTGTATAGGGCACAAGACCTAGTGCGTAATGTTCAGCAGTTTCCTACTTCTCAACGATTTCAGGACACAGTCGAATACCCTCTCCGTGGTGTATCAGATAATGAGTTACAAGAGTATCGACGATGTCCACAATAGCATGTCAGTCTTGCCGACCTCCATGAGAAACCTGGAAAATTTGAGGTCGCGGTGCTTGTCTTTCGTCGCTTGACTTAGTGCCAGCTACTAATGTTCAATCCATCTTTGTGCGCCTTGGGGTGCCCTCGGCCACCAATGTTAATGATTGCTTGTAACCAACACCGACGCCGCGTTTTGTAAAGACCCTGAGAATCTTACGCTATCGAAACTGGTGTTATCCACACTTCTGCTAGCTTAACTTAAATCCCCAGGACTGCTGTTGTAGAGGGGTGAAAAGGCTAAAAAGACCAGCCTTGCCTTCGTAAACCAAGGTTCCCGAGCTTATGTCCTTTGAACCTTTCTAAAGTATGAACGATCGAAGGTTGGATCGAAGCATCGCTATTCAAGAGCATGCGGTCCAGCGCGACGTAGACGCAAGAGATGCAAGAACCAGTGTTCCGACTTCCGACTGATAAACCTGATGCAATGGATTTTGCTCGGTCAATCCAGCTGCTCGCAGTCTTGGGCAATTCGTGATTGGATTAATGGAGGTATGTTGGTCTTTAGGGTAACTATGACGTTTCGACTGCGTCTTACCACATCTGTTTGAAAGGCTTATGAAATTCACAACGCAGCCTAAACATGTACGTCGTCTCCATACAGCCAAACGGTGCGTGCCTGTAATGTACGCCAGTTTGCTTCTGGCGTTAGCGACAACATGAACTTTGAATATCGAATAGTGGGGTTCGATGGGGGCGCACGTCACCTCTACTGTCATGCGACCTACTAGAAAACTCGGGAACATTCTGCGCTCCTCGGAAGTGTACAACCCTTCAAGGAGAATGACGACACACTATTTCACTATTTCCCGCACACCCACTTCCCCGCGGAACTTGTAACCATCGACGGGCATCAAGAAGAATCCTTCGTCGATAAGATAGTGGACGAACGGCGCCGCAGAAGAGGCACGCAATTGCCCTGCACTAGTACGACGGCGCGGCGGATACCCGGAAGGAGATAATAGCTACCAGCAAAAGAACTTGAATGCCGCGAGCCCTTGACATCATCTAACAAGCATAGGAAGGTGTTTTCCCGAAGAAGAACCGACGCGTTTGTTCTCTCCCCTTTCTGGACTTTCTCACCCTTCTCCAATCGCAATCGTACGCCTGGGCCTTACGTTACCCCTTTCAGTATATGCATCCTACCAGGGGAGGGCAAGTAGACACCGCCCTTCCGATTGGCCGACTCCATGGCTCCG
The DNA here is from genome assembly GCA_025766275.1 of Lactarius indigo. Taxonomy (NCBI): domain Eukaryota; kingdom Fungi; phylum Basidiomycota; class Agaricomycetes; order Russulales; family Russulaceae; genus Lactarius; species Lactarius indigo. The sequence continues at coordinate 317,586 of JAFKAC010000063.1, forward strand.
CTCTCATGGCCAGTGATGGGAAGCGCGCTGCCGTCAATAACCTCAAGGCGCGTTTGGTGTCGGGTTCGCCCTGCGCATAAGGGGGCTACTATGACCCAGGATTTATTATCGGCGTCCAATCGACCTTAGCTGTTAACCTCAAGCTTAGCGCAGGGGTCACTAATGAACAAGTCGTACTGACCGGCGTACACATCCAACTTGACAGTCGTCACGAAAACCTTGACCGTCCTGGAAGTTTCTCGTATCGTGCCTTAACAACTATGCGCAGAGCGTACGATACCACCACCGCATCTGAGCCCATGAAAATACCTGCGCGTGTGGAGTGCAACTACCAGACGCAGAAGTCTGCCGCTATCCTCTACTAACTGCTACTTCAACGCGCTCTTCTGAAATTAGATTGTGCGCGATCCGTCTCTGTGCTTTCTTTTAACGCAACGCAGATCGGGAATCATTGAGTAGCGATCCGGATTCCAGAACGCTTGCTCTTTGTCGCAACGACAATAACCCCTACATATATCCCCAAATTCCTGACAACTGTCGTGTTGGGTTCATCGTTTGCGTGTGGTCGACTAGCGGAAGTATGCTCATGGCTATGCTCACATACATACGTCGCTCACCGTTCCGTGTGTGATACAAGTATGATGTAGTTGTTCCAACATTCCACTGGCATTAGGTATGTGAATCGGATTTCCCCTCAGCCGTCGACCACGTCTGGTCCCAGTTGAGGTGTCCTACCCACGCAGGAAACGAGATAACCTAGGAGTCGCCCAGTGAGTCCTTCTACATTCACAAGTGTAATGTTTGCTCGCTTCCCCTCTCAAGTGGCGATCGTGATACGGCTGACCTATCGGTATATCGTACAGCGCCCAAGGCATGCATACAAGTATGATTATTCTCCTTGTATCCCGGCAAGGGCCTTGCTGCGGATGGTTACGTGGGCGTTAGCGTACCGTATGTATGAACGCATACATGCATGCGCGCGTACTTCCGTCGTTCGCTTCGTTTCTTTTCGTCTCAATGATACTCAGAACTGCAGTGCAATGGCAGGACTATGCGAGCATATTTCCTCTACACAGATTTCTCCGCATCGGCTCGATGCACAACTTCTGCAAGCAATCCTCTGGATCCCTCCAAGTAGGGTCGTCACCTCAAAGCGCCGCTCCTCTTACTATCTTGCGCGTCTCGTATTGACGGTGCTCAGTTGATAATCAAGGTCACTTGGCGTTTGGGAACTGACACCTTCGCGTGGCCGACCGCCAGGTGGTACCGCTCACTGTCTGGTGCGAGCCTGAAGCTTACATGGAGGTACATGCTGTTCCTTTGGTGGACTTACGCGCGGATGAATAGCGGCCCCAGGCCCCTGTGCCTTTGCGCGACCTCACCTTAAGGCACGCAGTTGCCAATATGTACGGGAATACGCCCCTACCGCGCTGCTACCACCGTGCGTGCCCAATATGTCATCATCACTTCACCTGCCTTCCACGATGTCTAGGAACACAGACAAGGTACGCCTGAGGCGTCGTGTGCCTTGCCCTTCTCAGACCGCGAACTCCTTTTGTGTCGTATTACAGTATAGTACTTCAAGGCGTTCTCGGCACCGTGCGCCACCAAGGCATCACAAGTCGAGCCCACGCGGGGGATTGGCGCACGTGTTGGTCCATGTTCCGCGCCGCACTACCCCACCGCGTGGAGCCAGAGGGACCTGGCCCCCGTACCTCCCGAATCGGACTGCACCCGGGGCCGGTAAAATTACCTCGCTGCGTGGTGCGACCGCGCCCATTCCCCACGGGTCTCACGGCTCCATACATTTCCCGACCAATCCTGCACGTGCCAAAACGTCGCTTTCCCGCGGTCGATTATTGCCAAGGAATACTGTAATACATCGCTATGTCGAGACCGACACCATTTTACGACAGGCGACATGCGGTGACGACATTTTTTTCCCGTCGGTTTTGTGGCCGTACGTCGTACGTCACACTTCATCCGACTCGCCTCGTGCTCGGCCGACAAACAAAAACGAAAACAAAGGAGAGGACGAACACGACTAGCCTACTCAACCATTCGCAGTTGTGGGGTCAGTCTTTCTCTCCTCTCCTTTCCAATTTTTTTTTCTTTTTTTTTTTTGGGGGGGGGACGAAGACCGAGGCTGGGGTTGGGCTATGCCAAGCCAGTGGGGTACAATGCTATCGTTCACGCGACAATCGGCAGCGGTGTAATGCAGTCTCTGGGCACGACTCGGGCGCCGCGGCGTCAAATGACGCTGTGCGATTTGCATCTCTTCCTGTCAAATCACTTGATTACTGTACCCCACTCCACCTAAAATCAAGGGTTTTTCTCACCATGCGCTATTTTCTATTGAGTTGGTACGGATTTCGGAGCGGCTCTGTTCTCCCCCTTTCAAAGGGATACTACGCGGTCCCGGAGGCGGAGTTCGGGGCACACCTCAGCACTTTTCCGGCCGGAGGTTGATCCGCACAGAACGGGGCTAGCTGTTGTCACGGAGGGTGGTATCGCCGGTTTGCACTGTGCTGGTGCTTACAAAGAGCACGCCGTGTTATTTCGGATCACGTATGATGCCTGTTGTACGCTGAAGACGACATCTTCTCTTTCGTTTGAAGGGGAATGTGACTTCATATGACATTTTGTGCCACCACCCTATCTTTTTGCGCCTTCTTGATGTGTCGGGCTGTCGTAGCCGCGGCAGGGTGGAATATATTGAAAAGTGCGGCGTCTCTGCAGCAGAGACACGTGCGGGTGCAAATGATACGGAGAAAACAGATGGAAAGTTGGTAAGCCGGGAACATGTGACAGCGGCCCTGGGGAAATAAGGAGAATAAAAACGTTGCGGGAATAAGAGCCGGCCGAAAGTGCGGTGTGTCACTGAGTCCTCCTCCCACTGTCAGGGATGCGGGAACGCAAGTCTCATGAGCGGTAGCGCTGCGGAACAAACCTGATCGGAGGCTATAGGACGGACGCCCTGTCATTCGTGTTTCGGGCTGGGGCGTGCCCAAAAGCCGCACATTTCCTAAGGTTCGGTGCGTCAAAGTCACCTGTGGCCGTCGTGCTAAGTTCCGAGGTAGTCTCCCCCCTACCCCCAAACCAAAATAAAATACCATAGGGACACGTAGAGTTGATTGCCTTCCTGGAGATGGTACACGTTTCGAGAAGTTCCGGAAGATATAGAGCGCGCGTCGAGCACAGTGTCCCTCTGCGCGCTGGGGCGTGCCTTGTAGGTGTTGAGTTGAACTATCTCACGTTGGAAAATTCAAATTGTTAGTGCCAGGTATCTCATAGAGGAAGACGATGCAATATTGCGGAAAGGGGATGCAGACATGAAGGGGGTGACAGTGGTGGTGCCATAGTTTGCGGCGCCGCAGGCGACAATACGTGTTCCGGTTGTTTCTTTGTTTCCTTGGCTGAGTCATGTGAGACGACCCAGTCTGTTGTTTGTGCAAACAAGACCTTGGTGACGCATACAGAAGCCGCCGGGCGTGTTCACACGAGTGGGGAGAGGATGATGATGTGCCTTTCGTCATAGGTACCGAACGCCCACAGAACGAAGGGGTGACAGTCTGTGGTTGTACCGCCGACCGCTAAGCCGAATGAGGAAAAGTCCGTACCGCAGCACCTAAGAGCGATCGGGATAATGGTTGGCCCTGTACAGCACGCTCAATCCTTTACTATCTTCGATAGATGAAAGCTCAATTAGTACTGTACTTCGGCTGTGGCGCGAGCGAGAGAATTTAGAGAAAGATGCGGAAAGTATGTGGGGTAATCTGGAGAAATTTGACATCATGCAATCAACATCAAAACGCCCGGGCGAGAATATGCCGTTATGATGATGTATGCGTGTGGCCATACCGGGTTTCACGTCGTCAGCCGGAACTCGATCCGAGGCATCAAGAGAGGGTGACACAGCATTTCCGTACGGCTGGCCAGTTGGGTGTTGTTGTGTGGAGGAATGAAGAGCATTGTTTCTAGTTATAGTTCTAGTTGTTCTGGTTCCAGTTCGATCGGGACGCGCATACATCTTGGACCTGCGCAACGTGGCTGTACAGGGTGTGTGAGAAGGGGCGATTGAGAGTCTCGGCACTGGACACTCTAGACACGGGTCCCGATTCGGGTAATATTTTAATTATTTTTTGTTAGTCAAATCCTCCTCAGAGCATTTTTGATTCCGGAAGGGTCACGTGATGCAATTACTAGTGCTTGCTTGCCTGCGTTGAAATCGAATTGACCTCGACCTTGACTCGCCTTTTCCCTTTCCCTTCCCCCTCCCTTTTTCCTTTTCCTTTTCCCTCGGCTTCGACCCGACCTTTTAACTGAAATTCGACTGTGCCTTGACCCAAATATGATCACCGTCGAACCGCCAACTCCTTCGCCTGAACTACCAACTCACAAGCCCTCCTTGGCTGACCTCAGTCGAAATGCATCGGTCATATCTTCCTCCTCCTCGTCTAGTTCCACCACCTCCCTAGTTCTCCCCGTTCGTCCCCGCCCAATACGAACATTCTCTTCACCTCGCTCTCGGAGCCCTGGGGGTCCACCAACTCCAAAGGCGTCTCGACCCCCCGCTTACATCACCCGCGAGCTCGGCATCGCGGATCAGCCTATAGATTCACCTGCCGGTCGCTCTCGCGCCAACTCAAAGTCCAAGTCTCGCAGTAGCTCAGCGAATGGTCGTCTCAGCGCAGACGATTTCGAATTCGGTGACATCCTCGGCGAAGGATCATACTCCACTGTGCGTTTTCTCTCTTTGTCACTTTCTCCACCTCGCACCGCCTTGCTTACATGCTACTGATCGTATAGGTGATACATGGCACTCACCGCGCAACGAGACAAGAATATGCCATCAAGGTCCTTGACAAGGGTCACCTCAAGCGCAACAACAAGCTCAACACCGCTCTCGCTGAAAAAAACACCCTCGTCCGCCTTGGCTCTGGTCATCCGGGCATCGTGCGTTTACATTGGGCTTTCCAAGATGATTGGAGTCTTTGTGAGTCTCCACTTTCTCTTACCTTGTCCGTCAAGTGGTAGCCGGCCGTCGCGACCGTGGTCCTCTGGCTACTACCGAAGATTTTCCGTCGCGATCGTCGTCCCCTCGGGCTGCCTCCAGTAGGCGCTCGCTTCCTGCACCCACCCTGCGTACCGTAATTGGTTGCAACCGCGCCGTCCATTTCGGTATTGTTGGGCAACAAGCCCCCGATACTCATGCCCTCTCTCCCGTGCTCGGTTGACAAACCGATCGTTGTGGCGTCCTGAAAGAGAATGTTCACGTCACTTCGGGGCGATACGTTTCACTTTTGGTGTCTGTGGGTTCTCGTGTGCATGCCTTTGGAGACCTACATCGCTTCTTTGCTTGACAAGGGTTCTGAGTAGCTGCCTGCTGACACCTTGCCCAGACTTTGTCCTTGACCTCGCACGTAACGGAGAACTCCAAAGTCGGATCTCGCGCATGGGCTCACTGTCAACGACATGCGCACGATACTATACTGCCCAGCTTGTTGATGCCCTCGACTACATGCATTTACGTGGCGTCATCCACCGGTGCGCACGTGTCGCTCCCTTACTGTTCCCCACTTGTTGATCCCCGTTGCCAGCGACCTCAAACCGGAAAACTTGCTGCTGGACGATGACTTCCGAATCAAAGTTACGGACTTTGGAACCGGAAAATTAATCGATGTGCCACGTTCGTTTCTTCTTCATTTCGTGGATGGCGAAAAGGCCTCATGTTATCGTTCTAGCCGAGCGTGCGACCAAGACATTTGTCGGTACCGCGCAATACGTCTCTCCGGAGTTGCTCGAAGCAAATGAGACTAGCAAGAGGTATGGCACATCCATTCAGCTGATTGCTTATTCGCGGTATGGCTGATGTTGCTTGTGAATTAGTTCGGACTTATGGGCACTGGGTTGTGTGCTATACCAAATGATCGCTGGTCGATTCGCGTTCCAAGGGTTGTCCGAGTATTTGACATGGCAAAAGATCAAGCAGCTTGACTACACGTTTCCTGAGGGCTTCGATCCAGAAGCTGCCGACCTCGTGCGACGCCTCCTGGTGCGCTTCACCCTGAATTAATTTGTCAATTTGTGCTCATGGATTGTCGGCATAGGTACGTGATCCACTGGAGCGATTAGGCGCCGGTCTAGCTGGGAGCGATTATTCGATGGAGGAATTGCGCGCGCACCCATTCTTTGTGACTATTCGCTGGGACACACTCTGGGATGACCCGGCACCACCACTAGAGACGGGACTTGTACGACGCGAACCGGCACCCGCTGATGAATGGGATGATGTCGGGGCGACTTGGGATGAACTTGTCGGTCCAGATGGGAGCGACGACGAAGACGAGGACGACGGAAGCTCGGACAGCCCACATCCGCATCCACATGCGCACGTGCGCTTACGAGTACCCGGGGACGACGGGATCGAGTGGGCCCCTGATGCACAGGCGTACGTGTCACCACCCGCCATACCACCTGAAGAAATAGGACCGCACGGGGAAATGCCAGATTACGCGCGCGAAGCACATCCTCTACTCGGGGCCGTCGACGGTGTAGGTGCCTCGATGGCCACGGGTGGTGATGTCGAGGATGCACAGGGCGAGCACTCGGATGGCACCGGCACGGATGGGACTGTCAGTGGGACTTACGGGATACACTTTGCTTTGCCCGGGATTGACAGAGTGTCGAAGAATACAGGTCCGGGCACGGGCGCGGTCGCGGTCGCGGGCGACGCGGCTACTGGCGAGGCTACTGGCTCTGGCGTGCGTCCTGGTCCTGGTCACGGTCCTGGTCCCGGACCAGGGAAAGACAAAGATGAGGAGGGGGCGAGCCCGGTAAGTTCGAGCACAGAGACGGGAGACGGAGAGGGAGGAACGGCCGCGGGCGAGGCGCCGCCGCGGACCAGTGCACCGCTGCGCGTACCACGTGCCGTGCGCGATTCGTACGCTACGAGCTCGTCGGACGGCAGCCCCGTTGAGAAGCTCAGCGCTGCGCTCGAGGCGATGGGGATTCACCGAGGCAGACTGCGGACGCGAAGCCCAACGCCCGCGCGCACGACTCCTCCATCCGCGTCTATCGAGTCCCCAGACTGGTACGCCCCCATCTCCTTCCTCTCCGTGTCAGGCGCCTTATGACGACATTGCGCGCTATTTTAGGGCGTCTGCGCTAAGCGCGGGCGAGACGATTCTGTTCCATGCTCCCGTGGGCGAAACGGCACTGAAACGGCGCACGTCGCGACTCCTGCTACCGCTGCCTGTAGCGCAGCGCAAGCCGAAGGTGCGCGAGCTCGCGCTGACGAGTCATCGGCTGGTATGCCTCAAGCCGCTGAAGAGCGGTCGTGGGGTCGGGATCAAGGCTGAGTTTGCGCTGCGCGAGGCACAGGCGCCGCCATCGACGGGCCGTGAGAAGCGCACGAAGAGCGACGAGGCGCGCGGGACGATCACGGGGGTCGAGCGCAAGAGCGCAAAGGAGTTTGTCGTGTTGACCGTGCGTACAGACGCTCGTGTGCGCTGACCGACGTGCTGACGTGATGTGCGACAGACGGCCAAGTCGGCCTTTTTTGTCGTCGACAGCGAGACTGCGGCAGACGGTTGGGTCCGGCGCATAGCAGAGGCGCTGCAGCAGCACGCTACGCAACATCGCGAGCACAAGCCGTCCACAAGCAACAACAACAATAGCAACAGCAACAATAATAACAATGTCAGCGCTGCACGCACATAATTTATCGTCGTTTTTATATGCCTCCAGTGTTCGCCGTGGATCTCAAACTCGTTGCCCTTCGCCCCTCGCTCTTCGATCTTCGTCCCTGTAAATGTTTCTAATCCATCACCGACAACTACCACTACGCACACTCGCACCCGCACCCGTACTCGCACACCATCGGCACCGTCAACACCAAAGTCACCCGCTGCAACCGAATCCACGAGCCCTTCACTTCCTCTCTTCTCCTCAATATCCCCCTTTTTTTTCTCTACCATCCCAAAACGAATACGGCAAGCAAGCAAAGGCGTAAACTCTGTACATGATTAGGGGCAATTTCGGTAACTTATGATTCAATTTTTTTTTGGTGTTTAAGCTTGCAGGAAGGGCAGGGTGACTCACGAGTGTTTTGGTTCTCGTGCGGAGCTAACGAACGACGATCCCTTGGTTTTTCCTTAATTTTTTGTGGACCCGGTTTTTGTTATATCGCGCACAGACCGAATGTTTCCGTTTAAAAGTGTCTATTTATTTTGCTGCATTTTCTTTTCGTTCAATACCATCCATCCATTCGCAATCAGGTCTCTTTGTAAGTTTTCCAAAAAAGAGTATTTGGATTGAGGGTACGTGTAAAGTCAAAAGATACTTTTTAGATTTCGGTCTTAGATTTGGAGGTTGTCTAGCCGGGAGGGAGCAAGCTCGCGTCGACAGTTGACCCTGCTTCACTGGAGGTGTCGTCATCGGCCAACCCGGCGATAGGGGTGCGCGGCATAGCCATCAACCCTGAAAAAACAGCAGACCTCAGCACAAAAATGACTAGTGCTAAAAAAACAAAACACACCAGTGCGCGCAGATTCGATAATCCCGAACGGCTTCACGAGGGCAAGGAACGCCTCAACGCGCGACGTCTTCCCCGTCATCTCGACGATGACGCTATGATCGCTCACGTCTACCAACCTCGCGCCAAACTGGTTCGCGAGCGTGTGCAGCGAGTGCAGATGCTGATGCCGCTGGCGCAGCGCCTCGCTCGGCGTGAGGGGCTTCCCGCCCTCCTCTCCCTCCGATGCCGCCGGCGTGGGGGACGGCGAAGGCTGCGGGCGCGTGGACTCCTCAAAGTGGCGCGCGAGGGCCATCTCACGCTCGAGCTTGGTCTGCTCGGCGTGAGCACGGTGCGCGGCGCGCGGCTCGTGCGAGGGCCCGCCTTCGAGCTGGTCCTCGAGGTACTCGGGCCCCAGGATGGACACTTTGACGAGGAGGAGCTCGCGCGAGATCGTGCGCGTCTCTGTGTAGTCTAGTACGGCCCACACTGGCACCTGTGCAAGGGTTTGTGAGGGAGGGATGATGGTGGTTGAAGGTGGAGGGAGAGGGAGAAACGCACGAGGTCTTCGAGCTGTCGGCGTGCTTGCTCGACGACGCCGTCTTGCCCGCTGATGACGATGCACATACGACTTAGGTCACGTATCTCGGTGCGGCATACGACGAGCGAGTCGATGTTGAATCCGCGGCCTGCGAGAATCCCGGATACGCGCGACAGCACACCAGGCTCGTTCTGGACGAGACAGTTGAGCACATGCCTGGACAATAAGTTTCGTCAGCCCCGCGCAATGAAAAAAATAAAATAGTAAACACGTGGCCGTATCGAAATAAAATGAGAAAGAAAAAAAAGAAAAAAAAAATTGCTACTTACTTTTTGTACGGCTGTAGGCTCGGTGGAGGTGTGTTGTAGAGGATGTTCGTCACTGCCTCCTCTGCAGATCGTGAACGCGGTAGGTCCATCTTTGGGAGGGGCGGAGGCCTGACCTTGTGCGACGTCTTGTAGTCGAGCGCGGACGTCGAGTCGTCGATCGGAGGCGGGGGCTTGGGAGGAGTTCCATCGGATAAGACGCGCACCGTCGAGGACAGCCCCCGCGTCGTAGAGAGGGTTCTTGAGATCACGCGAGCCCGAGCAGCGAGCATTTTTGTAAGAGGTTTTGTGGATGATGCGAGCGAGTGGGAGTTGCCCCTGGACTTGTCAGGTTGACCAAGTCGACGTATGATCGACGACCGAGGCGACCGTCACGCGATGCATCAGGTGACCTGCTTGGCACGATCCTGGGCGGCAGCATGAACAATAGCTAACTCTACTGTACGACTCTAACAACCAAAAACATCTAGTATGGCTGCTCCACAACGCCGGCATATTTCGTGCGTAAATGGCCATTTACCCATGACCTTTTTGATACATATGACCCACTACTCCAGCCCGGGTCCCTCGGCATCGCAAGATCTCAGAAGAGGGTCCCTCGATCCCCTTTTGCGTGTTCTGATACCCGGCCAAGAACCGTCCTTGGACAACCCTCGAATCCCAGAACCGCAGGGAGGCCCATCCCAGCTCCGTGTTGAGGTGACCGGTATGTACTTGAGTCCTAACTGGCCTGGCCTGTTGATTCCCCGATAAGCATTTTAATGTCTCTTTTAGTCCTCCGGGCACACAACCTCCCTCGTCTCAAGAATGTTTTTGGCCTGAAGTTCTTTGTTATTGTCGCCAGTCAGGCGACAGAAAAGAAGACACCAAGTGTTTCGACTAAGAGGCAGACGGCGAGGTGGGCTGAGAGCCTTGGAGCCTTGTAAGACATCCCTTTCAGTCCTCTTCTTCGGCTGAGAGTTCTGTTCAGCACTCTGCAACCGTCTACACCTCTTATACTACGTCTTTATGCGGAACGGTTCGCACGTCAGGATATCCTTATCGGAACACATGAGATGATACCCGTCGAATCCCAAATCGGTTCGTTTCTTATTAGAAACCCCACTTGTTCCACCCGCTAACATCTCGAGTAATAGACACTCCTGTCGTCCTCACCAACGGCGACAGACAGGATGGACAGTTGATCGAGCCAGTCATGCTCTACTTGACAGTCACTGTGTCACCGAACACAACTTCCCATCCGATCTTGCCCATCAACCCCCCCACTTCGCAACCGATCAAAATCGACGACGAAGCCGAGAGGCCCTCTATACCACAGGACTCCACGATCCCTACTTGTTCCACCGTCACCACCGGCTCTGAAACTGTCTCACCTGCCGAGAATGCTCTCCATGGCGCCGACGAAGCTTTGGCGACAATCAATCTCTCGAACACATGGGAGGGTACTCTTGAAAGGGTCAAGTGGGTGATGGATATCGTGGGCCCAGTCGCAGAAGTGCGTTACAACCTCCCTGCGAGCCAGTACTTGACTGAACCGAACTTCGCCCTCAGCTCCATCCGTATGCAAAGATGGCACACACTCTACTTTTTGCGATCCCCAACGTGAGCTCCTCGCTCCATTGTCGGTTTGAAAATGCTTATGTTTATTTGGTTGCCAGATCCTCCTAGAACAGTTTCAACGCGATTACAACATTCGAACTCTGCTTGTTGCTATGCACGATTCCTTTGATTTCGCGAACCAAGAGGACCGTTTCAAAGCTATCAGGCGTGATTCCAAGCAGGCGCAAATCCTCACGCTCATGTTGCAGCATGTCTGTAATTGCTGTGACTTTATCCAATCATACGCGAAGGATTCCCAATTCTGTACGTAATAATTACCCATTTCAGTGCCTAACGTAAACATGTGGTTTTCAGGGAAGCGAATATTGAAGAATATTGGCAGCCAAGCCGACAAACAAATCGAGGACTTCTGTACCACCCTCCTTGAACACCGAAGGGCTTTCTTAGATGAGGCCGCCATCACCACAGAGATAACCGCACTCCAAATCCTGGACGATGTGGGAATAATCTCGGCCAGCGTGGGCAGGATTTCAAGTCAGCTTGACGGCATGGTTAGCCGGCTGAAGTGGGTGTCTAGCCAAGTCTTAGACGCTGGTACGTAGTCCTGATACATTGAGGGTTCTCGACCTGAGGATTGCCATCACAGAACTAGATGCAAAAATCAGAGAAATACCATACGGAACGGGCTCGCGATTCACACCCGACAAGGGTTGCCTTACGGGAACACGTACGGCATTCCTGGAGTTCATTGTCAATTGGGTGAACGATCCCTCTTCCGAGCGTTGTCTCGTTCTTTTCGGGCAAGCTGGCACGGGAAAGTCATGTATTGCGCACGAGATCGCACGTCGCTTCGATAAAATGCACCGCCTTACGTCATCGTTTATCTTTTTGCGGAAGGAGCAATCCAAGCGGGAAGCTTACCACCTTTTCACGACTCTTGCTCGCGACCTCTCCGACCGCTATCCTTCATTCAAAGCCGCGCTTGGAAGGGTCGTGAAGGACAACTCCTCTCTTCGAGTCGGCACACGTGACTACGATACCCTGTTTCAATCCCTCATCCTGGAACCGCTTAAGGGCCTGCACATCGTCGGTCCTATACTTGTTGTGATCGATGCCCTCGACGAGAGTGGGGATGCGACCGGTAGAACTGGATTACACACGTTTCTCGCTAAAAACCTCGTCGGGCTCCCATCCAACTTCCGCGTCCTCATTACCTCGCGGCCAGAGGACGGCATCGAGTCGGCGCTAGTCGGGGCGCCATCAGTCACGATCAAACGCATGAACGATTCTGAGCTGGCCGCCAAAATGCGTGACGATATCCTCGCCTTTCTTCGGGAGAAGCTCCCCTCGGACGAGTTCAGAGATTACGGCGACGATCTGGCAATGAAGGCGGAGGGATTGTTTCAGTGGGCAGCAGTTGCTAGTCAAATCATCCTAGACCCTCCTGGGCGCTTTGGTTTTAACAGGAAAAAGGTTATAAGTCATCTCTTAAAGCTCAGTGCAAATCGCGATGGACAGGACCCCTTGGATGAGCTATACAAGGAAGTCCTTGAAGCATACTTCACAGACCGAGAAGCACGACTCCTATTTCGCACTGTCGTGGGACAGCTCCTCACTGCAATTGAGCCCCTCAGTATCCGCTCCCTGACCACTCTACGACGACACGCCGACGATGACGGTGATGCCGTTGTTATATTACTCCGTCGCCTTGGCTCGTTGTTGAGTAATGTCAATTCAACCGAAGAAAATCTTCCCGTCATTCCCCTCCACACATCATTCCGCGATTTCCTTACCAATAAAGAGAAGAGCGGCGATTTTTATATCGGCTCTCGTGACGCTCATCATCAATTGGCCCATTCCTGTCTCAATCTACTGCTTAAAGACCTCAAATTCAACATCTGTAATCTCGAAACGTCATATCTTGCCAATAAGGACGTCACAGACCTCAGCTTCCGCGTTGATAAACACATCCCACCTGCGCTGTTGTACGCGTGTTGTTTCTGGGATGATCATATGGAACACATTGGTTTCGAAACCGATCTGTTTAGAAAACTTGGCAGCTTCTTCGAGAAGAAACTTCTGTTTTGGTTGGAAGTCCTCAGCTTGACAAGTCGTCTGGGTCTTGCTTCGGCAGCGTGCTCGGCTGTGAGCATGTGGTTAGCCTCTGGTCAAGCCGGTAAACAAGGTGTAAGTACAATTGTTGATCCGATGATGAAGGCAAAGAACTAATAATTACAATTGCAACAGGTTTCTCAGCCGGAACTAGAGAAACTGAGGTCATTGGTCCATGATGCGTCTGTATTTATACGGCATTTCGGGATGCCCATGGCAAAGAGTGCTCCACATGTCTATCTTTCTGCTCTACCATTTGCGCCGTCTCGTTCTCCTGTCTCTGCACATTATTCAAGCTTATTTCCTCGAATATTACGGGTGGAACGTGGACGATTTTCTCATTGGCCATCATCGGAGATGGTGATCCCAACCATTGAGGGTGCGGTCCTTTCCGTTGCAATCTCACCGGATGGCCAGCGCATCGTGTCAGGCTCGAGCGATGGAACAATTCGTGTGTGGAACGCCATCACGGGAGAGACAGAGGCAGGACCATTTTTTGTTCACACGGATTCGGTCTTGTCTGTGGGATTCTCGCCAGACGGCCAACGCATCGTGTCAGGCTCGTTCGATGGAACAATTCGTGTGTGGAACGCCAGCACGGGAGAGATAGAGGCCCACCCATTTACCGGTCACACAGATTCGGTCACGTCTGTAGGATTCTTGCCAGATGGCCACCGTATCGTCTTCGGCTCGCGCGATCGAACAATTCGTGTGTGGAACGCCAACACGGGAGAGATAGAGGCCCGCCCATTCACTGGTCACACGGATTTGGTCTCGTCTGTGGGATTCTCACCAGATGGCCACCGCATCATCTCAGGCTCGGACGATGGAACAATTCGTGTGTGGAATGCCAGCACGGGAGAGATAGAGGCCGGTTCATTTACTGGTCACACGGGCTCAGTCTTGTCTGTGGGATTCTCGCCAGATGGCCAGCGCGTCGTTTCAGGCTCAAGCGATGAAACAATTCGTGTGTGGAACGCCAGCACGGGAGAGATAGAGGCCGGCCCATTTACTGGTCACGCGGGCTCAGTCTTGTCTGTTGGATTCTCGTCAGATGGCCAGCGCGTCGTGTCAGGCTCAAGCGATGAAACAATTCGTGTGTGGAATGCCAGCACGGGAGAGATAGAGGCCCACCCATTTACTGGTCACACGGATTCGGTCTGGTTCGTGGGATTCTCGCCAGATGGCCAGTGCGTCGTGTCAGGCTCGGACGATGGAACAATTCGTGTGTGGAACGCCAGCACGGGAGAGGCAGAGGCAGGACCATTTACTTGTCACACAGATTCGGTCTCGTCTGTGGGATTCTCGCCAGATGGCCACCCCATCGTCTCAAGCTCGAACGATGGAACAATTCGTGTATGGAACGCCAGAACGGGAGAGATAGAGGCCGGCCCATTTACTGGTCACACGTCTTCGGTCTCGTCTGTGGGATTCTCGCCAGATGGCCAGCGCGTCGTGTCTGGCTCGGACGATGGAACAATTCGTGTGTGGAACGCCAGAACGGGAGAGATAGAGGCCGGCCCATTTACTGGTCACGCGGGCTCAGTCTTGTCTGTGGGATTCTCGCTAGATGGCCAGCGCGTCGTGTCAGGCTCGCACGATGGAACAATTCGTGTGTGGAACGCCAGCACGGGAGAGATAGAGGCCGGCCCGTTTACTGGTCACACGTCTTCGGTCTTGTCTTTGGGACTCTCACCAGATGGCCAGTGCGTCGTGTCAGGCTCGGACGATGGAACAATTCGTGTGTGGAACACCTGCACGGGAGAGATAGAGGCCAGCCCAATTATTAGTCACTTGGATTCAGTCTCGTCTGTGGGATTCTCGCCAGATGGCCAGTGCTTCGTGTCAGGCTCGGATGATCAAACAATTTGTGTGTGGGACGCCAGCACGGGAGAGATAGAGGCCGGCCCATTTATTGGTCACACGTCTTCGGTCTCGTCTGTGGGATTCTCACCAGATGGCTACCGCATCGTCTCAGGCTCGGACGATGGAACAATTCGCGTGTGGAATGTTATGACAGAGAATACGGAAATTGGAAGCCGCGTCAACTTTGCTTACACCCTGATCGACGAGCAGGGGTGGATAGGTGGTAGTGGAGATGAACTCCTTATGTGGATCCCGGAAATGCGTAGGGCCAATCTTCATCGCCCGAGTAATATCTGGGTTGCCGGCAAATATGAAACCCGCCTTGATCTTTCGAATTTCGTACATGGGCAAAGTTGGACAGATTGTATTGATCTCGATAGAACGCTACAGTAATCCGTAGATTTTCTTTAGGCGATCTGAAGTGTAATGTGACCTGCTTCCAGTTGATGATATTAACTCATTGTGGACACGCTAACAGCTCAGTCTGACGGTCGTCACCGGCATGGTGTCGAAGCTTTGCCACCAGGTAACGTGAGTTTGTCGGGCGATAAATTTCACCGACATGCACAATGGCAAAGAAAAGTAACTAGTTCCTTGCGACGCCAAAGGCCGTCTCCCATCGCCTCTCATGTGAACCGAATGTCAAAAAACATGACCAAAAACGCAATCGCGACGACGACGACGATCGACATTGTCAGACACGTCGCGAGTGCCTTTCCGCAGTGATCCCGCATGCGCATGCACTCCCGCTTCATCACGTCCAGGTTCACACCCACTTTCTCCTCTGCGATGCTATGCGAAGTACCCCGTGGTCCGCTGCCAGCGCGCCGGAGAAATGTTCCGCGTTCCGCTGCAGCTGGGCTGCCACCTGCGCTAGCTTTTCCTGCAGCGCTGTGCTGTTACGCAACGGCGCAAGTGCAGACGCCGCGTCGCCCCCAGTGTTCGCGCGCTAGTTGTAGACCGCATCCGATCCGGCAGCAGAAAGGCGTCAGACTCATCGACCAAAACAAGGAGGGTGGTGCGAGACGTTGGTCCGTTGGCAGACTGGGTGTCTATGTCAATAGGGTCTTCGGTCTGAATGCTTCTCGAACGAGCGTCTCTGGGGAGAGGCTGTGAGATTCTGAAGTCTTCGAGTCTGTGGACGTACATCGGGAGGATACCAGGCCCACGACGGTCGCCTTATGTGGTGCTGCAAGACTACTCCATCGCCCATAACTTTTTACGGTTGCGTTTTGAATGGCGCGTACTCGGACAAAAACTCGACCTCGGGAGACTCGAAGAGGGTGCCCACGAGTGAGACTCTGAATGTAATGAGAAACCACGGGTGTAAAACGAGTAAGGGAGTGACGCACCGCTCTTGCAAAGGCTCGTTGCGCTTGTGTAGAAGGTGCTTGATGGCGAAGTTTCTGAAGCGCACGAGGTGTTGTAGTGTCGCTTTGTAGATGTCATTTATTGCTTATAGTGATGACTGAGTCGATAGCCGGGGTAAACAGCGAAAAGCTGGAGTATGATGTCTGCCAATCGCGGTCGGTTTCGAACACACTGCCTCATGAATAAAAAAGTCCCAGACGCGACGTACTGGTAGGCGTCTCAGCAACTTGATTATCTGCTCATGCGTGCTGGAAACAGGGCCTGTGACGGCCGCTGGTATGAACACGGGGGATGTTAGGAGAAAATACAAGGGGACAAGATAACGGCATTCGCACCGCAGAGCCTCTGTAGCGTTCGAGCGCCTAATACTCAAAGTGCTTAAACGTCTCCCGATCGATGAAGTACTGGCGATGGCGCCAATACTTTGTCATGCGTTTCTCGGATCCGCTGACCGCTCCCAGTTACAGCAAGTCCAGGAGAGAAAGGTGACCGTTCTGGGGAACGTAGCGGCATGCCCCTGGGCGGGCCGGCACTGTGGTTCAGAACCAGAATCACCACGGCTACACAGATCACAGCCATGGCAGAAAGCCCAGCGATTCCCCCAACACTACTATCTGCGATACAGGAGACGTCTATGCCCGACAACATTCAAACCTCGAGTCTACACCCTTTCTCCTCTTCAAGCGATAAAACCGTCGCTTTCCTCCACGCGCTCCTTGACACCACGGCACGTGTCGCGCAATCCGTGACACTGCACTCGACTACAGCCGTGAATGACTCCAGGACAGTTTCGCTACTCCGCGAGCAGTCCACCGGGCAGCACCTACTCCACCTGGTACCCCTTTTGTATATGATGTGCCCGTCCCGGTGCAGGTTTCTCTGACCTCACCTCAGTCTCGTACACAGGTGGCGAAAACCTGGGACACCCTCTGGGATGACCCGGCACCACCACTAGAGACTGGACTTGTACGACGCGAACCGGCACCCGCTGATGAATGGGATGATGTCGGGGCGACTTGGGATGAACTTGTCGGTCCAGATGGGAGCGACGACGAAGACGAGGACGACGGAAGCTCGGACAGCCCACATCCGCATCCACATGCGCACGTGCGCTTACGAGTACCCGGGGACGACGGGATCGAGTGGGCCCCTGATGCACAGGCGTACGTGTCACCACCTGCCATACCACCTGAAGAAATAGGACCGCACGGGGAAATGCCAGATTACGCGCGCGAAGCACATCCTCTACTCGGGGCCGTCGACGGTGTAGGTGCCTCGATGGCCACGGGTGGTGATGTCGAGGATGCACAGGGCGAGCACTCGGATGGCACCGGCACGGATGGGACTGTCAGTGGGACTTACGGGATACACTTTGCTTTGCCCGGGATTGACAGAGTGTCGAAGAATACAGGTCCGGGCACTGGCGCGGTCGCGGTCGCGGGCGACGCGGCTACTGGCGAGGCTACTGGCTCTGGCGTGCGTCCTGGTCCTGGTCACGGTCCTGGTCCCGGACCAGGGAAAGACAAAGATGAGGAGGGGGCGAGCCCGGTAAGTTCGAGCACAGAGACGGGAGATGGAGAGGGAGGAACGGCCGCGGGCGAGGCGCCGCCCCGGACCAGTGCACCACTGCGCGTACCACGTGCCGTGCGCGATTCGTACGCTACGAGCTCGTCGGACGGCAGCCCCGTTGAGAAGCTCAGCGCTGCGCTCGAGGCGATGGGGATCCACCGAGGCAGACTGCGGACGCGAAGCCCAACGCCCGCGCGCACGACTCCTCCATCCGCGTCTATCGAGTCCCCAGACTGGTACGCCCCCATCTCCTTCCTCTCCATGTCAGGCGCCTTATGACGACGTTGCGCGCTATTTTAGGGCGTCTGCGCTAAGCGCGGGCGAGACGATTCTGTTCCATGCTCCCGTGGGCGAAACGGCACTGAAACGGCGCACGTCGCGACTCCTGCTACCGCTGCCTGTAGCGCAGCGCAAGCCGAAGGTGCGCGAGCTCGCGCTGACGAGTCATCGGCTGGTATGCCTCAAGCCGCTGAAGAGCGGTCGTGGGGTCGGGATCAAGGCTGAGTTTGCGCTGCGCGAGGCACAGGCGCCGCCATCGACGGGCCGTGAGAAGCGCACGAAGAGCGACGAGGCGCGCGGGACGATCACGGGGGTCGAGCGCAAGAGCGCAAAGGAGTTTGTCGTGTTGACCGTGCGTACAGACGCTCGTGTGCGCTGACCGACGTGCTGACGTGATGTGCGACAGACGGCCAAGTCGGCCTTTTTTGTCGTCGACAGCGAGACTGCGGCAGACGGTTGGGTCCGGCGCATAGCAGAGGCGCTGCAGCAGCACGCTACGCAACATCGCGAGCACAAGCCGTCCACAAGCAACAACAACAATAGCAACAGCAACAATAATAACAATGTCAGCGCTGCACGCACATAATTTATCGTCGTTTTTATATGCCTCCAGTGTTCGCCGTGGATCTCAAACTCGTTGCCCTTCGCCCCTCGCTCTTCGATCTTCGTCCCTGTAAATGTTTCTAATCCATCACCGACAACTACCACTACGCACACTCGCACCCGCACCCGTACTCGCACACCATCGGCACCGTCAACACCAAAGTCACCCGCTGCAACCGAATCCACGAGCCCTTCACTTCCTCTCTTCTCCTCAATATCCCCCTTTTTTTTCTCTACCATCCCAAAACGAATACGGCAAGCAAGCAAAGGCGTAAACTCTGTACATGATTAGGGGCAATTTCGGTAACTTATGATTCAATTTTTTTTTGGTGTTTAAGCTTGCAGGAAGGGCAGGGTGACTCACGAGTGTTTTGGTTCTCGTGCGGAGCTAGCGAGCGACGATCCCTTGGTTTTTCCTTAATTTTTTGTGGACCCGGTTTTTGTTATATCGCGCACAGACCGAATGTTTCCGTTTAAAAGTGTCTATTTATTTTGCTGCATTTTCTTTTCGTTCAATACCATCCATCCATTCGCAATCAGGTCTCTTTGTAAGTTTGCCAAAAAGAGTATTTGGATTGAGGATACGTGTAAAGTCAAAAAGATACTTTTTAGATTTGGGTCTTAGATCTGGAGGTTGTCTAGCCGGGAGGGAGCAAGCTCGCGTCGACAGTTGACCCTGCTTCAGTGGAAGTGTCGTCATCGGCCAAACCGGCGATAGGGGTGCGCGGCATAGCCATCAACCCTGAAAAAACAGCAAACCTCAGCACAAAAAAGGACTAGTGCTAAAAAAAAGCAAAACACACCAGTGCGCGCAGATTCGATGATCCCGAACGGCTTTACGAGGGCAAGGAACGCCTCAACGCGCGACGTCTTCCCCGTCATCTCGACGATGACGCTATGATCGCTCACGTCTACCAACCTCGCACCAAACTGGTTCGCGAGCGTGTGCAGCGAGTGGAGATGCTGATGCCGCTGGCGCAGCGCCTCGCTCGGCGTGAGGGGCTTCCCGCCCTCCTCTCCCTCCGATGCCCCCGGCGTGGGGGACGGCGAAGGCTGCGGGCGCGTAGACTCCTCAAAATGGCGCGCGAGGGCCATCTCGCGCTCGAGCTTGGTCTGCTCAGCGTGGGCGCGGTGCGCGGCGCGCGGCTCGTGTGAGGGCCCGCCTTCGAGCTGGTCCTCGAGGTACTCGGGCCCGAGGATGGACACTTTGACGAGGAGGAGCTCGCGCGAGATCGTGCGCGTCTCTGTGTAGTCTAGTACGGCCCACACTGGCACCTATGCAGGGGTTTGTGAGGGAGGGATGATGGTGGTTGAAGGTGGAGGGAGAGGGAGAAACGCACGAGGTCTTCGAGCTGTCGGCGTGCTTGCTCGACGACGCCGTCTTGCCCGCTGATGACGATGCACATACGACTTAGGTCACGTATCTCGGTGCGGCATACGACGAGCGAGTCGATGTTGAATCCGCGGCCTGCGAGAATCCCAGATACGCGCGACAGCACACCAGGCTCGTTCTGGACGAGACAGTTGAGCACATGCCTAGACAATAGGTTTCGTTAGCCCCGCGCAATGAAAAAAAAAAAAAAAAGTAAACACGTGGCCGTATCGAAATAAAATGGAAATGAAAACGAAGAAAAAAAAAGTGCTGCTTACTTTTTGTAGGGCTGTAAGCTCGGTGGAGGCGTGTTGTAGAGGATGTTCGTCACCGCCTCCTCTGCAGACCGTGACCGCGGTAGGTCCATCTTCGGGAGGGGCGGGGGCCTGACTTTGTGCGACGTCTTGTAGTCCAACGCGGACGTCGAGTCGTCGATCGGAGGCGGGGGCTTGGGAGGAGTTCCATCGGATAAGACGCGCACCGTCGAGGACAGCCCCCGCGTCGTAGAGAGGGCTCTTGAGATCACGCGAGCCCGGGCAGCGAGCATTTTTGTAAGAGGTTTTGTGGCTGATGCGAGCGAGTGGGAGTTGCCCCTGGACTCGTCAGGTTGACCAAGTCGACGTATGATCGACGACCGTCACGCGATGCATCAGGTGACCTGCTTGGGTGAAGGGCACGATCCTGGGCAGCAGCATCTATGCGAACAATAGCTAACTCTACTGTACGACTCTAACACCAAAAACATCTAGTATGGCTACTCCACAACGCCGGCATATTTCGTGCGTAAATGGCCATTTACCCATGACCTTTTTGATACATATTACCCACTACTCCAGCCCGGGTCCCTCGGCATCGCAAGATCCCAGAAGAGGGACCCTCGATCCCCTTTTGCGTGTTCCGATACCCGGTCAAGAACCGTCCTTGGACAACCCTCGAGTCCCAGAACCACAGGGAGGCCCATCCCAGCTCCGTGTTGAGGTGACCGGTATGTACTTGAGTCCTGACTGGCCTGGCCTGTTGATTCCCCGATAAGCATTTTAATGTCTCTTTTAGTCCTCCGGGCACACAATCTCCCTCGTCTCAAGAATGTTTTTGGCCTGAAGTTCTTTGTTACTGTCGCCTGTCAGGCGACAGAAAAGAAGACACCAAGTGTTTCGACTAAGAGGCAGACGGCGAGGTGGGCTGAGAGCCTTGGAGCCTTGTAAGGCATCCCTTTCAGTCCTCTTCTTCGGCTGAGAGTTCTGTTCAGCACTCTACAACCGTCTACACCTCTTATACTACGTCTTTATGCGGAACGGTTCGCACGTCGGGATATCCTTATCGGAACGCATGAGATGATACCCGTCGGATCCCAAATCAGTTCGTTTCTTATTAGAAACCTCACTTGTTCCACCCGCTAACATCTCGAGTAATAGACACTCCTGTTGTCCTCACCAACGGCGACAGACAGGCTGGACAGTCGATAGAGCCGGTCACGCTCTACTTGACAGTCACTGTGTCACCGAACACAACTTCCCATCCGATCTTGCCCAACAACACCCCCAATCTGCAATCGACCAGAATCGACGACTCGCCTTCTAGAGAAGCCGAGAGGCCCTCTATACCCCAGGACTCCACGATCCCTACTCGTTCCACCGTCACCACCAGCTCTGAAACTGTCTCACCTGCCGAGAATGCTCTCCATGGCGCGGACGAAGCTTTGGCGACAATCAACCTCTCGAATACATGGGAGGGTGCTCTTGAGAGGGTCAAGTGGGTGATGGATATTGTGAGCCCAGTTGCAGAAGTGCGTCGCAACCTCCTTGCGAGCCGGTACTTGACTGAGCCGAACTTCGCCCTCAGCTCCACCCGTATGCAAAGATGGCACACAGTCTACTTTTTGCGATCCCCAACGTGAGCTCCTCGCTCCATTGTTGGTTTGAAAATACTTATGTTTATTTGGACGCTAGACCCTCCTAGAACAGTTTCAACGCGATGACAACATCCGAACCTTGCTTGTTGCTATGCACGATTCCTTTGATTTCGCGAACCAAGAGGACCGTTTCAAAGCTATCAGGCGTGATTCAAAGCAGGCGCAAATCCTCACGCTCATGTTGCAGCATGTCTGTAATTGCTGTGACTTTATCCGATCATACGCGAAGGATTCCCAATTCTGTACGTAATATTTACCCATTTCAGTGCCTAACGTAAACATGTGGTTTTCAGGGAAGCGAATATTGAAGAATACTGGCAGCCGAGCCGACAAACAAATCGAGGACTTCTGTACCACCCTCCTCGAACACCGAAGGGCTTTCTTGGATGAGGCCGCCATCACCACAGAGATAACCGCACTCCAAATTCTGGACGATGTGGGAATAATCTCGGCCAGCGTGGGCAGGATTTCAAGTCAGCTTGACGGCATGGTTAGCCGGCTGAAGTGGGTGTCTAGCCAAGTCTTAGACGCTGGTACGTAGTCCTGATACATTGAGGGTTCTCGACCTGAGGATTGCCATCACAGAACTCGATGCAAAAATTAGAGAAATACCATACGGAACGGGTTCGCGATTCACACCCAACAAGGGCTGCCTTACGGGAACACGTACGGCGTTTCTGGAGTTCATTGTCAATTGGGTGAACGATCCCTCTTCCGAGCGTTGTCTCGTTCTTTTCGGGCAAGCTGGCACGGGAAAGTCATGTATTGCGCACGAGATCGCACGTCGCTTCGATAAAATGCACCGCCTTACGTCATCGTTTATCTTTTTGCGGAAGGAGCAATCCAAACGGGAAGCTTACCACCTATTCACGACTCTTGCTCGCGACCTCTCCGATCGCTATCCTTCATTTAAAGCCGCGCTTGGAAGGGTCGTGAAGGACAACTCCTCTCTTCGAGTCGGCACACGTGACTACGATACGCTGTTTCAATCCCTCATCCTGGAACCGCTTAAGGACCTGCACATCGTCGGTCCTATTCTTGTTGTGATCGACGCCCTCGACGAGAGTGGGGATGCGACCGGTAGAACGGGATTACACACGTTTCTCGCTAAAAACCTCGTCGGGCTCCCTTCCAACTTCCGCGTGCTCATTACCTCGCGGCCAGAGGACGGCATTGAGTCGGCGCTAGTTGGGGTGCCATCAGTCACGATCAAACGCATGAACGATCCTAAGCTGGCCGCCAAAATGCGTGACGATATTTTCGCCTTTCTTCGGGAGAAGCTCCCCTCGGACGAGTTCAGAGATCACGGCAACGATCTGGCAACGAAGGCGGAGGGATTGTTTCAGTGGGCGGCGGTTGCTAGTCAAATCATCCTAGATCCTCCCGGGAGCTTTGGTTTTAACAGGAAAAAGGTTATAAGCCATCTTTTAAGGCCCAGTGCAAATCGCGACGGACAAGGCCCCTTGGATGAACTATACAAGGAAGTCCTTGAAGCATACTTCACAGACCGAGAAGCACGACTCCTATTTCGCACTGTCGTGGGACAGCTCCTCACTGCAATTGAGCCCCTCAGTATCCGCTCCCTGACCACTCTACGACGACACGCTGACGATGACGGTGATGCCGTTGTTATATTGCTTCGCCGCCTTGGCTCGTTGTTGAGTAATGTCAATTCAACCGATGAAAATCTTCCCGTCATTCCTCTCCACACGTCGTTCCGCGATTTTCTTACCAATAAAGAGAAGAGCGGCGATTTTTGTGTCAGCCTTCGTGACGCTCATCATCAATTGGCCCACTCCTGTCTCGATCTACTGCTCAAAGACCTCAAATTCAACATCTGCAATCTCGAAACGTCATATCTTGCCAATAAGGACGTCACAGACCTCAGCTTCCGCGTTGATAAACACATTCCACCTGTGTTGTTGTACGCGTGTCGTTTCTGGGGTGATCATATGAAACACATTGGTTTCGAAACCGATCTGTTTAGAAAACTTGGCAGTTTCTTCTCGAAGAAACTTCTGTTTTGGTTGGAGGTCCTCAGCTTGACAGGTCGTCTGGGTCTTGCTTCGGCAGCGTGCTCGGCTGTGAGCATGTGGTTCGCCTCTGGTCAAGCCAGTGAACAAGGTGTAAGTACAATTGTTGATTAGATGATGAAGGCGAAGAACTAACAATTACAATTGCAACAGGTTTCTCAGCCGGAACTAGAGAAACTGAGGTCGTTGGTCAATGATGCCTCTGTATTTATACGGCATTTCGCGATGACCATGGCAAAGAGTGCCCCACATGTCTATCTTTCTGCTCTACCATTTGCGCCGTCTGGTTCTCCTATCTCTACACATTATTCAAGCTTATTTCCTCGAATATTACGGGTGGAACGTGGACGATTTTCTCATTGGCCATCATCGGAGATGGTGATTCCGAGCGTTGGGAGTCCAGTCATTTCCATTGCAATCTCACCGGATGGCCAGCGCATCGTCTCAAACTCGAGCGATCGAACAATTTGTGTGTGGAACGCCAGCACGGGAGAGATAGAGGCCGGCCCATTCACTGGTCACACGGATTGGGTCTGGTCTGTGGGATTCTCGCCAGATGGCCACCGCATCGTGTCAGGCTCGGACGATGGAACAATTCGTGTGTGGAACGCCAGCACGGGAGAGATAGAGGCCGGCCCATTCACTGGTCACACGCATTCGGTCAGGTCTGTGGGATTCTCGCCAGATGGCCGCCGCATCGTGTCAGGCTCGTCCGATGGAACAATTCGTGTGTGGAACGCCAGCACGGGAGAGATAGAGGCCGGCCCATTCACTGGTCACACGTCTTCGGTCTTGTCTGTGGGATTCTCGCCAGATGGCCACCGCATCGTGTCAGGCTCGGACGATGGAACAATTCGTGTGTGGAACGCCAGCACGGGAGAGATAGAGGCCGGCCCATTCACTGGTCACACGCATTTGGTCAACTCTGTGGGATTCTCGCCAGATGGCCACCGCATCGTGTCAGGCTCGGACGATCGAACAATTCGTGTGTGGAACGCCAGCACGGGAGAGATAGAGGCCGGCCCATTCACTGGTCACACGTCTTCGGTCTTGTCTGTGGGATTCTCGCCAGATGGCCACCGCATCGTGTCAGGCTCGCACGATCGAACAATTCGTGTGTGGAACGCCAGCACGGGAGAGATAGAGGCCGGCCCATTCACTAGTCACACGGATTGGGTCTGGTCTGTGGGATTCTCGCCAGATGGCCACCGCATCGTGTCAGGCTCGCACGATCGAACAATTCGTGTGTGGAACGCCAGCATGGGAGAGATAGAGGCCGGCCCATTCACTGGTCACACGGATTCGGTCTTGTCTGTGGGATTCTCGCCAGATGGCCACCGCGTCATGTCGGGCTCGGACGATGGAACAATTCGTGTGTGGAACGCCAGCACGGGAGAGATAGAGGCCGGCCCATTCACTGGTCACACGTATTCGGTCAGGTCTGTGGGATTCTCGCCAGATGGCCACCGCATCGTGTCAGGCTCGAACGATGGAACAATTCGTGTGTGGAACGCCAGCACGGGAGAGATAGAGGCCGGCCCATTCACTGGTTACACGCATTGGGTCTGGTCTGTGGGATTCTCGCCAGATGGCCACCGCATCGTGTCAGGCTCGGACGATGGAACAATTCGTGTGTGGAACGCCAGCACGGGAGAGATAGAGGCCGGCCCATTCACTGGTCACACGTCTTCGGTCTTGTCTGTGGGATTCTCGCCAGATGGCCACCGCATCGTCTCAGACTCGGACGATGGAACAATTCGTGTGTGGAACGCCAGCACGGGAGAGATAGAGGCCGGCCCATTCACTGGTCACACGTCTCCGGTCTTGTCTGTGGGATTCTCGCCAGATGGCCACCGCATCGTGTCAGGCTCGTCCGATCGAACAATTCGTGTGTGGAACGCCAGCACGGGAGAGATAGCGGCCGGCCCATTCACTGGTCACACAGATTCGGTCAACTCTGTGGGATTCTCGCCAGATGGCCACCGCATCGTGTCAGGCTCGGACGATGGAACAATTCGTGTGTGGAACGCCAGCACGGGAGAGATAGAGGCCGGCCCATTCACTGGTCACACGTCTTGGGTCAGGTCTGTGGGATTCTCGCCAGATGGCCACCGCATCGTGTCAGGCTCGTCCGATCGAACAATCCGCGTGTGGAACGCTACGACCGGAAATGCGGAAACTGCAAGCCACGTCGACTTTACTAACCACTCCGTGATCGACGAGCAGGGGTGGATATGTGGTAGTGGAGGTGAACTCCTTATGTGGATCCCAGAAATGCGTAGGGCCAATCTTCATCGCCCGAGTAATATCTGGGTTGCTGGCGAATATGAAACTCGCCTCGATCTTTCGAATTTCGTACATGGGCAAAGTTGGACAGATTGTATTGACATCTCGATATAACGCTACAGTCATCCGTAAATTTTCTTTAGGCGATCTGAAGTGTAATGTGATGTGCTTCGGATTGATAATATTAGCTCATTGAGGACACGCTAACAACTCAGTCCGACGGTCAGTCACCGGCATGGTGTCGAAGCTTTGCCACCAGGTCACGTGAGTTTGTCGGGCGATAAATTTCACCGACACGCACAATGGCAAAGAAATGTAATTATTTCCTTGCGACGCCAATGGCCGTCTCCCATCGCCTCTCATGTGAACCGGATGACAAAAAACATGACCAAAAACGCAATCGCGACGACGACGACGCTCGTCATTATCAGACACGTCGCCCCGAGTGCCTTTCCGCAGTGATCCCGCATGTACATGTGCTCCCGCTTCATCACGTCCAGGTTCGCACCCATTTTCTCCTCTGCGATGCGATGCGAAGTACCCCGTGGTCCGCTGCCAGCGCGCCGGAGAAGTGCTCCACGTTCCGCCGCAGCTGGCCTGCCACCTGCGCTCGCTCCCCCTGCAGCGCTGTGCTGTTACGTAACGGCGCAGGTGCAGACGCCGCGTCGCCTCTAGTGTTGCGCGCGCTAGTTGTAGACCGCGTCCGATCCGGCAGCAGAAAGGCGTCAGACTCGTCGGCCAAAACAAGGAGCAGGCCCACGTCCGCCGCAGCTGCGGCTGCGGAGGCCTCTGCATCTTCAGTGGTGAGAAGAAACGTGCGAAGGTGGTGCGAGCCGTTGGTCCGTTGGCAGATCGGGTGTTTGCGTCAATAGGGTCTTCGGTCTGAATGCTTCTCGAACGAGCGCCTCTGGGGAGAAGCTGTGAGATTCTGAAGTCTTCGAGTCTGTGGACGTACATCGGGAGGACAACAGGCCCACGACGGTCGCCTCATGTGGTACTGCAAGACTATTCCATCGCCCATAACTTTTTACGGTTGTGTTTTGAATGGCGCGTACTCAGACAAAAACTCGACCTCGGGAGACTCGAAGAGGGTGCCCACGAGTGAGACTCTGAATGTAATGAGAATCCACGGGTGTAAAACGAGTAAGGGAGTGACGCACCGCTCTTGCAAAGGCTCGTTGCGCTTGTGTAGAAGGTGCTTGATGGCGAAGTTTCTGAAGCGCACGAGGTGTTGTAGTGTCGCTTTGTAAATGACGTTTATTGCTTATAGTGATGACAGAGTCGATGGCCGGGGTAAATAGCGAACAGCTGGAATATGATGTCTGCAATCGCGGTCGGCTTCGAACACACTGCCTCATGAATAAAAAGCGCCAGACGCGACGTACTGGTAGGCGTCTCAGCAGCTTGATTATCTGCTCATGCGTGCTGGGTACAGGCCCTGTGACGGCCGCTGGTATGAACACGGAAAATGTTAGGAGAAAATATAAGGGGACAAGATAAGGCATTCGCACCGCAGAGCCTCTGTGGCGTTCGAGCGCCCAATATTCAAAGTGCTTAAACGTCTCCCGATCGATGAAGTACTGGCGATGGCACCAATACTCTGTCATGCGTTCCTCGGATGCGCTGACCGCTCCCAGTTACAGCAAGTCCCGAAGAGAAAGGTGACCGTTCTGGGGAACGTAGCGGCGTGCTCCTGGGCGGGCCGGCACTGTGGTTCAGAACCAGAATCACCACGGCCACACAGATCACGGCCATGGCAGAAAGCCCAGCGATTCCCCCAACACTACTGTCTGCGATACAGGAGACGTCCATGCCCGACAACATCCAAACCTCAGGTCTACATCCTTTCTCCTCTTCAAGCGATAAAACCGTCGCTTTCCTCCACGCGCTCCTCGACACCACGGCACGTGTCGCGCAATCCGTGACACTGCACTCGACTACAGCCGTAAATGACTCCAGGACAGTTTCGCTA